>CM034387.1:1662500-2182500 GCA_019925095.2 Dendrolimus kikuchii
ATGTGCGACATCAGAAAATGCATAAATATATACCACTTTTATATATATTTTAAACGTTTACCATACTTCTAGGCGCTAAGAACGTCAGCCAGAAGGCTCAGCTTGCCATACACAACGCGGTGCTGGTACCTACGCTCACGTATGGAAGCGGGAGTTGGGTATGGAAGAGAGAGCATGCAAGTAGAGTAAACGCGGTCGAGATGCGAGCACTGCGCAAAATCTACGGAGTGACGCTCGCGGACCGCGTTCGTAATACCGAAGTAACAAAGAGAGTGTGGGGGTGAAGGTAAGGAAAGGAATGCTCCGGTGGTTCGGGCATGTGGACAGAATGCATGATGAAAGAATGACTAAACAGATATACAATGCAAAAGTGGATGGATGCAGAAGCCGTGGAAGGCCACGACACACTTTCATGATCAAATCGATCGTGTACTAGGAGAAGGTGATGTCAGGAGCCTTAAGAACAGACGAGCGTGCATGACAAGAGTTATGAATGTCAAAGAAGCAAGTGAGGTGTGTAAGAATAAGCCTAAATGGCGCTCTGTTGTTCGTGCTTACCCCGCAAGGGAACTGACGTGAAGTTATATATGTATGTTTACAATACTCGTGTTGCTTATTTCGTACTAGGGCCTTAACACGTGACTCGTCTAATCTTGAACTTGAGAGCCTACCCCATTTTCTGGGATAAAATATACTTCATATTCTGTTTTCATTCTTATTATAGAAAGTACATAGGGGAAGGTTACCATCGCCTATGGAATTTGCAATATCTAAGGTCCTACTAATGTGCTGTCGCTCTCTAACCGGAGACTGGAACCTGGCCTCTAATGCCGGAGCAGAACACAAGGTTGTTATGGTGGCATGCTTCAACCCGGGGGTTGTAGCCATCCAGATTGGCAATGTTTGTGTGTATTTAACTTCCAAATTAGCTTACGGATGTAGGTATATCTACAGTCTTTTATCTGCAGAATGTACATCGGCAGATTAGCTATGGATATCTTGTAAGTTATAGCATAGCCAGGTGGTAGAGCATTTGCCCTACTGGATGGCTACCACCCCTGGTATAAAGTATGTCGCCATAACAACCTTGAGTTGTGTTCCGGCATTAGTGACCAGGTTCCAGACTCCCTTAAGAGAGCAGCAGCGCATTTGTAGCATCTTTGGTGTTCCAAATGTCCATAGGCGATTGAAACCGATTTCCATCATGTGGGCCGTCTGCCTGACTGCTGAACTCCTGCAATAATTTTTTTTTTAATCTCATTCTCTCGAAGGCTTAGCCCTATAGATTACGTGTTTATCTCTCTATAGTGTTGCTTTTTCGTTTCATCGAGTTTCAAATCACACGATTCTAAGGAAGTTTCACTTCTAGAAGTTATAAATGTACAAAAAAATACACGACGCATTGGGAAGTTCCTTCTTTTTTAAAGTCAATTAAGAATACTCCTAGTGTCAATACTTCTCACTGGTTTTTTTTTCATATAAAATTATTTGCTTATGCAATCTGATTCAGTAACTTTAAGAACCTTATAGAAGCCTACAAACTTACTCTTAACTCAATATGAATAACACCGCCTGTCTGCTGAACTCCTGGAATAAAAAAAATAAAAAAGTTAGGTTGCCTGGAAGATATCGCTTCAAGCGTCAAGGCCGCCTATTGTACTGCCAAGATAGTATTGTAAGTATGGTTATTTTACAAAATGCTATCTCTATAATATAATTGACATATTATAGGTATTTTTACATCAAGTTATTATTTTGAAATACACGAAAATAGTTGCTTGACAGTAAGTAATGTCACATGTAATATTTTCTTAAGTTTTCGCGACTTGTATACATAATAAAACTACGTTTTAACGGTTTTAAGCGCGGTAATTTTATTTGATTTTGGTTTTTCCGACGTTTCGTAATAAAATTAAACAATTAAAATTAATAAGTTGGCGGTAGGCTAAATAAAACTTTAACAATACTAGTTGACACTTGACATCTTTGTCTTCCGTGATCACGGCCACTGAAAAGTGGCCGAAACGTCGGAAAAACCAAAATCAAATAAAATTACCGCGCTTAAAACCGTTAAAACGTAGTTTTATAATGTCACATGCTTTTGTTGAATAACTTTTATATACGAGTATTTAGGTTAGCTATTATTATAAACAAATTCAAATACTTGTTAAGAAGTAGGTTTATTTGGAAAGGGTTAAGTTAATCATCGAGGGGCGAACTTGCATAGGTCCCGCTCTGCAGTTGTAGTTTGATTACTCAGAGGTTAACACACAAATCTCATTATTATCGATATATAAAGTACTAGCTGTAACCCGGTAGACGTTGTCTTGTCGTTAAAGAATTAAAATCTAGGAACCGATAGCAGCGCCATCAACCGGCACCAATTGTTAATCTAAACCATACACAAATCTACTTGAAAAAACACCAAACATTTCATCAAAATCGGTCTCACCGTTAAAGAGGTGTTCAGCGGCGCCAACCTACCGGGTCTAATTATTGATCTAAACCATCCCAGGATCCACTTGAACACACACAAAACTAATTCGCCTAAATCAGACAAATGAAAATGAGTTTCAATGCAGTCACCGTTGCCAAAATCGGCCAGTAAAGAGCATAACAAATGATTGGCTAGACTGATGTTTTTAATGATATTTTTTTATTGATGAATATCATATTTTACATACATACATACATACATAACTTCACGAAGCACAGTCACAAGTGCCAGTTCCCTTGCGGGGTAGGCACGAACAACAGAGCTCCATTTAGGCTTATTCTTACATACCTCACTTGCTTCTTTGACATTCATAACTCTTGTCATGCACGCTCGTCTGTTCTTAAGGCTCCTAACATCACCTTCTGCTAGTACACGATTAATTTGATCATGGAAAGTGTGTCGTGGCCTTCCACTACTTCTGCATCCATCCACTTTTGCATTGTATATCTGTTTATTCATTCTTTCATCATGCATTCTTTCTACATGTCCGAACCACCGGAGCATTCCTTTCCTTACCTTCACCCCGACACTCTCTTTCAGACCAACTGTCTTTCTTACTTCGGTATTAGGGTATTAATATCATATTTTAATACTTGTAATCCTATTCAGGACAAGACAATTCCAAAGTCATAAAAATTGGTCCAGCTTCTTGAGTTATAAATGGTGTGTAACTAACACGACATTATATTTATAAAGAAGAAGAGATGCGTCATATAAGACGGTATGAGAGAAATTACGTAAATACAGAAATAAACGTTGCGATTCTAAGTATAAAATTATTATCTATTAAATAGTAACAAGATTAAATATACTAATGGTGGACCAGTGTTCGAAAGTCGACCATAATTAAGTTTCAACATTATTATATTACATTAGTATAGTCTTTGACAACAGAAACGTCTGTTGTCAAAGACTATACTTCTATAATCACAGATTTCGCCAAGGCTACACTGTTAATTTGATTTGAACAATAAACAAAAGAGAGAATATGCGTGTGTGTGTCAAATACATGGTAGTGTGTGTAATGTTTTTTTTATTGATTTAATGTATTTTGTATACATAATTTTACAAAAAATACTAGCATTCGTCGCTTCTTCTCTATGAACTATAAATGTGCGAAATTTCATACTCCTCCGTCCGCGCAATTTTCGTAAAAATGGGTGCAAAGTTTTTGCTTCACGTATTAATATAATGATAATTAAGGTTAATATTTTTATTTCGCCGGAAATTATACGACAACTCTACAAGTTGCGCTTTATGGATGTATTAACCATTCCGTCCTATTTGAAATAGACCATGTTGGAATTTCCAAAAAATACATACATACATACATACATAACTTCACGCCAGTTCCCTTGCGGGGTAGGCACGAACAACAGAGCGCCATTTAGGCCCATTCTTACACACCTCACTTGCTTCTTTGACATTCATAACTCTTGTCATGCACACTCGTCTGTTCTTAAGGCTCCTGACATCACCCTCCGCTAGTACACGATCAATTTGATCCAAAAAATAGTTTTTATTTAATAATAATAATAATAATAATAATCGGCAGACAAACACACACATTGTATATCCCCAAATTAAGCAAGTTACGCTTGTGTTATGGATAATATACAACGGACTACTCTGGGGCCGATCCCAGACACCCAGACCATAGTAAATAACGGAGAAAATACGTTTCCGAAATTTACTATACCAGGAATCGAACCCGGAGCCTCTGCGTTGCAGTGAGGTAGGTCGGCAAAGACTTAGGCCGCTCAACCACAGAGGCCGTCAATTTATTTGGTGCGGCATAGTACTGGCCACCAAATATGCTAAACGTTTGAATTTAGAACGTAGATGTTCTTTTGTTTTTTTATCTGCATATTTTTCCCTCCTTATTATTAAAATGGAGTTTTTGGCAGGAATTATAAGGGGACATTGTGCTGTTTAGTTTTATTTTCTAATATATAGCCAAATGTGGCGTTTCGAATTTTCACAAGAACTCCGTTGAATGACGTCGATTGTAGCCTACAATACAACGGCGTCTGGCTTAAAGGCCTAGTTGCCAAGCCTTAAACTTTAAAAAAAATATTATTAAAATCGTCATTATATTCCGCACGTGCAGTTTTTATTTATAATTAAAATACTTACAGTCCAGAACAAACGAATATATAAAGACGTGTTTAACATATTCCTTTTGGTCCTTCGAGCCGGATATGAACCAGCGACCTATGGATGTGAAGTTTGTAATATAGTATAAAGGTGCCGACAGGTACAATTCATTAGTTGTAAATTGTACAGAAGTATCATATTTTGTGTCTTGTGACCTTTTTTGCCGGATTTAAAATAAAATTATTTTTTCATTGTCTCTACTTAAGAAATTATAAAGGATCTTGACTTATAATTGAAACCTAAGGTAATGCCTTTTATATTGAGCTAGTAGTTTCATCGAAACTTCGTTCGCGTTGCTATTATCACGAGTTTTTGGCTATATTCGTCGAGATTCTGCCGGTTCCAATTAAGCCCCTCTGATGTTTTTTTTTCATTTCAGAATTCAAGCTAAATCCTGGTAATGCGTTGATATTGTCCTTTATCCGTGCAGGAACGTGGAAAGAATACAATTTCCTGCGTTGGGGCGGCCTGTCGTAAGAGGCAACAGGAATACCCCACAGCCAGGTGGTAGGGTATTTGCCCGTCTGAATGGAGATAGGCCGCCATAACAATGCTGAGTTCTGTTCCAGCATTAGGCCAGGTTCCAGTATCCGCTTAGGGAGCGACAGCACATTAGTAGCGCTTTTAGTGTTACAAATGTTAACCGCTGTCCATCCGGTGGACCGTCTGCATGTTTACTGAACTCTTGCCACAAAAAATCGTCAATATCCAATACCTTTTGTTTCTAGTTGAAGTTTAATTAAGAGATGTCAGGCAAAAACGCTTTTTATGCTCAAACTCCCTTACAGTAAAAGGAATTTCGGCTCAACTGCACACTATCGGGTGACGGCAAATGCATTGACGGACACAAAGAGCTTTTGACGCTCTCGTGCCGCGGGCTCACAATTACTCCGCCTTTAGGAGCTGTTATAATTATTGCAAAAAAGGAGTAATTATTCCTCAAGAACGAAAGGGAATTTTTTTTTTTTTTGGACAAAAAAACAGTATTGTACAGAGTTTAGTATTATGAATCTTATACATAAGTAGTTTGACTTAATACAACACCAACATCATTTGCCACATATTGAGTAATGGAAATTATACTAGCTACGGTAAGTAAAAGCAAAAGAGAGGAAAAAAAAACAAGGTTTGGTATACAATATCTAAAAAGAAGAGTAAAGAAAAGAAAAAGAACGCAGAGCCAAGAGTACACCGAATGCCTGCGACCATTTTTTTTTTTTTTTTGGCCAGGGGAAATCCGTTTGAGGACTAAGCCGCGACAGGCACAGAAGCCTGGGGGGATGTTCGCGACCCGTGTGAGTGTGTGGGATTCGCCAGATCGGGGGTGGCACTAGCGTGCCCGGTCAGACCCGATGCCACGCTATTGCTACGCCCCAGTTAGGGATACCCACTAAAACTCCTGGGTGTTCCGTCCTGCGCCTTATGCCAGGGCTACGTGAATGCGGGCTTCCCAACTCCGCGTGCCCTGGCAGAATGCCTGCGACCAGCCGCAAGGAGGACGCTAATTGCCAGAAATACTTGATATAGTGGTTTACTTGTTTTTCAAATATTCAAGGATCACTTGTTTATAAGTGCTGGGCCTAGTTGCCGCTATATCTATTAAGTAGAAATTGTGATTATATGAATGCACGCAAATTATATTAATTCTTACTAATAAATCCAATAAATAGAATATATAGATTCTGTCTCACGAACGCCACGCCTTCAGGCCACGACACACCTTCCATGATCAAATTGATTGTGTACTAGCAGAAGGTGATGTCAGGAGCCTTAAGAACAGACGAGCTTGCATAACAAGAGTTATGAATGTCAAAGAGGCAAGTGAGGTGTGTAAGAATAAGCCTAAATGGCACTCTGTTGTTCGTGCCTACCCCGCAAGGGAACTGGCGTGAAGTTATGTATGTATGTATGTCTCACAAAAGAAGTCAGGCAGACGCGGCTCTATGGTCATGCAACTGAATGTTAGAAAGAGGAAATAATTTTTAATTCCGCCGAACATTATTAAATAGATTTTCTATTTAATAATGTTCGGCGGAATTTTCGCTGATCTGTCATAGATAACTTAAAAAACATTACGTATTTAGCCAAATTTTCCGAGCGGTACATTCCACAGGATGTCGCTATACTAACGCAAGTGCGGTCGCAGCATAAAGCTATGTAAAGATTGTGAATATAAAATAGTTATCAAATATTTCAAAATAAAATAAGACTTAAAGCAGAATTTTATTAACTAGTATTAAAGCGAATTAAAAATATAAATGTGAAGTAATTAGAAAAAAAAATTGCTCAGTCAGTATCTACTCATAAACAAAATTATTCTTCTAAAAATATTGATGATGAGCCAGTGTAATCGAAGGTCGAAATTATCATAAACAAACCTCTGAATAAATATTTAAAATAATGTATTATCTTCTACAATTGACATTTTTATTTTATTTTTTATTATTATATATATCTCTACGGACTCGAGTTCCGTACCCTTTTTTAATACTTAATTTCTATGACAAATTTGAGACTCCGTACACGCTTATTGTTTATTTTTGTTAGTGTATGTGACATTATATGTAGTAATTTTTCTGTTTTGGTGTACCTTAAGAATAATTTATTATATTAATTTATTCTAATTTTAATACTAAACTTATACTAATGTAGAGTGTGTCTGTTACATGCTGGTGTTGTGAGGAAGTGCATGTGCAGTGTTGGCCTTATATCTATACTTATATATAGTCGTATCTAGTGCCATGTGTGTTGTTTTTTTCTTTTCTGTGCCTGGGTTATTAATTTTTAGGCTCTTTGTGTGTCTTGGTTTGTTTGTGGAGTGTGCGTGTAATGCAATGCGATGGTAGTGCGCGTAGGTTTAAGTATGTGTATAAGTTTTATTGTTAGTTATGTGTTTGTGACTTTGTGTGGTGTTATAATTTATTGTTTAATTGTTGTGACATGAAAAATGGTTTTACATTACAGTTGGTGTTGATGATGATGGATGGCTGCGAAAAAAGCTGAGTAGATGACACCACATGTTTTGATATATTCTTCTGTCCTCTTATGTCTTGCCTTTTATCTTTTCATTCTATCTATCTATCATTTAAGAGCTATGCTCTTGTCGGTGGAGCCTCCTCCAATCTTCTCTATTATGGGCCAGTTGTTTTACTTCTATGTAAGACACGACACCCACTTTTTCTTTTATTTGATCCATGTATGCTCGCCGTGGTCTTCCCTTCCCTCTCCATGCTTCCAATTTACCTTCGATTAACGTGCATAAGAAGGTGTCGTGTCGTAACAAATGGCCAAACATCTTCCCCCTTCTTTCCTCCAGAGTTTTTAAAATTGTGCGTTTCTCCTTTACCATATCCAGTACTTCTTCATTCGTCTTCTTTTCTTTCCAACTTATTCTCTTCATGCGTCTCCAACACCACATTTCGAATGCTTCTAATCTATCGCGATCTCTTTGTGTCATAGTCCATGCTTCACATCCATATAAAGCCATGCTCCAGATATAAATTTTAATTAAACTTTTTTTAATGGATTCTGCTATTTTAGACCTAAATAAATAGTTTTTACTAATAAAAGCTCTTTTTGCCATTGTTATTCTAGCTATTATGTCGTCTGTACATCGAGAATCTGAAGTAATGAGGCTGCCTAGATATCTAAATTTTTGTACTTGTTGTAATGTATGATCCCTTAACTTTATTGGGCTTGGTGTGTATAGATTTTTGGCTATTGTCATTATTTTTGTTTTATTCGTGTTAATTTTTAGGCCTATTTCTTGAAATGCTGCATCCATGTATTCTATTTAACTTTCTAACTCTGATTTTGAATCTGCTAAAGCGGCTGTGTAACACGAATTAATACATTATAGTATATTGTATGGGCATGTGGAAAGAATGCATGATAAAAGAATGACTAAACAGATATACAATGCAAAAGTGGATGGATGCAGAAGTCGTGGAAGGCCACGACACGCCTTCCATGATCAAATTGATCGTGTACTAGCAGAAGGTGATGTCAGGAGCCTTAAGAACAGACGAGCTTGCATGACAAGAGTTATGAATGTCAAAGAGGCAAGTGAGGTGTGTAAGAATAAGCCTAAATGGCACTCTGTTGTTCGTGCCTACCCCGCAAGGGAACTGGCGTGAAGTTATGTATGTATGTATGTATGTATAGTATATTAATATCCTTGTGTGTGCTTATTTGAATAATGAAAACAGACCACTGCCGATCCTAATTTATCTACAAGAGTCAATTGAGTGAAGAGTCAAGAGGTTGATTGGTAGCTACCAGTTTGTCAATAGAAGTCTTCAAATCATGTTGCTATGTCTATTGGTATTCTAGTGGATTCATTTTGAAGTGTGCGCGAACTGTTCGTCTTAATTCCCCCTACACTATTAAAGCTTTGTATCGTGTACTAGTAGAAGGTGATGTCAGGAGCCTTAAGAACAGACGAGCTTGCATGACAAGAGTTATGAATGTCAAAGAGGCAAGTGAGATGTGTAAGAATAAGCCTAAATGGCACTCTGTTGTTCGTGCCTACCCCGCAAGGGAACTGGCGTGAAGTTATGTATGTATGTGCTATTAAAGCTTCGGACGACAAGGCACTTTAGTCTATGCCATCGTTTCACAATGGAAACACCATCAGTGCGAAGCGTTTTGCCTCCACGTTCCTTCTGCGTACGGCAGAACTATGGAATGCGCTACCAGAATCTGTATTTCCCGAAAAGTACAATCCGGGAGTCTTCAAGTCTCGAATAGCTCCATCTTCGACCGCATCATCGTCTAGTATTCGGCGTCATCGTGATCAAACGTGAACCTATTTGTCATAAAAAATTGCAGACACTCAGACCATAATAACAATCGAAAGTTCCTTTACGAAATTTGCCACGCCAGGAATTGAGGAAGGCTGGCAAAGTCTTAGCCTACTAAACTACACAGGCTGTCGAAGGTGACAATAATACGTGTGCATGACTATGAACCTAACAAGTCATTAGTTTGTGGTGTGGTTACGTCATTCGTGTTACCGCGTTCATTGTTGCAAATTGCCACCGATTGCAGCCACACGCATGTATGAATAAAGGTAGCACAATCGGACCTACATATGCAAAACAGAACCAATCCACAAACATGCCAAAATTGGGTTAAGGATGCAGAAGACTTTCAATATGCACCTTCTATCGACTCAATAAAGATCATAACGAGAAAGTATAATATACAATATTCTAAATGTTTTTTCCAAAATATAGACATATTTTTTTGTACACAAAATTTTAATAAAAACGGCTTTTTCTCAAAACTGTCAATATGTGGGTTGGTTCCATTTTGCATAAGTAGGTCCTAATATGTATTAAATACATGAAGCAAAAATTTTGTACCCATTTTTACGAAAATTGCGCACACTTATAGTTTATATAGAGGAGTGCAGAATGCTAATATATTTTTTTTTAATTACATATAAAAAATACATTAAATCAATAAAAAAAAACATTACACACACTACCATGTATTTGATACTCACACACGCATATATACTCTTTTGTTTATTGTTAAGTCAAATTAACAGTGGAGCCTTGGCGAAATCTGTAATTATAGAAGTATATATAGTCTTTGACAACTTATATTTTTTTTAATATTATGGTCGAATTTCGACCACGACCGACCACTATTTTTATTAATAATTATTCATCTTGCGTATCCTATTATATTTAGTTAAAACTACCCTGAAGAAAACAACAATTTTTGAAGTGAAACTTCATTAAAATCGTTGTGGTTTGAAACTGTATGGAACGAAAAAGCGACACTAAATTAGGTATTTTTTTGTACATAAATACATACATACATAACTTCACGCCAGTTCCCTTGCGGGGTAGGCTCGGACAACAGAGCGCCATTCAGGCTTATTCTTACACACGTCACTTGCTTCTTTGACATTCATAACTCTTGTCATGCACGCTCGTCTGTTCTTAAGGCTCCTGACATCACCTTCTGCTAGTACACGATCAATTTGATCATGAAATATGTGTCGTGGCCTTCTACGACTTCTACATCCATCCACTTTTGCATTGTATATCTGTTTAGTCACTCTTTCATCATGCATTCTTTCCACATGCCCGAACCACCGGAGCATTCCTTTCCTTACCTTCACCCCGACACTCTCTTTCAGACCAACTCTCTTTCTTACTTCGGCATTACGAACGCGGTCCGCGAGCGTCACTCCGCAGATTTTGCGCAGTGCTCGCATCTCGACCGCGTTTACTCTACTTTCATGCTCTCTCTTCCATACCTAATTTTATATAATTAGTAGATATTATATTGCATATAGTTAGTTATATGTTTATTATGTTTAAATAGTTGCATCAGGCTTATTCTTACACACCTCACTTGCTTCTTTGACATTCATAACTCTTGTCATGCACGCTCGTCTGTATTTTTTTGTGATTTGTCATTATCGTCATTTTGGTCATTTTGGTAATTTTGGTAGGTTTTATAGTATCGTAGTTTTCGTGGACTTGTCACTCTTGTCTATTAAGCGTTGTAGATATATTTATGTTCGCCTCCACCTATATATTCTCTTGAACTTTCACTTCTACTGCGTGTGAACTGAACAAATGCATTTTTTTTTAAACAAACTATTTACACGTCTGTCTGTATATCCGCTAACTTTTCCGAAACAAGTTATAAATCTGAGCTAGTTTTAAACAGATTAGACGGCACCTCATATAAGAACACTTGAATCCATTTGTAATTTTAGAATTTTTTTAT
This sequence comes from Dendrolimus kikuchii, assembly GCA_019925095.2. Taxonomy (NCBI): domain Eukaryota; kingdom Metazoa; phylum Arthropoda; class Insecta; order Lepidoptera; family Lasiocampidae; genus Dendrolimus; species Dendrolimus kikuchii. The sequence continues at coordinate 1,673,908 of CM034387.1, forward strand.
CTTTGCAGGTAAGCAGATCGGCAGACGATCGCCGGATGGTAAGTGATTACAGCTACCTTATACCTATACCAGCAATACTAAGGTAACCGATGTTTTGGCAGACAGCGCAACAAGGCTGTTGACATGTTAAACCTTACAGTGTTGCAATCATATATTACCACGCCTGTTTCCCATTGAGATAGGCAGACTATGAATCTCCGTTTACGATCTTGACATACATCTCTTGCTCAATCTACTTTCATTAATCTCTTCATACATTCACGTTTATTATAAGTGTTTGACTTGACCATTTTTCTAAACATTGGCGATTTGATCGTGGTAAGTACGTCTTGGAACTACCGGCACGTGTTCTACCACCCACACTGTTGTTGTTATGTCAATCTCCTTTCATCCTTTCTCTACTTCTCCAAATAACTTTTCACTGGAGAACATTTTTGAAGGACATACATACATATAAGTTAAAATTTAAATTTACTTCCTATTATATATACACCGCATCGCAACGTGTTATCGCTGTTTAAGAAGAAGAAGCGTCAAAAAACTACTCAGCAACACGTTTAGCTAAAATACTTTTTTGAAGTGAAACTTCTATATAGACGGGGGTCTTATGATTTTTCTGTCACGAAAAATCTTTACGGCCCCGTGGAGGAGTGGCATAAATTTAGACTAGACGTGGTGAGAGGCGGCATAATTTTAGAGTAGACTAAGGAAGGGTTTTTTGGTTACGGATCGAATTCAGTTTTTTTGTTTGATAAAATAAAATATATTTAAGTAATGCATTCATTAAAATGTACCAAACCTAACCAAATCATAATTTGCATTAAACCTGCGAAAAATCTAAATGTGTGCTGGGACACATAGTAGGAGTGAAACTTCAACGGACAAGTGGAAAAACGAATGGCAACGGACAAGTGGCAAAACGAATCGCAACAAAATTTTAACTTGAAGTTTTACGGGCAGATTGTTAATGTACTTGTCCAATTTGAAAACCTGCCCGTAAAAAATATATAAAATTAATAATAAACTACAAACTATATAAAAACTAAAATTTAATACACATACTTACATACGTAACTTCACGCCAGTTCCCTTGCGGGGTAGGCACGAGCAACAGAGCGCCATTCAGGCTTATTCTTACACACCTCACTTGCTTCTTTGACATTCATAACTCTTGTCATGCACGCTCTCTGTTCTTAAGGCTCCTGACATCACCTTCTGCTAGTACACGATCAATTTGATCATGGAAGGTAAAACTTAATAAAAAAAAAGGGATAATGCCTAAAGACTAGTTATTGATTCCAAGTTGCAATTGTAAGACATTTTATTATATGATTAATTATTAATTGTAAATTATAATAATTGTATTTATTTATAATTTTAGTTTTACAATTGTAAAATAATTTTGTACGCCTTTTTATGGGCAGAATGCATTGAAACTATGGCAACTTTAACATCCTTGTACATGCATTACGCAATAAAGATATTCAATTCTATAACGTCATAAAACATATCTTAAATCTGTTCTTATCTAAGTAAATGTCCTCATCGATACATTTATCAATAACTCAGTGCATTGCATAGGTGCATGTTTACATGGCAACATACACAGCTCTGTATGTTCATACGCATCGTATGCATGTGTACACAGATACAGGCTCTGATATCACATATACACTCGTAATCAATACAATAAATTTGTAGTGGTTGTCAAGTTTGTAGTTTGTAAAATGAGGTTTATAAATGTAAAAAAAATCAGGGGCGCTAATTCGGAGTTTTTTTTAAATTATTAATAACTCTACAGAGTCGAGTTCCGTACCCTTTTTTACAACTTAATTTCTAGATATTTTCTTAAGTTGTCGCGACTTGTATACATAATAAAACTACGTTTTAACGGTTTTAAGCGCGGTGATTTTATTTGATTTTGGTTTTTCCGACGTTTCGGCCGCTTTTCCGTGGCCGTGATCACGGAAGACAAAGATGTCAAGTGTCAACGAGTATTGTTAAAGTTGTAGAAACGTCGGAAAAACCAAAATCAAATAAAATTACCGCGCTTAAAACCGTTAAAACGTAGTTTTATTAATTTCTAGATTTAATTTTTTGAATTTAACACGCTTATTATTTATTTTGTTTCTTGTGTGTGACATTAATTTATTAATTTTTGTGTTGAGGTGTATGTATCTTACGAATAACTTATTATATTAATTTATTCTAGTTTTAATACTAAACTTATACTAATGTAGAGTGTATCTGTTACATGCTGGTGTTGTGAGGAAGTGCATGTGCAGTGTGGGCCTTATATCTATACTTATATATATTGTCCTATCTAGTGCCATGTGTGTTGTTTTTTTCTTTTCTGTGCCTGGGTTATTAATTTTTAGGCTGGTTTGTTTGTGAAGTGTGCATGTAATGCAATGCGGTGTGTAATGCTCGTTGATTTCAGTATGTGTGTAAGTTTTGTTGTTAGTTATGTGTTTGTGACTCTGTGTGGTGTTATAATTTATTAAATAAAATTAAAATATAAATTATAAAAAAATTATATTCGTCGATATAAAAATACAATTTTTAAAATTCATCTCTGTCTGTCAGAGCATCACGTGAAATCTATTGAACGAATTTAGGGAATACTTAACACAGAGCTAACTTATATCCCGAATCAGAGGGTTTACTCTCAAACGTTTTCCGTTGCTCGTTGTCTTTTTTTTTAAATCAAATCATTTAAAAAATAACAAAGAAACTATACAAAATTTAAATGCACCGGGAAAGACGAGCGATAAAATGTATAAAAATGAAGTGACGCTCTCGGAGGCACGAGGTATTCTGAACTAATAGAAGCAAGCGAATATTGCTGCGGCAAATACCGTATTTGCAATGCAAAGTGCCTGCTGGAAACGGTACCTCCAGTATTGACACGAGTGACTAACACAGATGCTTTTGAGGTATATATATATACTAGCTGTCCTTTCAGACGTTGTTCTGCCCTGGAGAAATAAAATTTAGAACTCGATTCCAGCGCCACCTACCGGGTCTAAATATAAGCCATCCTATCTTTGAAGTCGGATCAAACTGCACACGGTGTGCAAATTTGATTAAAATCCGTCAAATAGTTTAGGAGTTCATCGCGGACAAACAACGTGACACGTAATTTATATGTATTAAGATATATATATATATTAGGGATCAGAAGTCGTGGAAAGCCACAACACACCTTCCATGATCAAATTGATCGTGTACTAGCAGAAGGTGATGTCAGGAGCCTTAAGAACAGACGAGCGTGCGTGACAAGAGTTATGAATGTCAAAGAAGCAAGTGTGTAAGAATAAGCCTAAATGGCGCTCTGTTGTTCGTGCCTACCCCGCAAGGGAACTGGCGTGAAGTTATGTATGTATGTATGTAAAATTTATATTACGACTCTTGATAAAAACAACGTAACAACGTGGCTGAACTGATCTGTGTGATTAGTTCTATTTTTTTTTGCCGCTGGACTTTTTCGTGAGTCACACACTAATATAGATTTATCATAAGTAAAAGGTCGGGGACTTTTAGACCAAAAAAATGTAATGAGTTGACATATGGCTTAAAAAAAGCGTTATAGTTATCTGTGACATATGGGAAAATAAAAAATATAAATGTCCCACTGCTGGGCTCAGACCTCCCATTATAGGGGAACGGACGTATACCCGCCACGCTTGTCCAAGGCGGCTTGGCAGCTTTGACACATCGGTTATCCCGATGTGCGATGCATCACGATGTTTTTCTTCACCGTTATTAGCACGTGGTAATTGTTACAATATGCATATTAGATCAGAAAACTGACTAAGTGGTACATGCGTTCCGGCCAGGATCGAACCCGCGCATTTTGAGTTTGGGACGCGTGCTCTAGCCATTACGCTACCACGACTTATATATGGGAAAATATCAGCCCTAAATTCTACATATATGATAGACGAAAAAAATTTAAAATAATGTCATCAATATAATAAGTTTTCAATTACCATTATCGCTTTATGTGAAGTACGGATCGCCCAATGGTTGAAATTTGACCATAATAATTAATTAAAATTACAAGTTTGAACATTATTAAGGTTCTATCAAAATCTCCAAATTAATACACATATGGCCTACACTATCATCCGATACTGCCTTTTCGTGCCCAAATTTACATACACCCTCCGATGTTGCCAACTCTGGAAACAAACCTCTCTTTTACAGACGTTGGACAACATCGTGAGGGATACCCTCATATCCATCATAAATTACTTCACAGCATGCTTGGGATGGGCCGCTCTGCGAACTTACGCGGGATAATCTTCTACAAACGTGTACCAGTTCAGCAGAGCGCGCCCGCCTCTTAGCCGTCGCTAATTGGGAGTCTGGACAGTGGTTACAAGCACACCCATCATTTTATAATAATACACTTCTGGACAACACTACATTCCGATTAGCCGCGAGTTTACGCCTGGGGGCACCATGTTGCGTACCACATCACTGTCAATGTGGAGTTATGGTAGACCGATTTGGACACCACGGGTTGTCATGTTTAAAAAGCGCAGGAAGAAGATCTCGTCATGCCAGCCTCAACGACATCATTCGCCGAGCTCTTGTCAGCGTCGGCGTCCCGGCCATTCTGGAACCAAATGGCCTGGTGCGTGACGATGGCAAGAGACCGGACGGAATGTCACTCGTCCCTTGGAAGATGGGGCGGCCGCTAGTGTGGGATGCGACCTGTGTTGACACACTGGCCCCGTCACATCTTCCAATGACCGAGTCAGGGGCTGGCAACGCTGCCGCTTCAGCTGAGGACGTCAAACGGCGCAAATATGGAGCCTTAGGAAGGGGTTACATATTTGTGCCGTTTGGGGTTGAAACATTAGGCCCGTGGGGTCCGTCGGCAAAGAGTTTCTTTAAAGACATATGTAAGAAACTCTTTGACACTACCCGTGATCAGAAGGCTGGCTCATATTTTGCACAACAAATAAGTATTGCCATACAGCGTGGCAATGCAGCCAGCCTTCTGGGCACGCTCCCCGTTGGCAATGATCTGCTACATAATGTATTTTAGTTATAATAGTATGATGCGTGAGGCTATTGAAATCAAAAAACACCCAAATTTCAATAGAGAAGATAGTTGGCAAGTACCACCTGTTTGGGATCCAATCATCAAAACTATTAAGACCCAAACCCAGCAAAAACCAGCTGCCAGACCTCAAGACACTGTGAGCTCCTTCTGCGTAGAACGGAACACAAATCAACTTGACTGATAATTACTTTTATTTTTTCCTTCCACCCATTTTAATATTATATAAAATTATTAGAACTAGGCATGTTTGCTGAAGAGTTTCTTGCGCAGCTTCTTCTCTTCAAGCCATAACATGTTGGAAGCGGTAGTAAATTAGATTAGGCTTCCATACAGGAAATAATAACCATAAACAAAATTAAAATTAAATAATTAAAATTAACAAGTTAGCAGTAGGCTAAATAAAACTTTAACAATACTCGTTGACACTTGACATCTTTGTCTTCCGTGATCACGGCCACTGAAAAGTGTCCGAAACGTCGGAAAAACCATAATCAAATAAAATTACCGCGCTTAAAACCGTTAAAACGTAGTTTTATTATGTATACAAGTCGCGAAAACTTAAGAAAATATTAAATACACAAAAGATTATATTTGCCTGTGTGTGTCAAATGCATGGTAGTGTGTGTAATGTTTTTTTTTTATTGATTTAATGTATTTTATAAGAAAGATGGGAAGGGATGCAACCTGCACATCGAGATAGCCAATGTGTCAAACCTGCCAAAACGCTTTGGAGAAGCGTGGCGGGTATACTGTCCTTTCCCCCAACCCCCCAAACAAGAGTTTAATTCATTCGAAATAAAAAATAACTAAACCCACTACAATAATAAAAGGAAGTCTTAAAATCACTTTTATATTTTTACAATTGGGCCCAAGAATCCATTCGTCTCCTTTTGCCAATTTATGTTTTCGTAAATATGGTAATACCTGAGAACTCCATTTAGGTAGTTGCTTAATTGAACTAAATACAACAAGTAATATTAAAATTTGATGTTCGACGACCGCGTAACGTCCTGACGGACAGAGTCGACGTTATTACGAAACGGCTGGCCCGGATCAGTCCGCCCACGGTTAGGACGGTAGGCTGGCAGGCACCGACAGACAGACACAGACGGCGGCGTCTCAGACGCCGCCAATCAAGATCTCTCCACGTCCCCGCGAGGGACGCTAGGAGACATAGCTCCCCCCACAGGATAGACTAGGCGTGTTGCTGGGAAGTTTCTTTCGCCGTTTCTTCTCTCCTAGCCATAACACGTTGCGAAACTTTTAGTGTTATTGTGAAAAGCGTTTCATCCATCCAGGAATGGAGGCAGTCGTAAGAGGCAATAATACAACCCACAGCCGGGTGGTAGGACATTTGCCCGTCTGGTTGGCGACCACGTCTGGTCTAGAGTATGTCTCCATAACAACCATGAGTTGTGTTCCGGCTTTAGCGCCCAGATCCCAGTCTCCCTTAAGAGAGCAGCAGCACATAATTAACACCATTGGTATTGCAAATGTCTATAGGAGGTGGTAACCGCTTTCCATCAATTCGGCCGTATGCCTGTCTGCTGAACTCCTGCAATAACATTTTTTTTATCTAATCCTCTCGAAGTCTTAACCCTACAGATTTATGTGTTTAACTCTCTTTAGTGTTGCTTTTTCGTTTCATCGAGTTTCAAATCACAACGATTCTAAGGAAGTTACACTTCAAAAAGTTATGAATTTACAATAAAATACACGACGCATTGGGATGTTCCTTCTTTTTTAAAGTCAATTAAAAATACTCCTAATGTCAACACTTCTCACTGTTTTTTTTTTATATAAAACTAGCTTCTGCCCGCGACACCATCAGCGTGCAATAGTTTAAAAAGAAGTAAGCTAAAAAAAAACCTCGATTTAGAAACATTCTTCATTGATGCTCCGCTTCTATTTGTCTTAGCGTGATGCTATATAGCCTATAGCCTTCCTTAATAAATGGGCTATCTAACACTGAAATGATTTTTCAAATCAGACCAGTAGTTCCTGAGATTAGCGCGTTCAAACAAACAAACTATTCAGCTTTATATATTAGTATAAGATTATTTGCTTATGCAATCTGATTTAGTAACTTTAAGAACCTTATAGAAGCCTACAAACTTACTCTTAACTCAATATGAATAACACCGTTAGAATTTAACAATAACTACCAAAACATGATTACACAATCTTTTTAAAAGTGCGACATTTTGTTGACATTTGTATAATGGTATGTAACTTTTTTTTGCACAGTGTTTTATTAGTCATTTTGTGTCCGGGTATTATATGTGGAGGTTGTGTGCTGCTTCGTGTGTTTTATACAGCGTGTATGTATGTTCGCGCTTGTGTGTGTAAGGTTTATGTATGTTTTTAACCGATTTCAAAAAAAGGAGGAGGTTCTCAATCGAGATCTTTTTTTTTGTTTTTTTTTTTATGTATGTTCACGGATTACTCCGAGATTTATGATCCGATTTACGTGATTCTTTTTTTGTTCGACGCGAAATAGCTGCCATTTGGTCCCCTAAAAATTTGACATAGTTTAGCCCAGTAGCTTTCATTTTATGTACATTTTTATGAAAAAATTTCCATTCCGTTCCGTATGTACACCAATTACTCTGAGAGTTATTATCCGATTTACGTAAATTTTTTTTGTTCGATGCGAAATAGCTGCCATTTGGTCCCCGAAAAATTTGATATAGTTTGGTCCAGTAGTTTTAATTTTATGAATATTTTTTATGAAAAAATTTCTATTCCGTTCCATATGTACACCGATTACGCTGAGATTTATGATCTGATTTACGTGATTCTTATTTAGTTTGATGCGGAATAGTTGTCGTTTGGTCCCCTAAAAATTTAACATACTTTGGCCTAGTAGTTTTCATTTTACGAACATTTTTTTGTTTCCGTTTCTTGGAACCTATATTTTTTAAGTAGCGAGGCACCTTTCGTAGGTCTACCCATATATAGCTAGACACTAAAAAGTAACAAATAAAATTAAAAAACTTCGTTTAAAAAATCGACTTCAAAAACTAAAAAACTAAAAAGTATAAAATAACTTATTTATATTATCTAAAACATCTTGAAGTCGGTGCAAAGTAAAACATAAAAATTACTATATTTTTTTGAAAATTACTAAGCACCGACTTAAGATGTTTTAGATAATATATATTAATAATAATAGCTTTAGAAATAAGTTATTTTTTACTTTTTTAGTTTTTGAACTCGGTTTTTTTTATGGCATGAGTTTAGCAGACAGGCAGACGGCCCACTTGATGAAAAGCTGTTACCATCGTCTATGGACATTTTCAATACTAAAGGTGCTACAAATGCGCTGCTGCTCTCTTAAGGGAGACTGAAACCTAGTAACTGATGCCGGGACACAACTCAAGGTTGCTATGACGGCCTTGGAGTATGCCGTCATAGCACATAGCAACCTTGAGTTTTGTTACCAGGGGTGGTAGCCATCCAGACGAACAAATGCCCTACCACCTGGCTGTGGGTTATTTTGTCGCCTCTTTTTTTTTCTTTTTTAAGGCGGGGGAAATGCTATTTACGCACAATACTGGGTCCTTTGCAAGGGATTAGACCACAGTTGATCATGGAAGCTTTACCCTTTAATAAGGGGCAATCCAAACAGTAATCAACCAGCTTGTGTGGAGACTCAGAGAAGTTGCACGAGCAACAACCACTACGCACTAAAACCACCCTCCTCCAATGTGCTCCGCGCTTTTTATGCAGGAAAGGCTGAGACCTAGAACGTAGTTACGCCCAGTCCGATCCAGCGCAAAAAGTGCCTGAATGTGCCCCGGAAATCAGAACACATCCACTTCGTCAGCGGGGGTGATGAATCCTTTGCTCCCTTGATAGTTGAAGGCCCCCCTATTTTGTCGCCTCTTACGACAGGCCGCCCCAACGCAGGAAATTGAAAGATAAGTTTGTTTATGATGTCGCTAAAATAGCGATCAGTATGAATCTATTGTGTAGATGAGTTTTTGTGATAGATGCTATAATGTTCGGACCATTTCTCTGCTACTTTTCATCCAGAAAAAAGTACTGCTCCCGATGGATAGAAAGAAAGAAAGAAAATCATTTTATTCAGGACAAATTACTTTAGATAGTGTAGATATAAGTGTTACGAAATTTAAAACTAACCTAGAATCTTAGCATAGTACTGGTCTTTTAAAACCAGCGCTGATCTTCCGCTGACCCCTTGAGGTACTGTCACGGCAGACATTAAATCTTTGCAAAGCATGAAGTTCCTTCCTTCCTTACTTCCTTTATCACCAATATGCGTCAATATCGCAAGACATGAATAAAATAAGTAAAAAAAGACAACAAAATTACTGGTGCCGCAAAAGACGTTAGACGTTGGGGCTTTGTGGCGAAGCCTTAGGTGAGTAGCGACACCTAATACCTGACTCCGGGGGCCAAGGCAAGGCCCCGCCTCCGTGCTTGCCTTAGCCAGCCGGCAGGGAGTGGAGATCGCTAGAGCTAAGACTCAAGCTCCAGGGGTGGAAGTGATAAATGTCATCACCTCAGAAGTAGCTTCGGTGAACCAGCAGCCCACCTCTCTACACCCCTTAGCCACTCATACCCATGTCTTCTATGGCATTTTTTGGGGCCCATGCAGGGAGTGGCGAGTCACCGTCTGCCCATTTTTCCATGTTCTCCGAACATTGCGACGAGCAGACGCCATAGTCCCCATTTTCCCAGACCCCTAGTACCACTAGCAGTTCACCACAATAGCCTGGTACTTTTTGTCCTCATTTCCCACAATAGTCCTACACTGGCCGGGGCTTGTCCTTGGGTGCATTACTATATCGTGTAGACAGGGATAATCGCCGGTCAGTGTCACGCCACATTTACATTAAATTTGTCAAGGGGCCTCTACGTGTTGGCCTTCCCATGGCCCCACGCAAGCACTCCAAAAGTCCGGGCCATTCTTATGACCCGTGGTCTTGAAAGACATACAATAACAGACATCTCTCCATTTAACGATAACCGTCTATAACGCCATAAAATGCACAGACTCTTCAGTGTCGTTACATAGAGTATACACTGTAATTAAATTAAAGTTACATAGTTTTTATAGTTGGTTTTATTACTCAGGTGAGAGGGTTATATTTGAATGCGAAGAAAACAAAGGTTATGGTGTTTGAGAGAGAAGAAACCAGAACGAATGCAAGGATAATGGTCGATGATGTTATGCTGGAGCAAGTGAGTGAGTTTGTATATCTTGGATGTGCTTTTAGCAGGGATGGAAGGTACACCGCTGATATAGAAAGAAGAGTGAATTTGGGGAATAGTGTGAATGGAGCGGTAGGTAAATTTCTAGGCGCTAAGAACCTCAGCCAGAAGGCCCATCTTGCCATACACAACGCTCACGTATGGAAGCGAGAGTTGGGTATGGAAGAGAGAGCATGAAAGTAGAGTAAACGCGGTCGAGATGCGAGCACTGCGCAAAATCTGCGGAGTGACGCTCGCGGACCGCGTTCGTAATACCGAAGTAAGAAAGAGAGTTGGTCTGAAAGAGAGTGTCGGGGTGAAGGTAAGGAAAGGAATGCTTCGATGGTTCGGGCATGTGGAAAGAATGACTAAACAGATATACAATGCAAAAGTGGATGGATGCAGAAGTCGTGGAAGGCCACGACAAACCTTCCATGATCAAATTGATCGTGTACTAGCAGAACGTGATGTCAGGAGCCCTAAGAACAGACGAGCGTGCATGACAAGAGCTATGAATGTCAAAGAAGCAAGTGAGGTGTGTAAGAATAAGCCTGAATGGCGCTCTGTTGTTCTTGCCTACGTAAGTTATGTATGTATGTATGGTTTTATTTATGTAAGGAAAACAGAGCTACCCCCTAGGGCTTACCCTGGTTTGATATAATCGAACTTGGTTAATATTTTTTCGACAAGAGGCCGCGGCAAAAACCCAACCTTAATATTTTTTCATACATTTTGCGATAATGGTAATTTGGTCAATTTGGATTTATTTGATATTTCATTCTGATTAGACAAGCGTTACAAAAATGCTTATTATCCATCAATTGATCACATAATTAGGGCATAAAGATATGATGTGTATGTTTTAACGGTGGCAAAAATGTTGTTAAATTTAGTGTATGATAATGAATATATATATATATATAAACTATAGTTTGTGTTTGTACATTTTTTGCACAGTATTTTAATAATCACTTTGGGTAAATCTATAGCTTTCCGGTGCATGATTTTAAAGTAGCGGGGTGGTGGAAGGGGGGAGGGGGGGGGGCATACTTACCCCTTCTACAACCAGTAAGGTCCGGAGATCTTCAGTTTTATTAATAAACATAACCTCACTTATATTTTCATTAACATTCCGCTTACAAAGTTGAACAATCCTTTTGAAGTAAAAAAAAGCCAGTAATCAACAGAAAAAGAACCAAAAAAAGCAGTGTATACTGTCAAAAATGATGAAAAAAAACAACAGAGCACATTCACATACATTACGAGAGTAACCATGAAAATATTCAAAATAGCGCTGAATAAACACGAAATTATAAATCGTGTGTATTAAATAAATAGTTATTTTGACGGTTCTGGTCTGAAGCTAACCTAAGTAACTGGTCGCGACCTTTCGCCATTCATCACAATAATGTTAATGAAAACATATGTGAGATTATGTTTACCAAAAATAAATATTACAAGAACTCCGGTCCCTAGTAGTTGCAGAAAGGGCAAGTATACCTTCCCCCCTCCCAATACGTCCAGCCACTACTTAGAATTTGTGCACCGGATAGCTGAGTAGCAGCCTCACTTTGTGTCCGGCTGTCAGATGTGGTGGCGTTGTGTGAAGAAGTCGTATGTTGTGTTAAGCGTGTATGTATGTACGCGCTTATGTATGTATATTTTTTTGTGTGTTTGTTTGTATATGGAATGTATTGGATATGTATACGTATATTAATTTTTTGCTTTTAAGTTTGAAGTCTTTCAATCAAGCTTCATTTTTGTTTAAAAAAAAAAAAAAAAATTGACAGATTCATCAACACGCTTCGAAGCGACGTGTAAGCTCAATAATAATATTCAATGCACGTGCTAGACTATAATAGCCTTGTAAAACTATCCATTCCACACAAAGATGGCTCATCAACCCCAAAAACCTTCACGTATTTTCTAATATTTGTCCCAAGCGGTACTCCACGGTATATTGGTCAGAAAATAACGTCCATCATACATACTGCTGATATTACAGGGTTCAACTAAATTAAATCTAATTCATTTTTTTTTATTGCTGGAGTTCGGCAGACAGGCAGACGGCCCACTTGATGGAAAGCGGTTACCATCGCCTATGGACATTTGCAACACCAAAGTTGCTGCAAATGCGCTGCTGCTCTCTTAAGGGAGACTGGAACCTGGTCACTAATGCCGGAACACAACTCAAGGTTGTTATGGCGACATACTCTAGACCAGGGGTGGTAGCCATCCAGTCGGGCAAATGCCCTACCACCTGGCTGTGGGTTGTTTTGTCGCCTCTTACGACAGGCCACCCGGCCGCAGGAAATTGTATTCTTTCTCCGTTCCTGATAAAAAGGCGGAGAAGTTAAAGAAAGCGCCGATGTATAATTAATGTAAAAGTGACGGCCTCTGTGGTTGAGCGGCCTAAACCTTTGCCGGCCTATTTCACTGTAACACAGATACTCCGGCTTCGATCCCTGGTATAGTAAATTTCGGAAGCGTATTTTCTCCGGTCTGAAAGAGAGTGTCGGGGTGAAGGTAAGGATAGGAATGCTCCGGTGGTTCGGGCATGTGGAAAGAATGCATGATGAAAGAATGACTAAACAGATATACAATGCAAAAGTGGACGGATGCAGAAGTCGCGGAAGGCCACGACACACCTTCCATGATCAAATTGATCGAGTACTAGCAGAAGGTGATGTCAGGAGCCTTAAGAACAGACGAGCGTGCATGACAAGAGTTATGAATGTGAAAGAAGCAAGTGAGGTGTGTAAGAATAAGCCTAAATGGCGCTCTGTTGTTTGTGCCTACCCCGCAAGGGAACTGGCGTGAAGTTATGTATGTATGTATGTATCGGCCCCAGAGTAGTCCGTTGTATATTACCCATAACACAAGCGTAACTTGCTTAATTGGGGATATACAATATGTGTGTTTGTCTGCCGATTAATATAATTATATAATGTAACTAGCGGCCCCGGCAGACGTTGTCCTGCCTTTAAAATATAAAATTCTAGAACCCGATCCCAGAGCCACGTACCGGTTCTAATTGCGAATCTAAACCATCCGGGTACCCACTCAAACACTCAAAAACAAAATCACCAAAATCGCTCCAGGTGATTAGGAGGATTCTAGAACCCGATTTCAGCGCCACCTACCGGTTCTAATTGTGAATCTAAAAGAGTAATATATTTTTTTTAATTCTAAGTCATGACAAAATAAGATTAAAAAATCTTGCCAAAAAATTAAAGTTTATAATTAACAAATAAAATATAGGGGTTGATCGTAGAGGGGTGAAAATTTAGGGTTGTATGTATTTTTTAATGCTGTATCCTAAAAATATTAAAATTTATGCAAAAAATAAAAACAGTTTTTTTGGGTCGGACACCCCTTATCACTTGGGGATTTGAAAAATAGATAGTAGCCGATTCTCAGACTTACTGAATATGCATAAAAGCTATTCGTTACACATTTTTTTATCAAATGGATCACAAAGTAATAATTGAAGTAGGAACTGTAAGTAAATTTCCTTGGTATTCAAATCTATTTTGAGCCGAAACTCGTGTCGAGATTCGATAACCCGTTGCGGGGAGAAGCTCCATCAGGATCGACATGCAAGGTAATGTAGGTCACGACTAGAAATCAACATCAACTTTGAACGTTGTAGTCATCTTTTTATTTTAACTAGTGGTCGAAATTCGACCATAATAATTAATGTCAAAGACTATACTTCTATAATCACAGATATCGACAAGGCTACACTGTTAATTTGACTAGAACAATAAACAAAAGAGTATATATGCGTGTGTGTGTCAAATACATGGTAGTGTGTGTAATGTTTTTTTTATTGATTTATTGTATTTTTATGCATATTTTTTTTACATACATACATAACTTCACGCCAGTTCCCTTGCGGGGTAGGCACGAAGAACAGAGCGCCATTTAGGCTTATTCTTACACACCTCACTTGTTTCTTTGACATTCATAACTCTTGTCATGCACGCTCGTCTGTTCTTAAGGCTCCTGACATCACCCTCCGCTAGTACACGATCAATTTGATCATGGAAGGTGTGTCGTGGCCTTCCACGACTTCTGCATCCATCCACTTTTGCATTGTATGTCTCTTTAGTCATAATTAATATTAGCATTCGTCGCTTCTTCTCTATATAAACTATAAGTGTATGAAATTTCATACTCCTCCGTCCGTGCAATTTTCGTAAAAGGGGCACGAGGTTTTTGCTCCACGTATGTATGGAGTTAAGGCATATATGTTTTGCTTTTCTCATTTATTGTACTTATATTTATGTACAGGACCTGTCACTGCATGGGAAATGAGGAAAAGTGTTTTAAGAATTCCAAATATGATTCTTTCCTTAATGGAAACATTCTTTTACTTTTAAAAGTAAGCAAGATTTTTCCGACAATCGTAGTAAATAAATGTCAAAAATAAAATATTGTATCTTTTGTGATGCCGCTCGAAAGGGCCTGAAGATTAACGTGTCTTAAATTAGAACTGGTTTTTTTTTTAATTTTTTTATTGCAGGAGTTCATCAGACAGGTAGACGGCCCACTTGTTGGAAAGCGGTTACCATCGCCTATGGACATTTGCAACACAAAGTTGCTGCAAAGGCGCTGCTGCTCTCTTAAGGGAAACTGAAACTTGGTCACTAATGCCGGAACACAACTCAAGGTTGTTATGGCGACATACTTTAGACCGGGGTGGTAGCCATCCAGTCGGGCAAATGCTCTACCACCTGGCTGTGGGTTGTTAAGTCGCCTCTTACGACAGGCCGCCCGGCCGCAGGAAATTGTATTCAAAACAAATCTCTAATCTGCCCACTTATCTACAGTATCTGCGATTATTTTAATGTACATTATATTATTATATTACATTAATACGTAGAGCAAAAACTTTGTACCTCTTTTTACGAAATTCTGCGGACGGAGGAGTATGAAATTTCGCACATTTATAGTGTATATGGAGAAGAAGCGACGAATGCAATTTCTTTTTTTACAGAAAATCGTGTTAGTTACACTATTTATAACTCAAGAACGGCTATACCGATTTGGCTGAAAATTGGTGGGGAGGTAGCTTAGAAACAGGAGACGGACATAGAATACTTTTTATCCCGTTGAAACCGGTAGGTGGCGCTGAGATCGGCTTTTAGAATCCTCCTAATCACCTGGAGCGATTTTGGTGATTTTGTTTTTGTGTGTTTGAGTGGGTTCCCGGATGGTTTGAATCCACAATTGGAACCGGTAGGTGGCGCTGGGATCGGATCCTAGATTTTTATTTTTTCAAAGCAGGACAATGTCTCCCGAGGCCGGTAGTAATGCATAAAAATACATGAAATCAATAAAAAAACATTACACACACTACCATGTATTTGACACACATGCATATATACCCTTTTGTTTATTGTTCAAGTCAAATTAACAGTGTAGCCTTGGCGAAATCTATCCTTATAGAAGTATAGTCTTTGACATTAATTATTATGGTCGAATTTCGACGATTAGTTTTAAAATGTGATCCTTGTTGCAAATTCTTAAGCACTTAAGTACATATCCTGAAAGAAGAAAACCGATCGATTAAGTACCTACTCAATGGCCGGTTCGTATATATTACGCAGCGTTCATTTCTATCGGTTAAAATTTTTCATGAGCTCCATACAAGGTCAAAGCTCAACCGATGGTAAGTCAAATCAAAGAACAGTATGATATAGGAACTGGACACGAATGGAGTAGCCTTGACTAGTCCACTGCCAATTCAACCTGCTATTTTGGCGAGTTATGTCGGTTAACTTGGTTCTCTTGCGGATATCTTCATTTCTAATTCTGTCCATAAGAGATACACACAATACAGCACGTTCTAAAGCCCTTTGATCGACTTGGACCTTGTGGACCAATCCTGCCGTCATCGTTCACGTCTTCACCCCGTAGGTTAGAACGGGAAGGGCGCACGGATAAATTGATATGACGCGCGAGCGCGCGATTGAATTAATGATGAAGTAGCTGTGCCCGCAACGTCGTCCGCGTGGAATTTGCTTTTTCAAACCCTCCGATTTTGAAACATTCTTCATTGGTGCTCCGCTCCTATTGGTCTTAGCGTGATGATATATAGCCTTTCTCGATAAATGGGCTATCCAACACTGAAAGAATTTTTCAAATCAGACCAGTAGTTCCTGAGATTAGCGCGTTCATTTGGCTACAACACTAATACTTACATTTTAAATATCGCGATATCTTTTGAATGAAAAGTCCGAATTGAATAATTTAAAAAGTTCTAGAAAGATATTTAATTCGTCTTGAATATAGAGTATGTATGGGAATATGGAGTAATTTATTTTGATAAGGATTAATACCAAGCTACAAAATAAAGAGGTTTTGAAGCGACGGCATTTTAATTATTTAAAAAAATAAAAGAAAACACTTATTGTGAGATAACTACAATAGTTAGACATATGGTTACGCGATATTTTTTATAGACAATTATATTTTCTGCAAAGTGGTAGTAAGTACATTGTTTTGTTCTATAATCAATAGTTTTCGCAGCGCACGCCGTGTAAGGATTTTTCGGGTCATTTTTTTACACCTTGGGTTACATTATTGGACTTTTAGTAGGGATCCCTAATTTTTTTGAAAATATAATATAGCCTTATAGCCTTCCTCGATAAATGTACTATTCAACACTGAAAGAATTTTTCAAATCGGACCAGCGGTTCCTGAGATTAGCGCATTTAAACAACCAAACAAACTCTTCCGTTTTATAATATTAGTATAGATTATTCGCCTATAGCATTGTAATGTTTTAAATTGATTATACGCTCTTGTTGGGTTTGTTATAAAACGTTTGTATTCAAATTCCCGCTATTTGCTCTATTTCGCTATCCTAACGTTACATACATACATAACTTCACGCCAGTTCCCTTGCGGGGTAGGCACGAACAACAGAGCGCCATTTAGACCCATTCTTACACACCTCACTTGCTTCTTTGACATTCATAACTCTTGTCATGCACACTCGTCTGTTCTTAAGGCTCCTGACATCACCCTCCGCTAGTACACGATCAATTTGATCATGGAAGGTGTGTCGTGGCCTTCCACGACTTCTGCATCCATCCACTTTTGCATTGTATATGTGTTTAGTCATTCTTTCATCATGCATTCTTTCCACATGCCCGAACCACCGGAGCATTCCTTTCCTTACCTTCACCCCGACACTCTCTTGCAGACCAACTCTCTTTCTTACTTCGGTATTACGAACGCGTTCCGCGAGCGTCACTCCGCAGATTTTGCGCAGTGCTCGCATCTCGACCGCGTTTACTCTACTTTCATGCTCTCTCTTCCATACCCAACTCTCGCTTCCATACGTGAGCGTAGGTACCAGCACCGCGTTGTGTACGGCGAGCTGGGCCTTCTGGCTGAGGTTCTTAGCGCCTAGAAGTTTACCTAACGCTCCATTCACACTATTCCCCAAATTCACTCTTCTTTCTATATCAGCGGTGTACCTTCCATCCCTGCTAAAAGCACATAAATAATTATATTAGTACATATTGATTTTCTCTTAATTAGCCAAATATCAAGGCCAACGGGTTGATCCTAGTGACCTGTACTACAGGTTTATTTTTGACCTAATTCAGGCACCAGCCTCTTAGTTAACGTTGTTACTACTTTATGTTTCACTGTGTAATTAAAGAGGAAACAAAGCATTATGTTATGTTATTTGCATGTGTTCGTACAAACGTCACTGTAAAATCGTGAGTGTCAATCAAATCGACATTTTTTTTTTTTTTCGGCGAGGGAAAATGCTTAACCGATTTAGGCACAAACTGGGTTATTGCTAGGGGAACGACACGCGTCGGTCGGGGGCGATAACACTGCAGCAATAGTATGCTCTTGGTAGCGCTCCGTCCGCGATCGACGTCACAGAATAGTGTGGAAGACTCCGAGCGTTGCTGCACGGGCGAGCAACCCCAATACCCACTAAAAACCCCCTCCTCCCTGACGACCCTGCGCTTTGTATGTGTTGGAAAGGTTGAGATTTAGAACATAGTTACGCCCAGCCGAACCAAATCGACATTTAACACAACACCGAGTAACGCCACCAACTTAATAAAACTCGATGTGGACTGTATGAATTATTGGTCGCGTTGTTTACAATTAAATTAAAACTATACATAGCCGAGTTACAGAGAGAATGGTGAATGGCAGAGGGTAAAGTAGTGCGTATTGGTGCCATATGTATGTGAGCAATGCGAACAAGTGAGCTTTTCCGGCCTCCAAGGCCGCTTCTATATCCCACGTTCCGCCCGATGCCTAGCTGCTAACTGTGCGAGCTATGGGCGTCGGCGGTATGCGGCATGGAGAGGTGTGCTCCGGCGGGCGGGTCAGGTGCTCTCTGTCCGCAACAAGTGCCTTTCATCTCAACATTGTTTCGAAATCACTATTAATCAATAAAACTTACGTCTAGCATTTTACCCTGATTTTTTAGAATTTTTTCTTTGCATTGATCGTGTACTAGCAGAAGGTGATGTCAGGAGCCTTAAGAACAGACGAGCGTGCATGACAAGAGTTATGAATGTCAAAGAAGCAAGTGAGGTATGTAAGAATAAGCCTAAATGGCGCTCTGTTGTTCGTGCCTACCCCGCAAGGGAACTGGCGTGAAGTTATGTATGTATGTATCTATGTATGTATTTTCTTTACATTAAACAAGTTAACATTAGTTAAGTAAGAAATGCATAAGGAGATCTTTGTAAGTTGCATCCGTGACTGAAAAGTTGATAGGAAGGAGATTTTTTTTTTTCTATTGCAGGAGTTCAGCAGACAGGCAGACGGCCCACTTGATGGAAAGCGGTTAACATCGCCTATGGACATTTGCAACACCAAAGGTGCTACAAATGCGCTGCTGCTCTCTTAAGGGAGACTGGAACCTGGTCACTAATGCCGGAACACAACTCAAGGTTGTTATGGCGACATGCACCCCTTTAGACCAGGGGTGGTAGCTATCCAGTCGGGCAAATGCCCTACCACCTGGCAAATTGTATTAAGATTAAGGTAATACGGGCACGTAATGAGGAGGGATGAAAGTCACGTGACAAAAAGAATGTTAAACTCGAAGGTGAATGGGAAACATTTAAAGGTAGACCAAAAAAGAGATGGATGGATTATGTGAAGGATGATATGTTGATTTCTGGTCTGACAGAGAGCGTATGTGAATGTAGAGTTGGAGGGATGGCGAGGTGTTCTAAAAATGCTTATCGAGTGTAAAATCATTGTATAATATATTTTTCAACACACTTGCTCATAAAGTGGCTCTATGGTCACCGCAATTAGGCACAGAATGACACCCATTATCAAACTGTGAGTAAAAAACATTATAACTCACTAGTGAGTTATAGATTTTTTTTTAAATTTTATTGGTTGAGTTGCTTTGTTTTTAAAAAAGTTTATATTCAAAAAAAAAGATCGTGGTCTATAGAACAAATAAATTAATGTTCCTATTGCTTGCTCATTTCATGCAACTTCTTATTTAAATAGATAATTTTAACTCGTACGTGTTTAATAAATAAAACTTTCACTCATATATAACTTTTTTTATCTACTAAACATTTTATTTAGTAGAGTTTTTGTTGTTATTTTATTCACAAGTGTGTTGAAAAACGTCGTATGATACACGTGTGTATTGCTGATTACCGTCCTCGGCTCTCTTAAGACCCTCGCCTACGGCTCGAGTCGCAATGGCGCCTCGGCGGTAATCACCAATGTTACAAACTAGTACCATAATGTACTATTTAAACCTTAAAGTTCTCTGATTATAAATGTAGTGACTAGCTGCTGTTCTTTTACTACCATAAACCCTTCTGAGTTGTTGCAAGTATTATACAGTGTGGAACGAAAAGACATTGTACCTACCCCAAACAATTGGGAGAAGAGAGAGAAAAGAGAGACTAAACAAGTTTTGTTTACCTGTAGGAGTCTACTTTTAGTATAGTATTGTTACAACTTAGGCCTCGACAAAGACAAATTCCACGTACAGATCTGTAAAAGCACATTTTATTACCTGTCGGCATTTGAACTAATTGTAATCCTCTTACGATCTTCTTGGACCTATGGTACTCATTTACGGCCCCTCAGGAGCATCATTAGCCATGTGTTGCAGATTATAAGTACAAGCTAATTCTAGGAAATTATGTCGACGTTGCCGGGCGGGCACATTTGCATTTGTGAAGTATAAAACGATGGCCTGATTAAGAGAGGGGGTCAGTTGAGTTACAACTACGAACTAGGCGTGACGTGTGTACATTCGGGAGTCTAATAATGACAGACTGCGCGTTTTATTGAATTACGACCTTCTGTATTACGTTAGGATTTGTTGTATTTGGTTATATTTGTACCTGTGTTATACGTGTTTGTATAGTATAGTTCTAATAAACTCTATAATAATTCTGACGGCATTTTAATTCGAGTCTCGCTAACTCGTAACAATATCATAACCATGTGTATTTAGTTTCATTATATCGCTTGTGGGCAAGCTTAACAAATTAAAAAAAATAACTTGAAATTTCTACTTATTGTTGTTGCCCGGTTCACTTGCTTAAAAGTAATTAATAGTCAACTAGTTAACGCGGCGGACGGTTAAACTTTATCTTATGAAACTATATCTTTAAAAGCTTCTAGAACTTTACCCGATAACTAACTTTGTACTTAATTACCTTCGTTTATAAGTTCTTGTTACGGTTCTTATTATATCTATTAACTAGGGATTCCGATAGACGTTGTCCTGACCTGAAAATATAAAAATCTAGAACCGATGGAAGCTCCACCTGCCGACTCTAATTGTGAAACTAAACCATCCCCGGACCCACTCAAACACTATTTTTTTACACCTTGGTTCACAGTATTCAAGTTTTAATAAGGATCCCTAATTTTTTCTAGTAATAAATATAGTCTATATTAATCTGAAATAAAGTAGCATTCTAACGGTGAAAGAATTTTTTAAATCGGTCTAGTAGTTTTTGTGTTTATTTGTTATACAAAAATCTAAAAATACAAATCTTTTCTCTTTGTAATACTATAATATTGTTACGAGTTGCAGGAGTCGAATTAAAACGCCGTTGAAATTATTATAGAGTTTATTAGAACTATACAAACACGAATAATACAGGTACAAATATAACTGAACACAACCAGTGCAAACGTAATGTAAGATTCAATAACACGCGCAAAGTCCATCACTAACGTCTTGCCTCGCGGCTGATTATCGTTAGTCTGCCTCAACCCTCCATTGGGGCATTGCTTTATACTGCACAAATACAATATGTCTGCTCGACCGTGTGGACTGAATTTCTAAGAATCATACATACATACATACATAACTTCACGCCATTTCCCTTGCGGGGTAGGCACGAAAAACAGAGCGCCATTTAGGTTTATTCTTACACAACTCACTTGCTTCTTTGACATTCATAACTCTTGCCATGCACGTTCGTCTGTTCTTAAGGCTCCTGACATCACCTTCTGCTAGTACACGATCAATTTGATCATGGAAGGTGTGTCATGGCTTTCCACGACTTCTGCATCCATCCACTTTTGCATTGTATATCTGTTTAGTCATTATTTCATCATGCATTCTTTCCACATGCCCGAACCACCGGAGCATTCCATTCTAAGAATCACATCTGGCCAATGACGACCATAAAGATTACAATACACAATGGACTGTTTTTCCAATCACAAATTTTAAACACAAAGTAAACAAAAGAAGACGGTCATAAAAGAGTTCCAATGTTATTTGCTCAAACGCCGACGAGTAATAAATGTGCTGCTTACAGATATGCAGGTAGCTCAAATTGTAACAATATATAATAGATTTAGTCTTTTTGGTAAGAAGGTAACTCTGGTGTTTTCCTCATCTACGACTGAAACTATTGGATCTTCTAAAATAAAATAAATTACATCACATTATTTCAAAATAGTTACTAACACTACAATAAAAAAATACCCCTTGAAATGATTTATCGCTTCGATCGCAATATATACTGTGTTATTAAAAAAAAAAAAATATTCAGGACCAGATACTAAAGGAGCCAGGAGCCTTAAGAACAGACGAGCATGACAAGAGTTATGAATGTTAAAGAAGCAAGTGAGGTGTGTAAGAATGGACCTAAATGGCGCTCTGTTGTTCGTGCCTACCCCGCAAGGGAACTATGTATGTAAGATACTAAAAGTCTTACATGATAACATATCTAAGAATTAATTGTGGTGTCTCAAAAAGGTTCTGGCTCAACATAGTGCTACTTTCACAACCAGCGCTGATCTAAGTGATATCACGGCTTAGCTCCACAGAGCAAATTAAAAACAATAAACATTACTTACGAAATTATGCAATTAGTAGTGTATATGAACATTGTTATAATTACAAATAAAAGAGCCTTAAGAACAGTCGAGCGTGCATGACAAGAGTTATGAATGTCAAAGAAGCAAGTGAGGTTTGTAAGAATAAGCCTAAATAGCGCTCTGTTGTTCGTGCCTACCCCGCAAGGGAACTGGCGTGAAGTTATGTATGTATGTATGTATGTACAAATAAAAGAAAACTATAAAAAAAAACAACGGACAGAAGTCCCGAACAAAACAGAAATAATAAATTCGTCATGGTTTGTTATAGCGTCCTAATCGATATATTATAATACTATAAAATACTTGTGTAATTAATATATTACATACATACATAACTTCATGCCAGTTCCCTTGCGGGGTAGGCACGTACAACAGAGCGCCATTCGGGCTTATTCTTACACACCTCACTTGCTTCTTTGACATTCATAACTCTTGTCATGCACGCTCGTCTGTTCTTAAGGCTCCTGACATCAGCATAATCATAATCATAATTAATATATTAATAATTTATTAATATTATAACAACCTAATTAAACTTTTATGTAAAGAAAATAAAGCTGCTTACTAAGGTATTTTGACCTGCGACGTAGTCGCGTGGAATGTACTCTAGTATATAATATTATAAATTCCTAAACATGCCGTGTCTGTACATTGAAGTCATTTAAAAAAACAGCTGGTATAATATATGGAAAACACGATGTAATAATTTTCAGATTTCTTGTCTGTTTATTCGGGATTCAAATGAAAACTACTGAGCCGATTTAGACAGCAAATTGTGCTTAAAATTTGCGCTACTTGTTATCCTGGGAATCTGGCGGGAATTTTACTGGGAGCGCTTTGAAGTTTTTTGGATTTTTTTTTTATTGCAGGAGATCAGCAGACAGGCAGACGGCCCACTTGATGGAAAGCGGTTACCATCGCCTATGGACACCTGCATACACCAAAGGTGCTACAAATGCGCTGCTGCTCTCTTAAGGGAGACTGGAACCTGGTCAGTAATGCCGGAACACAACTCAAGGTTGTTATGGCGACATACTTTAGACCAGGAGTGGTAGCCATCCAGTCGGGCAAATGCCCTACCACTTGGCTGTGGGTTTTCAAGTCGCCTCTTACGACAGGCCGCCCGGCCGCAGGAAATTGTATTCTTTTTCCGTTCCTGCACGGATAAAAATTTGATGCATGAAAATGTGCTTATTTCGACACAGTTTCCACTGGAACGACAGCTTACTTTCTTTTTTAAAAGGTGCGATACTTTGGGTCCCGGCAATCCCGCAGGAAGAAAACCCGGATCTGAAAGTAAGATAGTGTCTCAGTAAAGTGTACCTTCCACAAAAATGTATGGACTGTGGGATAATGATAATTTCCTCTAACAGATGACAGACAGACAGAATTTCTAAAAGTTGTATTTTGATTTGGTTCGGGCATGTGGAAAGAATTCATGATGAAAGAATGACTTAACAGATATACAATTCAAAAGTCGTGGAAGGCCACGACACACCTTCCATGATCAAATTGATCGTGTACTAGCAGGAGGTGATGTCAGGAGCCTTAAGAACAGACGAGCGTGCATGACAAGAGTTATGAATGTGAAAGAAGCAAGTGAGGTGTGTAAGAATAAGCCTAATGGCGCTCTGTTGTTCGTGCCTACCCCGCAAGGGAACTGGCGTGAAGTTATGTATGTATGTATGTATTTTGATGCTCCAAGGATTTATTCACATTTTTCAATTCATTGTAGTTCACACGAACCATATACATATTTGTTATATCATATGTAGATTACTTATTAGTTTCTTGATTACCTACTAACAAATATACTAGCTGACCCGGCGAACTTCCTACCGCCATATTTTCTGAATTCCTAAAACACTTTGTTTCATGACACAAAAACAATATCACCAAAATCGCCGACATCCATGTCGGTCCAGGTGATTAGGAGGATTCTAGAACCCGATCTCAACGCCACCTATCTGTTCCAATTGTGAATCTAAACCATCCCGAGAACCCACTCAAACACACAAAAACAAAATTATGAAAATCGGTCCAGGTGATTAGTAGGATTCTAGGACCCGATCTGAAACGCCACCTACCGGTTCCAATTGTGAACCTAAACCATCCCGGGAACCACTCAAACACACGCATAAAATTTCATCAAAATCGGTAAAGTCGTTTTCAAGATATGCACGTAAATACATTTCTATGATTCATTTTTATATACCCAATAAGAAGATATAAAAAACATGATTATTTGAAGCAAATAAAAATCTGTTTTCCAATTATATATTTTAGCAAAAACTAAAATTAACATATTAATGAATTACTATTAATTGGCTGCTACTATTTATAAATAATCCTGTGAATGGTATGCACTAATTAGCAGTATCTAAACAATAGAGATAATTGACTGGAACATAGTATAAATGACAATACAGTAAGACTTACCATATTGTAGTATTTACAAATTGGTCTGCAAATCTGAATGTATATTAACATAGTTTTAGCATACAGTGATTAAAACGGTGTATAAGGTAACTCTATATTCTATATAACATGCAAAAAGAGCATGTTGAAGTATTATTTAAGAATTTTAAAGAAGCCTTCAAACTTACTATAAGTCAATATGAATAATATTGGAAAAAATTATCGTCAAGAACCGAGTCTTATTTGAATAATAATAAGAAGAAGAGTAATAATCCGCGGGGGGTTTTATGGTGAAGCCTTAGGTGAGTAGCGACACCTCGTACCTGTCTCCGGGGGCCAAGGCAAGGCCCCCATCTCCGTGCTTGCCTTAGCCAGCCGGCACGGAGTGGAGATCGCTAGAGCTCAGACTCAAGCTTTAGGGGTGGAAGTGATAAATGGCATCACGTCAGAAGTAGCTTCGGTGAACCTGCAGCCCACCTCTCTACACACCTTAGCCACTCACACCCTGTTGCCCCTGTCTTCTATGGCATTTTTTGGTGCCCATGCAGCGAGTGGCAAGTCACCGTCTGCCCATTTTTTCATGTTCCCTGCAAATTGCGACGGGCAGACGCCATAGTCCCCATATTCCCAGACCCTTATTACCACTAGCAGTTCACTCCAATAGCTCGGTAATTTTTGTCCTCATTTCCCACAATAGTCCTACACTAGCCAGGGCTTGTCCTTGCATTACTATATGGTGTAGACAGGGATAATCGCCGGTCAGTGTCACGCCACATTTACATTAAATTTGTCAAGGGGCCTCTACGTGTTGGCCTTCAATAGGACGGGCCATTTTCATGGCCCGTGGTCGTGGAGAAAAGAAGAGTAGTAATAAGAAGGATGACCCCGTAAATTTCAGTTTACTTTTGCAACTTTCGATTACAGCAGAAAAAGAAAAGAAATACATACGTTGTAAGTGATAAAACGTCAAAATTTTTAAAAGAATTACACGGGGTGTTTATTTATGTTATAGGATTTAGGATCAGAGGGCCTAAAGCGGTCGCCTTAGGAGAATCACTTCAACTGGAGGCTTCATCTGAGTTAGTGTTAAAAACTCAAGCTGTGGACGAATGCGTTTTATTTAAAGCGTTAAAAATAAGTTCGTTAAGGCATTCGTGTATAAACATACGTTATCTGTCAATATTTAACGACATTAACAATGCCGCGTTTCAAATTGTGCATAACCTATCGCCACATCTGCGTGGTACGGCTGTATCCCAGATGAAGCCGCACCATGAGTAAAATTTGACAAGTATCTAGATATACTGGTAGATATAAGACAAAGTATAAAGTTTATTTTGAAACTTGTCATGTTCATCGTACAAATCTACAAAACGACCTGCTTAAGGCCTTGGTTTTTTTTAATTGCAGAAATTCAGCAGACAGGCAGACGGCCCACTTGATGGAAGGCGGTTACCATCGCCTATAGACATTTGCAACACCAAAGGTGCGACAAATGCGCTGCTGCTTTTTTAAGGGAGACTGGAACCTGGCCACTAATGCCGGAACACAACACAAGGTTATGATGGCGACCAGGGATGGTCGCTAACCAGTCGAGCAAATACCCTACCATCTGGCTGTGGGTTGTTTTGTCGCCTCTTACAACAGGCCTCCTGGCCGCAGGAAATTGTATCCTTTCTCCGTTCCTGCACGGATGAAAACCTGCACGGCTGTAACTACTGATAGAATGATTATATTGTGTACTTGAGTGTATATTACCAAACATATAAAAGACCAATTATTGAAGGCTATATAGATAAAGAGCGGATATCGCGTGTCATGTGACAGCAGTTACAGGCTCGTGTGTCGACTTGCGAGCATTGTGCGCTTGCGCTGTAATATAATACAGAAATGGGAGCTTACTCAGTATTATTTTCTATCGAATACATTTTCTGTAAGTCGTGGTAGCGTAATGGTTAGCGCACGCGTCCCAAACTCAAGGGCGTGGGTTCAATCCTGGCCAGAACGCATGCACCACTTAGCAGTTTCTGACCTAATGTGCATATTGTTTCAAATAACACGTGCTAACAACGGTGATGGAAAACATCGTGATGCAACCTGTACATCGAGATTATCGACCTGTCGAACCTTGGATAAGCGTGGAGGGTATACTGGCCGTTCCCCGATAGTGGGAGGCCTGAGCCCAGCATTGGGACGTTTATGGGCTGTTGTTAAACATTTTCTGTATAATGTTTCACTAAAGAAGTGCCGCAGAGGCGGCGCTACCTACGGGCGTGCATCGGAATATTAAGAACATAAAATAAGTTTAGAAAAATTCCGATTGATTAGTATTATGAATAATAATAATAATAATAGATAGATAACATTTTATTGCTCACCAAAATAAACAAATACAAAAACAACTCACTTTTTTTTATTGGACTTTATGTTGTTGGTCCGAAGACCTTACAACAAGCCGGGGGGGCAACTTGCTCGAGGGAGCTCCCTAAGGAGTTTTACCTCGGCTGGACTGTTGCCTTGAGAGGGGGATGAATTTAATGATGCCTACCATAGG
Organism: Dendrolimus kikuchii; assembly: GCA_019925095.2. Lineage (NCBI taxonomy): Eukaryota > Metazoa > Arthropoda > Insecta > Lepidoptera > Lasiocampidae > Dendrolimus > Dendrolimus kikuchii. The sequence continues at coordinate 1,701,558 of CM034387.1, forward strand.
GCGACACAAAGCACTAATTGAGAACGGGCGACGGGTAATATAAAGCCCGAGGGGAAGGCCTACGCTATCTTACTGCCGTTTCGTAACGTGTTATGGCTGGGAAAGAAGAAACGGCGAAAGAAACTTCCCAGCAACAAGCCTAGTCTATCCTGTGGGGGGGCTATGTCTTCTAGCGTCCCTCGCAGGGACGTGGAGAGATCTTGATTGGCGACGCCTGAGACGCCGCCGTCTGTGTCTGTCTGTCCGTGCCTGCCAGCCTGCCGTCCTAACCGCGGGCGGGCTGATCCGGGCCAGCCGTTTTGTGATAACGTCGGCCCTGTCCGTGTGGACGTTACGCGGTCGTCGCACGATTGCCTTTCGCCGAGGCTTATAATCGGACGCGGGCAACTCGCTTAAAAGAGCAGCAGCGCATTTGTAGCACCTTTGGTGTTGCAAATGTCCATATGCGATGGTAACCGCTTTCCAACCAGTGGGTCGTCTGCTTGTCTGCTGAACTCCTGCAATAAAAAAAAAAACAAAATGTATAATTAATTACAATACTTCTTGGCAAAATAACAGGCGGCCTTATCGCTAAAAGCGATCTCTTCCAGGGAACCCAGCCTAAAAGAAATTCTTAACTAATCTGGCAATGTAGGTGAATCAGAAAAAAGATAGGACTGTACAATTTAAATATACATACTTACACTAATTTATAAATTTAATACATACATAAAAAATATAATAGTAGTATATATATATACGTACTAGCTGTCCCGGCAGACGTTGTTCTGCCCTGAAGAAATAAAATTTAGAACCGGGTCCAAATGTAAGCTATCCTATCTTTCAAGTCGGATCAAACTGCACACGGTGTGCAAATTTGATTAAAATCGGTCAAGTAGTTTAGGAGTCCATCGCGGACAAACAACGTGACACGTAATTTATATATAATAAGAAGATATACAAAATAATCTAAATAAATAAATATTTATTTGTTAACATTATATGTGACAAGCATTTTATATATTACAATAGATAAATAAGTAAATGTTTAATATATTAGACATATTTATTTAGAGACAGAGAGTACTTATAATATATAATAATAGCAGCCCATAAATGTCCCACTGCTGGGCTCGGGCCTCCCATTATAGGGTAACGGACAGTATACCCGCCACGCTTGTCCAAGGCGGCTTGGCAGGTTTGACACATCGGTTATCTCGATGTGCAGGTTGCATCACGATGTTTTCCTTCACCGTTATTAGCACGTGGTAATCGTAACAAATGCACATTAGGTCACAAAACTGCCTAAGCGGTGCATGCGTTTCGGCCAGGATCGAACCCGCGCCCTTTGGGTCTGGGACGCGTGCGCTAGCCATTACGCTACCACGACTTAGTAGTTACTTACCACGACTTAGTAGAGAGTACTTAACTTAACTTAATAATATAAGTTAATAAAAAAAATCTCCATTATAGATTATATTCATCCTATTAAAGTAAGGAATGTTCCATTTACCTGTGTGTGTGTGCGTGTGTGTGTGCGTGTGTGTGCGCGTGTGTGTGTGGGTGTGTATTTTCCATTGTCTATTTCATTTATTTTTGTGTTATATAGAATATTGGTTTCTACCCGCGACTTCGTCCGCGGGGAATAGTTTAAAAAAAAGTAAGTTAAAAAATCCCCCGATTTTGAAACATTCGTGCTCCGCTCCTATTGGTCTTAGCGTGATGATATATAGCCTATAGCCTTCCTCAATAAATGGGCTATTTAAAACTGGAATAATTTTTCAAATCAGACTAGTAGTTCCTGAGATTAGCGCGTTCAAACAAACAAACTCTTCAGCTTTATATATTAGTATAAGATTAAGATATGCTTGCGACTTTGTCCACGCTTGACTTGATATTCCCGCGCGATGCCCGGGAGAATGTACCGCAGCATTTAAAAATTAGTAATTAAAAGCGATAGCGCTTTAGTGAATACTGTGTTGGAAGAAGCTGATTTGTATCCACCAGAATAACTCTAAACCGCTCCCGGGAAAATTCTTGCGATATATATACATACATACATACATACATAACTTCACGCCAGTTCCCTTGCGGGGTAGGCACTAACAACAGAGTGCCATTTAGGCTTATTCTTACACACCTCACTTGCCTCTTTGACATTCATAACTCTTGTCATGCAAGCTCGTCTGTTCTTAAGGCTTCTAACATCACCTTCTGCTAGTACACGATCAATTTGATCATGGAAGGTGTGTCGTGGCCTTCCACGACTTCTGCATCCATCCACTTTTGCATTGTATATCTGTTTAGTCATTCTTTCATCATGCATTCTTTCCACATGCCCGAACCACCGGAGCATTCCTTTCCTTACCTTCACTCCGACACTCTCTTTCAGACCAACTCTGTTTCTTACTTTGGTATTACGAACGCGGTACGCGAGCGTCACTCAGTATATATATATATATATATATATATATATATATATATATATAAATATATATGTATATATATATATATATATATATACATATATATATATATATATATATATATATACCCTGGATAAAGGGTAACGCAGATTTGAAGTCTAAGAATTTGCTGTCGATCAGTGAAAACCGAATCGAAATCGGCTCATTTAGTTTGACGTGAGTCCCGAACAAACAGCTAAGAAATGTAAAAGAAAAATTGCATCGTGTTCTCCATCGTTTATATAGTATATTCCAGTTGTTTTTTTTAATAGCTTCAATGTACAGACACGGCATGTTTACAATTTTATAATATATATGTAGATATTATTGAAGTTTTAAAGAAAATTTTGATCTTTGTTTCTTATATCTAAAGTTTCATTGGCTCTTTTGAGCAGATCGGATGAAAACGAACGACGAAAGAAAGGAGGTTTGAGAATAGGGCCCCTGATACGGTGTCCGAGGTATGCGTCTAATAACCATGCCAGCCAAGATGACTATGGGTAAACGACTATGGAGGTATTGGCCTACATTCTATTTCTGGTCACCTATTTACCACATGTTCGTAATCACTTGTGTATTTTAGGCACATTAATCAGCCTTACTGAGACACGTCAGATTTGTTGTAACTGATTATTTTAGATAAGATATGTTCATACGTCAAGGCTTGCCTCTCCATTTACACCTCGCTTCCCGCCACCTCAGAAGGCTTGGCCTAATATAATAATCGGCAGTAATAATCGGCAGACAAACACACACATTGTATATCCCCAAATTAAGCAAGTTACGCTTGTGTTATGGGTAATATACAACGGAGAAAATACGTTTCCGAAATTTACTATACCAGGAATCGAACCCGGAACCTCTGCGTTGCAGTGAGGTATGCCGGCTAGGGCTTAGCCCGCTCAACCACAGAGGCCGTCATATATAATATAATTGCACTAAATATATAATTATGACGCTCAATGACTTGATCACTTGTATCCGTGCAGGAACGAAGAAAGAATACAATTTCCTGCGGCCGGGCGGCCTGTCGTAAGAGGCGACTTAACAACCCACAGCCAGGTGGTAGGGCATTTGCCCGACTGGATGGCTATCACCCCTGGTCTAAAGTATGTCGCCATAACAACCTTGAGTTGTGTTCCGGCATTAATGACCAGGTTCCAGTTTCCCTTAAGAGAGCAGCAGCGCATTTGTAGCAACTTTGCTGTTGCAAATGTCCATAGGCGATGGTAACCGCTTTCCATCAAGTGGGCCGTTTGCCTGTCTGCTGATCTCCTGTAATAAAAAAATATAAAAAAATCATAGTTTTTGTACCGCGATATTGTATTGTAAGTTTTTTCCTTTACGAATCACCACCCCTGGTCTAAAGTATGCCGCCATAACAATCTTAAGTTATGTCCGGCATTAGTAGCCAGATATCAGTTTTTCTTTAAAGTGCGGCAGCACATTATTAGCACGTTTGTTGTTACAAATGTCTGCTGGACTCATGCAATAAAAAAATATTTCCAAAAAACATTATTCAATAAAATGTTACTTAAAATAAATATTTCAATAAAAAATATTTCAAAGAAAATCATTCTGAAAACAATATTTCGAGAAAAATATTAAAAAAAAAATGTTAAGCCGCCGCCAGCCTTTCTCTCCCTCCGTCGTTGCCGCCTCTCACCACCCTCCACGCGGCCGTAACGCTTTTTCGTGACAGAAAAAATAGAAGTCTATAGATATTCTTCTTTTTCAAATATATTTTAGTATAACATATTATTTAATGCACTGTATTGTCGATAGAATTCGTTGTATAAACGGCCCACTCGATGTTGCCTGTAAAATTAAACAGAAATAATAAATAACATAAAAATATAATGTAAATATACATATATAAAATATTTCTGTATTTACCTGTGTTTGTTAATAAATGACAAGAGTAATGAATGTCAAAGAAGCAAGTGAGGTGTGTAAGAATAAGCCTAAATGGCGCTCTGTTGTTCGTGCCTACCCCGCAAGGGAACTGGCGTGAAGTTATCTATGTATGTATGTATGTTAATAAATAAAAGCATACATTGAACGCTAGAGAGTAATCGAATGCACGAACTTCACTCGGAATTGCCACGAACCAGATGCCTGCGACTACCGACCGTACTATACGTGCCCTGTATTCGATTCTCTCAAAGCACTCAACGGCTAACTTCAAACCCTCAAAAACCTTGTTTCATCTCCTTTGCACGATTGGACGTTGTGTCCGTTACACACTGTGCTGGCGCTTTTTGAAAATTTAAACTTTTCAGAAATATTTTCAAAATATCACTTGAAACAAATACCCTTTGACACCTTGATATATATAGACTTTATGTAAATAACTCTACGATTGTTTATACCGTCAAATGCTTAATACCCAACCAATACCGTGTCACCCGTCAGGGCCATTTTAAATTGCAAACCGTCGTATATATTACAACACCGCTTTACTTTACAAGAAGAACAAAAAACTACAATCTTATAAAGATCTATATATACATATATTATAAAAGAAAGTCCTATTAGTTGCATTATTTATAACTCAAGAACGACGGTACCGATTTGGCTGAAAATTGGTAGGGAGGTAGCTTAGACGGAGACGGACATAGGATACTTTTATCCCGTTGGAACCGGTAGGTGGCGCTGAGATTGTGTTCTGGAATCCTAATCACCTTTACCGATTTTGGTGATTTTTTTTGTGGGTTTGAATGGCTCCCCGGATGGTTTTTAATCCACAATTGGAACCGGTAGGTGGCGCTAGAATCGGGTCCTAGATTTTTATTTTTTCAGAGTAGGACAACGTCTGCCGGGGCCCCTAGTAATTTAATAAAAAACATTAATATAAACTAGTTATTTATTCAGTCATATATATACAAATCATAAAATTACATGATGACTCAATAAACAACTGGGCTTTATTTAATTTTTTTATAAAATTAAGTATATCGTTTTCTGTTCGTCCTGTATAGTTTTAAGTTAGGAAAATACATATTCCCGAAGTTGTAATATAAATGTAATACCGAAGTAAGAAAGAGAGTTGGTCTGAAAGAGAGTGTCGGGGTGAAGGTAAGGAAAGGAATGCTCCGGTGGTTCGGGCATGTGGAAAGAATGCATGATGAAAGAATGACTAAACAGATATACAATGCCAAAGTGGATGGATGCAGAAGTCGTGGAAGGCCACGACACACCTTCCATGATCAAATTGATCGTGTACTAGCAGAAGGTGATGTCAGGAGCCTTAAGAACAGACGAGCGTTTATGACAAGAGCTATGAATGCCAAAGAAGCAAGTGAGGTGTGTAAGAATAAGCCTGAATGGCGCTCTGTTGTCCGTGCGTACCCCGCAAGGGAACTGGCGTGAAGTTATGTATGTATGTATGTATGTAATATAAATGGATTTGCCAACAAATAAATACATTGCTTTACCAAGTCCATACAAGTCCCATAAAACTGTCGTGTATGAATGTCGAGGCGTTTAAGGTTATGTGTTTATAGCGAGATATTGTCACAGTTAAAGTGACGGCTTTTAAATTAAGGAAATATAATGAATCTGGTTTCCAATTAAAATCTATATTTATATCTAGTATTGTCTAGATTATTATACAACTGTAACGAGTTTATTTAGTGATAGAGATGGATACAAAGAGAGTAGTTTGTCTCCATTATCCCACTACTCGGCTCGTCTTGTGAAGTATAAAAGCGTACGGAATAGTACGGATAGAGAGACGAAACAACATTCCAACTTCGATTTTGGTCGGGTGCTGTCTCTCTCCGGCTTTGGTCTGATGCATATGTCGTAGTAGCGCTCTAGGGTAGCTAATTATTGTGCTAGAAGTGAAACTTAATTAAATCGGTTATTAATAAATGTTTTTCTTTTTCAAAAGTAGTACACAGTTTATCCATGATGTCTTTTTAGGGTCATTTTAAACTTTAAACTCTTCTCCCGATATTTGTTCACAAATATCCGGGAACCCACTTGGTGGAAATGTAAACTCGATACGAGTATCTATTGACACGATAAGATATGCTATACAATGCAAAAGTGGATGGATGCAGAAGTCGTGAAAGGCCACGACACACCTTCCATGATCAAATTGATCGTGTACTAGCAGAAGGTGATGTCAGGAGCCTTAAGAACAGACGAGCGTTTATGACAAGAGCTATGAATGCCAAAGAAGCAAGTGAGGTGTGTAAGAATAAGCCTGAATGGTGCTCTGTTGTTCGTGCCTACCCCGCAAGGGAACTGGCGTGCAGTTATGTATGTATGTATGTATATAAGATATACTAAGACGGCCAATGAGTACGCGATGTGGCGTCCGCTGCCGCAAGTCAATTCCCGTGAGCATGCAAGTGAACTCCACATCGGCATAATGTCCGATATGCATCGAAATACAAATGTCGTTTAAAACAAGTAGGTTTTCAGCCATCGTAATGTTGTTTTCAAAATAAAAACGTGTTTAAATTGGTGGTGACATTAAAACTATTGTTAGACGGATGCACGCTGCTCAGGCGTGGTCCCCCCTCGCGTTCCCTCAGCTGCCCCTCCGCCCCCCCTCTCTGCTCTTCAGACAAACTACGGTTAAAATATTTGGCACCAGTTCAATGATTGATCGCATCGTAAGCAAACCGTCACCTAACTGAAACCACACTACATATCGTTAGAGAACATACTCGTTGCATGAAACTCTTCTCTACTGTATACCTCTCTCATATCTTCAGATCAGTATTTGAATATATAGATAGTAATCATACTTGTGTTTGAATACAATCTAATTCAAATATCTATCTGTGATTGCCGAAAGATAAATAAAGTAAAACACTTTTTTTTTATTCTTTATTGTACACAAAAAGTCACATAGAAAATATTAAAAAATTGTGGTGACGTGCAAGGCGAGCTTAACCTTAAAACAGTTCTTCCAGCAAACCTATGAGTCGTAAAAATAAATGAATTTGGCAATAAAAAAGAAACAAAAACATGCAAATAATACAAATAATAATACCCTGTCAAGCGTGTGCGTCAGGAGGAAAAAAAATCTCCAGAGACTATCGTCTCAATTGTAGGTTTGCCTGATTTCAGTACTATACGGTGTACCAATGGCTCGCCACTGGAGTTACTATCTTTTTGGCTCCTAAAGAACCCTGCACTAGGCAAAACCTGTATCGTAGGGATCATATAATAATATATATCTAATATATAAAATTCTCGTGTCACAGTTTTTGTTGCCATACTCCTCCGAAACGGCTTGACCGATTCTCATGAAATTTTGTGTGCATATTGGGTAGGTATGAGAATCGGACCACATCTATTTTTCATCCCCCTAAATGTTAAGGGTAGTCCACCCCTAAATATTTTTTTTTTAATTTTTAGATAATTTTTATTTACTTTATTTTTTTAGGATACAGCATTAAAAAATACATACAACCCTAAATTTTCACCCCACTACGATCAACCATTGGTGCACTGGCTTCAGTGGCTTCCCACGCCTGTTAGTGTCGTTTCGATTACTTTACTGGTTAGAGCTCTCGCAAAAAAAATAATTATGTCGGCCTGCGCTATTAAAATGTGTCGGAACTATTTTAAAACGGGAAAGGATAAGGATGAGATGTCATTTAATCGGAAAACTTAACACTTTTCTCATGATTTCTTTGTAAAAACGTGAAATTTAATTTCGACATTTTCAAGGTTATCGAATTGATTGATGTTGTCAGGTGAGAAGTGTGACTTATTTTCCAAAATTTGGGGACTTTTGTTACGATTTTTTTTATTTATGAAATATGAACAGACATGTAATGTTTGTGTGTCCGGTTTTCTTAAACTAGTTTATATTACGTTTTAGACTTCCTACGGATCCAATTGTAGCATATTGTTGGACAAAGAGATGGATTTTGAATCATTTTCGGAGATATTTTTACACTATGTTTTCTATATTTTCTTATCAACGGCACAATTGTATTGAAATAAAGTACCTAAAATAATTATATATGATCGTGACCGATAAGATGTAAGTTGTGTGAACGATAATTAGAAAATTTAAGAATACTTAACCATCATGTAAAATTATTTCTAATCTAACCTTAGCACTTTGGACAATATAAACTTTTTAATGTAACCTTATGACGTTTGACATAGAATTGACAGAATGCGTGCTGCAAATATCGTTAAAGAGGATGTAAAAAAAATTGAATATCGTTTAAAGCAGATGCTTCGGTCGGAGTTATCTGTACTAATATTATAAAGAGGTAAAGTTTGTAAGTTTGTGACGTTGTAGGGGGTAATCTCGGGATCTACTAAACCGATTTTAAAAATTATTTTACTGTGGGAAGCTACGTTAACAGGGAGTGTCATAGGCTATATAACATGACGCTTTATACCACGGGAGCGGGACAGACCACGGGTGAATCCGCGCCGGGCCGCTAGTAATATTATAGATAATTCTTTATTGTCATAATTAAGATATTAATTTTGTCTATATTCTGTTAGCTGCATCTCCATTAATTCCTAATAAAGAAATAATTTAATATATTAATGTGATAAAAAACAAATTTTAGTTCAGAAAATAATCAAACTGAACTAGTTTGAATAAAAACTTTTGGATATGAATATTTTTATTTCTATAATAGCCCTTTTCAAGTGGTTTAGTTGCTCTTAAGTCCCTGCATTAAACTATCCCGTGTACCTACCCCGTAGTTCCTACTACTGATATAAACTTTGGATTATACATTTTTTTATTTTATTTTATTGCAGGAGCTCAGCAGACAGGCAGACGGCCCACTTGATGAAAAGCGGTTACCATCGCCTATAGACATTTGCAACACGCCAAAGGTGCTACGAATGCGCTGCTGCTCTCTTAAGAGAGAGACTGGAACCTGGTCACTAATGCCGGAACACAACTCAAAGTTGTTATGGCGGCATACTATAGACCAGGGGTGGTAGCCATCCAGTCGGGCAAATGCCCTACCACCTGGCTGTGGGTTGTTTAGTCGCCTCTTACGACAGGCCGCCCGGCCGCAGAAAATTGTATTCTTTCTCCGTTCCTGCACGGATAAAGCAATAATACATAAAGCTTACTACCCAATATGAACCTATCGAATCGTTCCAATTCTACTATTACAAATGATTTCACTGACTTTTAGCGCAGGATAATCTTTGGGTTATAAATAGTCATCTAATAACCTTCGTGAACATGATGTGTAACACAAAAATAATTTGCCATTATGAATAGTTTTCTTTTAATTATTATATTAGTATTGGTAATTAACAGACTTATAAATATGTACTAATATCTGTACAGACATTTTATTGCGAATTAAAATTACTACATGTGCTATGAATGTGTTATGAATTTATTTGTGCATCTATTTTTTTATGGTTCGTTCCAAGACACACAACTTTTGTTGCTAATACTTTATTTAAAAAAAAACTGAAACCTCGGAGTAATATTAAATTATAACACATAAAGCGATTAAAACATAACGATCATTTAAACTTTTCACTTACATAAAAAATATTTAATTATAAAAAATGGGGTAATATTTTTTTACTGATATCCCGAAAACGCTTCGCGTTTTTGACAGAGTGAACATGTTATATTAGCAACGCTTCGCGTTTTTGATGCCGTTTTAAATGCAAACGTTTTTGCCTGTTTTAATGTTAAAAAGTCGTGGCAGCGTAATGGCTAGCGCACGCGTCCCAGACTCAGAGGGCGCGGGTTCGATCCTGGCCGGAACGCATGCACCTCTTAGTCAGTTTTCTGATCTAATGTGCATATTGTTACAATTACCACGTGCTAACGATGAAGGAAAACATCGTGATGCAACCTGCACATCGAGATAACCGATGTGTCAAACCTGCCAAGCCGCCTTGGACAAGCATGGCGGGTATACTGTCTGTTCTCCCTATAATGGGAGGCCCGAGCTCAGCAGTGGGACATTAATGGGCCGATATTATTATATAATGTTAATCTAATAATTTCGCCTTTGCTTAGCTTAGCTATACTGTTGTATATAAAAGCATACCTGAACGCGGGATATCGCTGGGCGAAAGAGGTTTTGACTTGAGGTATGGGAATATTAATTCGTATCTTGTTCTATACTATAATTTTATAAGAGAGAGTTGGGTATGGAAGAGGGAGCATGAAAGTAGAGTAAACGCGGTCGAGATGCGAGCACTGCGCGCAATCTGCGGAGTGACGCTCGCGGACCGCGTTCGTAATACCGAAGTAAGAAAGAGAGTGTCGGGGTGAAGGTAAGGAAAGGAATGCTCCGGTGGTTCGGGCATGTGGAAAGAATGCATGATGAAAGAATGACAAAACAGATATACAATGCAAAAGTGGATGGATGCAGAAGTCGTGGAAGGCCACGACACACCTTCCATGATCAAATTGATCGTATGTCAGGAGGCTTAAGAACAGACGAGCGTGCATGACAAGAGCTATGAATGTCAAAGAAGCGAGTGAGGTGTGTAAGAACAAGCCTGAATGGCGCTCTGTTGTTCGTGCCTACTCCGCAAGGGAACTGGCGTGAAGCTATGTATGTATGTATAATATTATAAACAGGTAAAGTTTGTGAGTTTGTGACGCTGTAGGGGGTAATCTCTAGATCTACTAAACCGATTTTAAAAATTCTTTTACTGTTCGAAAGCTACGTTAATAGGGACTGCCATAGGCTTATAAAACACGGGAGCGGGACAGAGCGCGGGTGAAACCGCGCCGGGGCGTTAGTAAATATTTATAAGAGAAAACTGGCGAAATAAATGTTTAAAATTTTGGTAGGTTTTCAATGTTCATTTCTGCAAATGATAATAGCATTTTTTTTCTATTATTCCGAGGGATGATATAGAGAAGATATCGTGAATTTAGTAGAATATGAATTTTTGACACTGTCGCAATGGAATAGTACTTTGAATATCTTCTCAACGCTAAGATATTGCAATAGCAGAATTGAGAATTGGTCCACGAAGAAATCGTGTAACAAAAGGAAACATACAGTCGAGTTATGAAGTCGGCTAAAAATGTTATAATACAAAAATCCTACAGAGTCGTCTGTCCATTGATTTTGGCGGCCTCGACCTTCTCGCTTGCCGCATCTCTGAGGTCAACCCCTCCCTCCCATATAAGCCAACTGACATTTGTCCCCCTACCCCAAAGCCCAAGATACGCTGTGCCTGCAATATCCCGTGGGAATACAAAGTACATTTCATACAAAAGGCTTTTGAACTACTTTCCTTAGTAATACATTAGTGGCCAGGTTCTAGTCTCTCCTTAGAGAGAGTGGCAGCATATAGGCTATGGGTACCGCTTTCCATCAGTTGGGCCGTCTGTCTGCTGAACGCGTGCAATAAAGAAAAACAGAGGTGATGGATGTCACTTTCACAGAACAACAACCAATTTACAAACCATTGTACCTTTTATGTTTCAAGTCGGTCAAATATGTATTATTTTTGGTTTTTAATGTCAAGTCGGTTTTGTTTTTGTAAAAAAAATAATACTTTTAGTTGCGCAAATACTTCAATAGTTTTAGACATAATATGCTAAGCGCCTGTGTAGATATTGTAAAACTGGCACGCGTATACACATTTGCCATCTCACTCTTCGGTGTATATGATCTTCCACAAGGGTTGCTCTCGATTTTATCACGGTCCACAAATCAGATCCTAACTTAGTGACTATGGGACCAACTCGCGAGTTAAAAAAAACAATTGGAAAATCGATCCACAATTGACAGAGAAGTCGCGTAACATTAACACAAAAAATTAAGCACCTGTGGAAAATGTCATACTAGCATGCGTATACAATTTTTTTTTAAATGTAGGCTCTCGGCTTTTTTTAATAAGGGTTACTCTCGGTTTCTCTGGGATCCACTCAGCAGATCCTGATTTGGTGACCATAGTACGCCTTGGGAGCATACACACTTACAAATAACCTAAAAAAAAAGCAAAATCGATCCACAATTGACGGAGAAATCGCGTAACACAGATGTAAAAAATTAAGCGCCTGTAGAAAATGTAATACCTACACGCGTATACAAGATTTTTTCCCAGGATTTAGGCGCACAGAGTTCTTTGATAAGGGTGATGCCCGATATCCCTGGGATCCAATCCACTCATCAGATCATGACTTGGTGACCCTGGGATTACCTCGGCAGTATACACTTACGAGTAAAGAAATCAATTTGAAAATCAATCCATAATAATTGACGCAGAAATCGATTAGCGAACATACAAAAACAAATACAAAATGAGAACTACCTCCTTTCTGAAGTCGGATAAAAAGGATATGTATGTATGTTTGTATGTTCAATGTGACTACTGTAAATTGTTTATTTCATGTATATGTGGTGAATAATAAAGTGTATCCTATTCTGTTCTATTCTTTTCTATTCTGTAATATTTAATTCAAATTACCTCATGATAAATACCCGTGCGAAAATGAACCTAACCAGGAGAGCAACAAATTGAAGTTATATCGTAATTTTAAGTTCCTCTCACGATGTATTTATTAGTCAATTCAGGGGCATATCAATGACTAGCTGTGCCGGCGACGTCGTCCGCGTGAAATTTATTTTCAAAACCCCCCCGATTTTGAAACCGTCTTCATTGGTGCTCCGCTTTTATTGGTCTTAGCGTGATGCTATATAGCCTATAGCCTTTCTTGATAAATGTGCTATCTAACACTAAAATAATTTTTCAAATCAGATCAGTAGTTCCTGAGATTAGCGCGTTCAAACAAACAAACTCTTCAGCTTTATATATTAGAGTAAGATAAGATACGGGGCCCCCAGGCTACAGGGGAACCGAAAATGTATAAGCAAATGTGCTCAAAATGTTATCCACAATCTTTTATAGATTAATAACATTCTTGAGAATAACCGCTGGGCCAGCAGGAACGGCTATCAGACTTGTCATTATAGTCTATAGAGGCAGAAAATCTAGAAAAACTGAAATCGTCTTCAGCTGTAGATGATTTCATAAATAAGCTTGCCGAAAAAAGGCGAGAGAAATGTGTCTTTAATTTAAATTGTTTTAAATTAAACATACATACATACATAACTTCACGCCAGTTCCCTTGCGGGGTAGGCACGAACAACAGAGTGCCATTTAGGCTTATTCTTACACACCTCACTTGCCTCTTTGACATTCATAACTCTTGTCATGCAAGCTCGTTTGTTCTTAAGGCTCCTGACATCACCTTCTGCTAGTACACGATCAATTTGATCATGGAAGGTGTGTCGTGGCCTTCCACGTCTTCTGCATCCATCCACGCGGTGCTGGTACCTACGCTCACATATGGAAGCGAGAGTTGGGTATGGAAGAAAGAGCATGAAAGTAGAGTAAACGCGGTCGAGATGCGAGCACTGCGCAAAATCTGCGGAGTGACGCTCGCGGACCGCGTTCGTAATACCGAAGTAAGAAAGAGAGTTGGTCTGAAAGAGAGTGTCGGGGTGAAGGTAAGGAAAGGAATGCTCCGGTGGTTCGGGCATGTGGAAAGAATGCATGATGAAAGAATGAATAAACAGATATACAATGCAAAAGTGGATGGATGCAGAAGTATTATAAGTAATAACTTATAATCAATATATAATTATTTTATTTCAATACGAGCATTTTTGGTTTATTTTATAAAAAACTTTATCTTTCCTTTGGAACCCCAAGACATTTTGATACAGGGCCCATCTAAAGCAAGCTACGCCACTGAGTGAATTGCAACAGTGGCGCCACTAAAAGCAATCGAAGCGCCATCTGTTCTACGCCATATGTTCTATAGGTACCCTATTTCATATTCTATATCTATACACCTAACAACTAGTATGCAATATTTCATCTATACTTCTATACTTTATATTATAAAGAGGTAAAGTTTGTGAGTTTGTGACGTTGTAGGGCGTAATCTCTGGATCTACTAAACCGATTTTAAAAATTCTTTTACTGTTCGAAAGCTACGTTAACAGGGAGTGTCATAGGCTAACATAACATGACGCTATATACACCACGAGAGCGGGAAAAGCGCGGGGGAAACCGCGCCGGGTAGCTGGTGTGGAATAAAAAGGCGTAAAAACTTCACAAAGCAACAATTTATTTGCTAGAAAAGCGATAATACAAGGATGTTGAAATAATTCGCATTAATTATGTATTGATCTGAATATTTTTAAATTTGACTATTTGTGTATTTAATCATAAATCAATTTTTCTAAATTATTGTGACTAACTACACTACTAACTACAACTAAGCTATCCTATTAATAAACCTAACCTTAAGCCTTAAGAACAGACGAGCGTGCATGACAAGAGTTATGAATGTCAAAGAAGCAAGTGAGGTGTGTAAGAATAAGCCTAAATGGTGCTCTGTTGTTCGTGCCTACCCCGCAAGGGAACTGGCGTGAAGTTATGTATGTATGTATATATATATATGTATATAAAATAAACTAAAAATAAAAACCTATATTAAAACCCGTTCAGACAAGACAACTGTCGCTGGGAATTGTACATAGAAGGCTGGCAGCATTACCTCGCTGGATACAGAGGCTAATCCTTTGAGCGGAGTAAGCTCCAGCTTTCAGGTCTCCTATTGTATCGACCAGACGTTTTTTTTTAATATTTTGAAATAATTTGTGGGCACTTGGCCCCCATGGGCCCAAAGTCCACCCCAAATTTATACATACATACAAACAGAAATCATTTATATATACATTTCTATGGTTAAATTCGAAATGTTGTACGCCGCATTTCCTACAAATGAGGTTGGCAACTCAGCATAAATCTGTGTTGGAATTTCCTCCAGCACAGCGCTGATTTTAAGTGGCAACACCGCTTCATTGATTAATATTAGTTAGGTTACTTGCAGTACACCTTCACAATATGATAAACATGAGTGATATTAATTTATATGTCATTTTTATTGACATTGGTTTTATTAGAACAGCTGGTCTACAACGATTTGTAGGCGAGAATACTCAATAGATTTACAACTATAGTTCACGGCGATCCTAACGGGTTGACCACGACCTTGTGTTTATGAGCGACAGCTAAGTGTGATTTACGAAACACGCTACGACTCGTATCAAACACCATCATATCTCTCGTCGCTATGCCCAAGGTCGTGGTCAGGCTATAATTTGTTTTTTTTTTTTTTTTAACACACACATTGTATATCCCCAAATTAAGCAAGTTACGCTTGTGTTATGGGTAATATACAACGGACTACTCTGGAGCCGATCCCAGACACCCAGACCATAGTAAATAACGCAGAAAATACGTCTCCGAAATTTACTATACCAGGAATCGAACCCGGAGCCTCTGCGTTGAAGTGAGGTAGGCCGGCAAAGGCTTAGCCCGCTCAACCACAGAGGCCGTCAGATAATATATTTTAGATTAGCAGTAGAAGGGTTTTATCGTCGACCATCCCGCAATGCTTGAAGTCCTTCAAGACAAGTTTTTAAACAGTGCCCACAGAGCCGAGATATAGAGTTAATTAGTCAGTTTCAAATTAAATTCAAATTCAAAAGTTTTTATTCAAAATAAGTTCCACTGGAGAACACTTTTTGAAGGTCATACACGTAAATTAACTTCCTATTCTATGTACACCGCTTCGCAACGTGTTGATGCTGTAAAGGAGAAGAAGCGGCAAGAAACTCCCCAGTAACACGTCTAGCTAAATATCGTGCCTCTTTATATTTCATATTCTATTTATATCTCAAATTCTTTTTTTAATAAGTTTTGTACAGAAGTATGTTACAGAATTACTTTTTGAAGAATTAATGGAGTTGTAGCAAACAATGCATACTCAATAAGACCAAGACAATAAAAGGAAAGAAAAATAATGTTATAGTTCTAATAATGACATGAGGTGCTAAAATGTTATGCTGCAATATGTCTCCACAAATTCCTTACAAACATGGCCAGAAGACAAAAAATTATACAAAATTTAGTATAAGAGGTTGGAGCGAGCTGCTATTTAAATGAATTTTTGTCATTTAAGTATTCTTCAATAGTGTAGTATCCCCTTTTTAGCAAGATGCTTTTTAATTTAGTTTTAAATTTAAATTAACTACCTAACCTATAGTCGTGGTAGCGTAATCGCTTGCGGACGCGTCCCTAACTCAGAGGGCATGGGTTCGATCCTGGCCGGAACGCATGCACCACTTAGGCAGTTTTCTGACCTAACGTGCATATTGTTACAATTACCACGTGCTAACAACGGCGAAGGAAAACATCGTGGTGCAACCTGCACATCGAGGTAACCGATGTGTCAAACCGTCCAAGTCGCCTTGGACAAGCGTGGCGTGTATACTGTCTGTTACCCCCTATAATGGGAGGCCCGAGCCCAGCAGTGGGACATTTATGGACTGTTAATATAATATAATAACTACCTAACAAAAAGGTGATTTACACTGGCCCAGCTACTGAGTTCAAATCCGAAGGAAGCCTGTACTGACTTCATACTAGCACCGTGTTAATTTATTTGTAGTCAATACAACACTAAAGTACCAAGTTTGACTAGTTGTAATTCCAGCTGGATCAATGTAAATTAGACTTAATGTAAATCAAGTTTTAGTGACTTAACAACTTATTTATGTAGTCAAAAACGATCATTTATATTTTTAATTATTGTAATAAATTATGTATAAAACAAGTTACACTTGTTAAGTGTAACAACAAACAAGGACACTTAAGTTTCTATATATTTTTGACCCATTTTTATCGAAATTGATCTATTAAACGCGATGTTGAGACGCTTCGCTACTACTACTATACGTTGGCGTCAAAAATAAAGACCAAATCCGCAAGCAGAATCATGTGCGGCGCATAGTATGCTCACCTGTTATCGCAGCGTAAAACATAACAGCGATCATGCCGCTGTCGTTTGCCGCCAATTACGTAAAATTATGTCACTTTGATAATATTATGATGTTGTTAAACAAGCGGCCTTGCCACGCCATCTATGTATTGGAATCCGATGTAATCATAAAGCCTCGTGCGTGCTTATCACGTGCAGTGACGCGTGCTGTTTTACCGACACGGCTACAACGGACCAATCACGGCTCATGCTACAATACCCATTCGTCGTCGGCCACCAATCCTATTCAAGTACACTTTGATCATAGTGCGCACATGTGACCGGTCATTACTTTTTCTTAAAATTAATTATAAGTTAAAACTTTTATATTTTTTATATGAAGTTAAGTTGTAGTGATACTAACATTCTTGTGAGTTTTTTCTATTGTTATTAGTGACCATGAAACGAAACGGTGAGTCCGTACTTCATTGTAATTTTCCATCTCTGTAGTCTTAAGCTAAGTAGCGCCATCTTTGATGAAATGCTGTTTTTAAGCGTCAGGCAGGCGCGGTGTACGCCGTTCTGTATCACAACAGCATACATAGAGAGCGCTATTTAATTCAAGGCTGTATCTAAATCGAGTCTAGCCTGCTTCTCGCGCTTGAGTTTTATTGATGACTGTTAATTATGTGCATAATAATGAATGCGATGCTTATTGAATATTGTTCGTTAAGTACGCTGTTGCCAATTTACATTTTAATGCATTTTACGGACTTTGATGACTAGTTAAAGCGGAGTCTACGAGAAAACATTCTATAATGAATTTGTAAAAGATTAATTGCCTACAATCAGTACTTTTATCAAAGTAAGCTATGTAATTAATAACCAGTCACTCAGGCAGTCTTATTTTAATCGTGTGTCAACAATTTACAATATCTTCTTATTTCACATGGTTAAATTTATTTAATGCACTTTTTAGTAAGTCTGGTTACAAACATAAGTGTAATATATAATATACTAGCTGCCCCGGCAGACGTTGTACTTCCCTGAAGAAATAAAATTTAGAACCCGATTCCAGCGCCACCTACCGGGTCCAAATGTAAGCTATTCTATCTTTCAAGTCGGATCAAACCGCACACGGTGTGCAAATTTTATTAAAATCGGTCAATTAGTTTAGGAGTCCATTGCGGGCAAACAACGTGACACGTAATTTATATATATAAGTGTAGTACATGTTATATAAGTAAACCATATAGACTACATGTGAAAACTGTTAATTTTTTATAATTTTGAAATAGTATGTATTTAGTAAAAATAACTAAATGAATGACTCAGAGCCAGGTGGTAGGGTATTTGCCCGTCTGGATGGCTACCACCCGTAGTCTAGAGCATGCCGCCTTGATAACCTTGAGTTGTGTTCCGGCATTAGTAGCCAGGTTCCAGTATCCCTTTAAAGAGCGGCAGCATATTGGTAGCACATTTGGTGTTACAAATGTCCATAGGCGACGGTAATTGTTTTCCATCTGGAGGCCGTCTACCTGTTTGCTGATATCATGCAATAGAATTTAAAAAAAAAATTAAATGTGTACTGAGACATATAGTAGAAGTGAAACTTCAACGGACAAGTAGAAAAACGAATCGCAGGAAAATTTTATTTTCAAGTTTTACGCGCAGATTGTTAATGTACTTGTCCAATTTGAAAATCTGCCCGTAAAACTTCAAATTAAAATTTTGTAGCGATTCGGTTCGCCACTTATCCGTTGCTAGTCGTTTTTCCATTTGCCCGTTGAAGTTTCAATTCTACTATGTGTCCCAGCACACATTTCGATTTTTCGCAGGTTTACTGCAAATTATGAGTTAATTAGGTTAGATACATTTTAATGAATGCATTTTTTATTTAAACATATTTTATTTTATCATACAAAAAAACTGAATTCGATCCGGAACCAAAAAACGCATCCATAGTCTACTCTGAAATTATGCCCCTCTCCCAACATTTAGTCTAAATTTATGCCGCTCCTCCACGCGGCCGTAACGCTTTTTCGTGACAGAAAAATCCTAAGACCCCCGTCTATATAGAAGTTTCACTTCAAAAAGATTTTTAGCTAAACGTGTTGTTGAGTAGTTTTTTGACGATTCTTCTTCTTAAACAGCGATAACACGTTGCGATGCGGTGTATATAGAATAGGAAGTAAATTTAAATTTTAACTTATATGTATGTATGTCCTTGAAAAAATGTTCTCCAGTGGAAAGTTATTTGGACAGGTAGAGAAAGGATGAAAGGAGATTGACATAACAACAACAGTGTGGGTGGTAGAACACGTGCCGGTAGTTCCCATTCATATAGAAGTTTCACTTCAAAAAACTTTTTTTACACTAATGTAGCTAAATCATTAACGCGTTATTTTTTTAATACTATAACTTAGTTGCTTTGGTCACACAGGGGCGGATTAAGACATTTGACGCTTGTAGGCTATTCAAACTTTGCCGCCTCTACCGACCTCTACAAATCGATATACTAGTTCACAAATAAATTAATTTCTTTTGGCAATGAAATTGTAACTTAAGTCATAATTATACAACCTTTATTCCCCGTAATTAGTAGATTGTGAAGCAGGGCGGATTGATGGGTTTGTTTCTGCCGTAGCCAAAAACGACTACTCAAATTATAGAAAATTGTTTTAACATTTTATCATTTGTATGGACCTAATAAGAATTATCTTATTACGTCTTTCAATTTAAGTAAGACTTAATTTCTGTGTAACCCCTTTTATAAAATAGGCCTCTTTGCCGCCCCTCTGAAATCTGCCGCCCGTTTAATATCTGCCGCCATAGGCTTCAGCCTTCTTAGCCTATTGGTAAATCCGCCACTGTGGTCCCAGTAAGAAATACTAATGCTAAAGCAGGTGGAACAGGGGCATTAGAGTGAAACCTTCTGTACAAAATATACAATGCGTCGTACGTCTATGAGACCTGAGGGACTAGTACTTTAAGAATTATAGAGATGATGTTATATGTAATGGAAACATTTCTATGCTAAAAGAGACAAAGTGGTATTCGTAAAGGTGTGGTTTCATCTGGACGAATGTTACAGTTATAGGGCGTTTCACGCAATTTTGGCGATGGGTTTAATACGTTATTTGTGATGCGATATTGTTTTTAATTGTTAATGATGTTAAATATTGACAGATAATGTATATATCTATAGCAATATTATGAAGAGGAAGTTTGTGAGTTTTTGAAGTTGTTATCAATAGGTATTATTTTATTTTTTTTACTGTTAGAAAGCTACATTAACAGGGTGTGTCACAGGCTATATAACATGAGGCTATATACCACGGGAGCGGGACAGAACGCGGGTGAAACTGCGCCTGGCCGCTAGTATATATATATTCATAAATGTTCCATTTAAAAATACTACATTAATATTACCATGTAATCTAAGAAGACTAATAAGTAATTTAAATATAACCTAAATTAACTAAATGTATTATTATTAAGAAAGTGTCCATTAGCACTTTTCTTTTTGTCTGTATTAAGGGGAAGACACTTTGTTCATGTGTTCTTTATTAAGCCAGCACATTACACTACACTTTAGTTTTGTTTATAGCACTAGTTCAAATGGTTTTATCCTTTTGAGCCTTCACAATATATCCGTGTTGTCGAGGAGCTGGATCGCCTTGACATTCACATGAAGTTGAAGCCGATGCTCGTGATCTTCCCCGTACTTTCTAATAATGCTAGTATGGGAGCTGCATATGTCTAATCATCGCAGCGGACAACGAACTACTGCCTAACGCTTTTTTTTATTGGACTTGACTTTATGTTGTTGGTCCGAAGACCTTACAACTTTACCGGGGTTTTTGGGGCGCGTGCCTTCGCGAAGCGATCATCACGTTTCTTTTCAACCGATGACTGATACACACACTGACGTGGCCTTTCGTTAACGGCATTTTTCTTTAAACCCTATAAACAAAAAGCATTTGACCACAGTCAATAACTTTAACATTTTCACTGATGCCGGTCATTTGACAATCTCAATGCAGTCTTCCACTAGAAAGCTGGTAAATAAGGACTGGACATCAAAATTGAGTAGTATACTTCGACAGTCAATGTCCAATTTTCAATTGCGCTGATGAACTCTAAGGAATCCTTGACATGGTAGAGTGTGTTGCCGCGTAGTTTTTGTGCCAGTCTGTATGTTGCTGAGTCAAGCTTGCTGACTATAGGGCGCAATTAAGTAAGTAAAGTAACTGCAAGTCAGATTAACAAAAAACAATTAATTACCGCGCCTAAAACGGTTACAACTTAGTTTTATTATGTGATCAAGTCGCGAAAATTTAAGAAAGTATTATTTGTATTATTTAGTCTTTTCTTCGTTATTATATTTATTTATGTTAGTTTTATGTATACTATTTATGCTGTTGTAGTTCTAAATAATAATAAATCAATACACAAACGCACACATTGTACACTCGCGGAATAAATATGTTTATCACCTTAAGTTCGACTTTTACTTGCACGAGTACAAGAAACAGTACTGCCAACATTTTAACATATGTTATGTTACCTTTATACTGGGCTCGCGACTTCGTCGGAGTGGTTTTTTTTTCTTGGAATCCTAAAAAATAGGTAACCTTAGTTACTGCTTATAACATCAGCCATCTGCCAGTGAAAGTCCCTTCAGAATCGGTTCAGCTGTTTCAGAGTTTAGCCGGAACATCCAGACAGACAAAAAATTTCAAAATTGATTTTTTGATATATTTATATTATTAATTCAATAACAAATAATAGATAAACTAATAATATAGGTACCTCATTTACTTTCATACGCATTTAGCAAGATGTTATTCTGGCGTTACAAACAGACACTTACTTTTATTTATTTGTATGTATAGAAACGTTAAAAAAGAAAATTGCAGTGTTGACAATGACCGACACATGGAGCCGCTTGCATAACGATCGCCTTTAAATAAAATTAGTTAATCATATCAAACTACCTAAATACGTTTTACACAAAACGTATTGACAGTTCTTTAAATATATTTAGCGTCAAATTTTGCGTTGTGCAAGACGCTAATTGTATTTAAGGGTGTTAAATACGTTTTGTGTTTCTTAAATAAATTTAATTCACCTTATGCAAACGGCCCTGAGATTAAGAGTAAGAAACTACATACATACATACATACATAACTTCACGCTAGTTCCCTTGCGGGGTAGGCACGAACAACCCTACCCCGCAAGAATAAGAAACTAAGAGGATATAATCACTATGCTTATCATAAATATTAAAACCAATAAAAAGGTTTTACACCTCTAAACCATTTTTTAGGCTAGATGGTACCTAAGTTAAACAAATTTGATCTAAGTAATTTTAAATTTTATTGTCAAACAATTAAACGTAATTTTCCGTGGAATAGTCTGTTTTGTGATCTGTGTGAATTTGAAAATCGGCGAACTTTTTCATTCCGCCACTGTACATCCCCAAGCTAAGCAAGTTACACTTGTATTATACTTAATATACAACAGAGTACTCTGGGACCGATCCCAGATTAATCCACCATAGTACGCAACAGAAAAACCATTTGTCGAATTTGCAATGCCAGGAATCGAACCCGGAGCCTCTGCGTTTTAGGGCCGGCAAAGGATTTGCCCGCTCAACCACAGAGGCCGACGAGAGTCTGCTACGATCATAACTATAACATATGTTCTTGTTTACTTCTTTCATAAAACAATTTGTCCTTGATGAATATGGTGGGGGCCTCTAACGGCTGTAGCTAAAACTATTACAGTTCATATTGTTATAATATATCTAAACCCCAACCAGCTCAGGTGAAAATGCTGCTAGCCCATCATGTTGTTAGATCAAGTGATTCACCGCTAGATGCTGTTTTAAAACACTTAGAAAACACTGCTAGCCCAACATGTTGTTAGATCAACCGATTTGCCGCTAGATGCCGTTGTAAAACACTAGCAATATTTTAAACCGGTGTACCTACGTATGATGGAAATGTAAGCATTTTATACATCAATATTTGTATTGGATACGGACACATCTTAACATACATTCTAATATTTTTACATATAAAAGAACACTGTGACATCTTAACATCTTACTTTCAAATATCATGGTGGTTGGTGAAAAAAGTTTACTTATCATATTCTTTTCAGTAAATTTATAATCTACGCTATGTTACTTTGCTATAGAGACCAATAAAACAAAAGATAGATAAGTATTTTTTTTTATTGCAGGAGATCAGCAGACAGGCAGACGGCCCACTCGATGGAAAGCGGTTACCATCGCCTATAGACATTTGCAACACCAAAGTTGCTACAAATGCGCTGCTGCTCTCTTAAGAGAAACTGGAACCTGGTCACTAATGCCGGAACACAACTCAAGGTTGTTATGGCGACATACTTTAGACCAGGGCTGGTGTCCATCCAGTCGGGCAAATGCCCTACCACCTGGCATAAAGTAGCATGGAAAATAGTACTTAAGTATGAAGAAAAACAATTTTTAGCTAGACGTGTTGCTGGGGAGTTCTTTTCCGCTTCTTCCCCTTTGAAACAGTGTCAACACGTTGCGAAGCGGTGTACATGGATTAAGAAGTAAATTGAAATTTTAACTTATAATTTAAGGACCTTCAAAAAAATGTTTTGAAGTGGAACTTATCTATAAAATTCTAAACAGACCGTGTCTGTTAATTGAAGCTGTTTAAAAAAAAAGCAACTACAATATATAAATGATGGAGAATACGATGTATTTTTTGCAGTGAAATTTCTATATAGACGCGGTCTTAGGATTTTTCTGTCACGAAAAAGCGTTACGGCCGCGTGGAGGAGCGGCATAAATTTAGACTAGACGTGGTGACAGGCGGCATAATGTTAGAGTGGACTATCGATGTTTTATTGGTTCCGGATCGAATTCTGATTTTTATTGTTTGATAAAATAAAATATGTTTAAATAAAAAATGCATTAAATAAAATGTATCTAACCTAACCAAATGATAATTTGCAGTAAACCTACGAAAAATCGAAATGTGTGCTGGGACACGTAGTAGAAGTGAAACTTCAACGGACAAGTGGAAAAATGAATCGCAACAAACTTTAATGGGCAGATTGTTAATGTACTTGTCCAATGTGAAAACCTGCCCGTAAAACTTTAAGTTTTTACATATCTTGTCTGTTTGTTTTTTTTTTATTGCATGAGTTCAGCAGATCGGCAGATGGTCCACCTTGTGGAACGGGGTTACCATACCCTATGGACATTTCAACCCTGCGGCCTATGGCGGCTACACGGTGGATGCAATCAGGCCACAGCTGACGGAATGGGTCAACCACACCAGCGGCACCCTGACCTTCAGAACGACGCAGATACTTACCGGACATGGATGTTTCGATAAGTATCTGTGTCGCACTGTGGGCTGCTTGCCTTCCCCGGACTGCCGCCAGTGCGGCGCGCCCGACACGGCGCTACACACGTTAGTCGAGTGCACCGCATGGGCACCGCAGCGTTTCGAACTTGAGATGCACGTAGGTCCGGTCGATTCGCTCTGCGACCTGGTCAAGGCCATGCTGCAGAGCGGCGACAATTGGGGGGCTGCGGTTACTTTTTGTGAGACAGTAATGTCACTTAAGGAGGCCGCAGAACGCGATAGGGAGAGAAGTCCTGCAGCGCGTGCTAATGCGTCTTCTCGAGGTCGCCGGCCTTCAGCTGGCACCCGGAGAGGCAGATACGCGCATTACTTCCCTCCCTGAGTTAGGTTCCGTTTACTGCGGGGGCCTTTAGCTTGCTAGGAGAGTAAAGGACCTTCTACCCCCGCACAACGAAGTGGGGTGTGTTCTCCCAGGGCACACTCCAGGCACTTTATTGCGCTGGATCGGCTGGGCGTAACTATGTTCTAAATCTCAGCCTTTGCTCGCTCGTGCAGCAACGCTCGGAGTCTTCCACACTATTCTGTGACGTCGATCGCGGACGGAGCACTGCCAAGAGCATACTATTGCTGCAGAGTTATCACCCCCGACCGACGCGTGTCGTTCCCCTAGCAACGACCCAGTTTGTGCGTAAATCGGTTAAGCATTTTCCCTCGCCTCAAAAAAAGAAAAAAAAAACCCTATGGACATTTGCAACACCAAAGGTGCTACCAATCCGCTGCTGTTCTCGTGAGCTCCATATCACAATGCATCGGTTAAGCACATCAAGAAGCTTCACACTCTTTGTTAATTATTTATTGAACCACATTATGTATTGAAATGAAATGAAATATTTATTCTTGCATAAATGTAGTTGTATACAGGTGTTATTCTTAGAAATACATGATTCAGTACATTTTACCAGTTCCACTGGTGTGCAAGTAAGCAGGATCTTAATAGTCGTTATTTAAATAGTTAGTTCCTATCCTGATCTAGTTGTAAGCACCTTGCTTTATGCGGATGATGCGGTGCTTTTAGCCGAATCGCCATCAGAACTGCAAACACTAGTCACAATGATGAAAGATGACTGTCAGGCGAGAGGCTTACATTTGAATGCGAAAAAAACAAAGGTTATGGTGTTTGAAAGAGAAGAAACCACAACAAATGCAAGGATAATGGTCGATGATGTTATGCTGGAGCAAGGGAGTGAGTTTGTAAATCTTGGATGTGCTTTTAGCAGGGATGGAAGGTACACCGCTGATATAGAAAGAAGAGTAAATTTGGGAAATATTGTGAATGGAGCGTTAGGTAAAGTTCTAGGCGCTAAGAACCTCAGCCAGAAGGCCCAGCTTGCCATACACAACGCGGTGCTGGTACCTACGCTCACGTATGCAAGCGAGAGTTGGGTATGGAAGAGAGAGCATGAAAGTAGAGTAAACGCGGTCGAGATGCGAGCACTGCGCAAAATCTGCGGAGTGACGCTCGCGGACCGCGTTCGTAATACCGAAGTAAGAAAGAGACTTAGTCTGAAAGAGAGTGTCGGGGTGAAGGTAAGGAAAGGAATGCTCCGGTGGTTCGGGCATGTGGAAAGAATGCATGATGAAAGAATGACTAAACAGATATACAATACAAAAGTGGATGGATGCAGAAGTCGTGGAAGGTCACGACTCACCTTCCATGAAAAAATTGATCGTGTACTAGCAGAAGGTGATGTCTGGAGCCTTAACAACAGACGAGCGTGCATGACAAGAGTTATGAATGTCAAAGAAGCAAGTGAGGTGTCTAAGAATAAGCCTAAATGGCGCTCTGTTGTTCGTGCCTACCCCGCAAGGGAACTGGCGTGAAGTTATGTATGTATGTATGTAGTTCCTTTTATGTAACCGGGATAATATTTATTACCTTTATTTATTAATTATGTAGATATCTGTTGGTTAAATTATTATTGTAATCTGTGTATGTCAGTTATTTAATGTCTAATTTAAATATTATTATTAATCATGTATTGATATTATGTTTCAAATTTGTCATTTAGGAATTCGTTTGTGGAATAATATGATTTGTCTATTAATAATTGCTTTAGTCTTGTTTTAAATATATTTAATGGTATTGTTTTTAACGATTTTGGTAGTTTATTGAATATTGTGGCAGCCATTTCGTAAACACTCTTATCCAACAGTGCCGTATTATATCTATTAACACACAGTACGTTTGATTCTTTTTTTCTCAAATTTTCATGTCGTGGCGGGTTTCTTTTAAATAGATGGGAGTTTATTTTAACGACCAGTGCAATCTCGTATATATATAGACAGGGCAAGGTTAAAATTTTTAATGAATTGAAATGAGTCTTGCAAATGTCTCTGGGACCAAAATTACAAATTGAACGTATACATTTTATTTTGTGCGATAAATATATGATTTTTGTCTGCGCAGTTACCCCAAAAATTATTTTATTTATTTCTTATAATATTTTCTTAAGTTTTCGCGACTTGTATAACCCACAAATTCTCGCGAAAGAGAATCGTTTCATACCTAGAATGATGTGTGAGGCTATTGAAATCAAAAAGCACCCAAATTTCAATAGAGAAGATATTTGGCAAGCACCACCTGTTTGGGATCCAATCATCAAAACTATTAAGACCCAAACCCAGCAAAAATCAGCTGCCAGACCTCAAGACACTGTGAGCTCTTTCTGCGTTCAACGGAACACAAACCAACTTGACTGATAATTACTTTTATTTTTCTTTCCACCCATTTTAATATTATATAAAATTATTAGAGCTAGGCATGTTTGCTGAAGAGTTTCTTGCGCCGCTTCTTCTCTTCAAGCCATAACATGTTGCGAAGCGGTAGTAAATTAGATTAGGTCCCCATAGAGTAAATAATAACCATAAACAAAATTAAAATTAAATAATTAAAATTAACAAGTTGGCGGTAGGCTAAATAAAACTTTAACAATACTCGTTGACACTTGACATCTTTGTCATCCGTGATCACGGCCACTGAAAAGTGGCCGACACGTCGGAAAAACCAAAATCAAATAAAATTACCGCGCTTTAAACCGTTAAAACGTAGTTTTATTATTTATTTCTTCTATTTTTTTAATTATTATGTACTCAGTGCCTATGACTATATATAATGTATACTGTGTTCGCATCAAGAAGGCCATTAATCAATCATATCCTATGCGTTCTAGTTTAGTTTAAAAGTACGTAAGCCGAGTTTGCCAGTTTGCGAACCAAACTAAAAAAAGAAACCGAAATCTGACCACGAATGCCGGAAAAAAACTTAAGGTTGTTATGGCGGCATACTCTAGACCAGGGGTGGTAGCCTCCAGTCGGGCAAATGCCCTACTACCTGACTGTGGGTTGTTAAGTCGCCTCTTATGACAGGCCGTACAGGAATGGAGAAAGAATACTATTTCCTGCGGCCGGGCGGCCTGTCGTAAGAGGCGACTTAACAACTCACAGCCAGGTGGTAGGGCATTTGCCCGACTAGATGGCTACCACCCCTGGTCTAAAGTATGTCGCCATAACAACCTTGAGTTGTGTTCGGGCATTAGTGACCAGGTTCCAGTTTCCCTTAAGAGAGCAACAGCGCATTTGTAGCACCTTTGGTGTTGCGAATGTCCATAGGCGATGGTAACCGCTTTCCATCAAGTGGGCCGTCTGCCTGTCTGCTGATCTCTTGCAATAAAAAAAAGGCCGCCCGGCCGCAGGAAATTATATTCTTTCTCCGTTCCTGCACAGATAAACTTATAAATTCAATATTATTGAATTGACAACAATACTAGAAGGCTAATTATTCATGATATGACAACCGAATGTATGAATGAATTGGAGAATCTGAGTTTGCCCACGAATATCTGAAATGAGCTTATTATACACTAGCTGGGCCCCGCGGGCTCACCTGCTTGGTGATGGAAAATCGTTATATTTTGGATAATTCACACTATATCCTTATAAATTATAGTCTGTGTATTATTCCGATGTGAAAACTGTATTATTGTAAAGTTTCATCAAAATCTATTCAGTAGTTTTTGCGTGAAAGAGTAACAAACATACATCTATACATTGTTAAAAACTTTCGCGTTTATAATAATAATATGTAGTAGTAGGATTTAAAATGCAAAAATTACATCAAGATACGTATCGTAATTGGGAGCAATGTCCATTCATTGACATGATACGAATTCAGAAAATTTCTGTAATAAACTGTAATAAACCTTCTACTTCAACACAAGGAAAAAAGTACGCAGCTCATCTATCTACGATAATCATACGAATATATTGAATAGTACTATACCTTTAAAACCAAGATGCTGTACTATGCATAAAGGAGATCAAACACTATGCCACTGTGAAGATTTCAAGCCCCGTGGAAAGGTCTCAGTCTATCAAGCAAAGCTATTTATGTTTCAACAGTTTGTTTTCAAGAAATTCAGCTAATCTATATCACCTTATTATTTTCTGCCGTATGTGTCATAAACGTCATTATACGCCCACGCACTTCTTCTACACCTGTGACGTCATTGAGCCATACGGACAATACGATTCCAGTTCAACATAATAAGGTGGAAGACCGCGACGATTCGGCACAATCAGTCGCAACTTACGTTGCACTTTTATCGCGCTTTACTACCAACATGTCTACTCCACTAGTGTCAATACAGTATCACACGAATCGGAAGAAGTGTTAGTACTGCGTGCGTTGATTGATCACGGTACAAGCCAGGTTTTTAAAAAAAAATTGAAACAGCATCCGAAATATTACGTTTGTAAGTATGGCCGGTAGATGGTATCATTGCAGGGTTTCGCACAAATATGACGAATGTTAGGAATGCTGCAAAAATCGATATCTCGTCACGACAAGATGCTAACTTCAAGTTAATGATTAAATGAATGAACCAATGAAAGAAAACACTATTGTTCATCAAACACTGCGTTCTTAAAAACTAGATACAATAAACGTTGAACAAACGACGGCCTTATCGTTTAAAGCGATCTCTTCCATGCAACCCCCTAAACTATGGAAAATATTACAATATGACAGTGGTGGTGTAGACGATATATAATATTAAACATTCCAAATATATGAAACTAGCTGTGCCCGCGACGCCGTGCGCGTGGAATTTTGAAACAGTTTTCATTGTTGCTCCGCTCCTATTGGTCTTAGCGTGATGATATATAGCCTATAGCCTTCCTCGACAAATGGGCTATCCAACACTGAAAGAATTTTTCAAATCAAGTAGTTCCTGAGATTAGCGCGTTCAATCAAACAATATTAGTATATTTGGCTACAACACTAATACATACATTTTAAATATCGCGATATCTTTTGAATGAAACGTCCGAATTGAATAATTCAAAAAGTTCTAGAAAGGTATTAAATTCTTCTTGAATATGTAGAAATTTATTTCGATAAGGATTAATACCAAGGTACAAAATAAAAATAAAATAAAGTAAACACTTATTATGAGATAACTACAATAGTTAGTTAGTTATACGGTTACGCGATATTTTTTGTAGACAATTATATGTTCTGCAAAGTGGTAGTACATTGTTTTGTTTTATAATCAATAGTTTTCGCAGCACACGCCGTGTAAGGATTTTTTCGGGTCATTTTTTAACACTGAGTTACATTATGGGACTTTTAGTAAGGATCCCTAATTTTTTTTTAAACATAATATAGCCTATAGCCTTCCTCGATAAATGTACTATTCAACACTGAAAGAATTTTTCAAATCGGACCAGCGGTTCCTGAGATTAGCGCGTTTAAACAAACAAACAAACAAATTCTTCAGCTTTATAATATTAGTATAGATAAGTAAATAAAAATCTTTATTATATACTATATAAACATAGTACATAACATAATACATACAAAATATGTAGCACTATTATAACCTGAGAGGACCAAAAATCATTAAAAACCATGATTTTAGAAGTGGATACTGAAGTCAGTATTTTATTCTACCCATAGTCCCTCAGGACTTTAAGTAAAATACTGAGCCTAGATCACCGTCTTGTATGGGTAAGGTGCCCAGAAGGCTGGCTAGTTTCCTCGCTGGATCGCCATACTAATCCGTTGCCCGAGGCAAGCACCAGCCCTCAGACCACCTGAAGAGTCAATGAGTCGTTTTAATAAAATGTTATTTATTTATATACCGTAATATTTGCACATCGCGCTAAATCCCCTGCATGATCTAAAGGACGATCGTATTTTACACGAAATTCCAAAGTTATTGTTTTTTCAACATCAGACAAGCTAAGTAGCTTGTCAAGCTAAGTCGTGGTAGCGTAATGGCTAGCGCACGCGTCCCACACTCAGAGGGCGCGGGTTCGATCCTGGCCGGAACGCATGCACCTCTTAGTCAGTTTTCTGATCTAATGTGCATATTGTTACAATTACCATGTGCTAACAACGCTGAAGGAAAACATCGTGATGCAACCTGCACATCGAGATAACCGATGTGTCAAACCTGCCAAGCCGCCTTGGACAAGCGTGGCGGGTATACTGTCTGTTCCCCCTATAATGGGAGGCCCGAGCTCAGCAGTGGGACATTAATGGGCTGATATTATTATATTATTAAGTAGCGTGTCTGATGTTGAGTGGCAGTGAGTTCCAAAAACAGACAGCCTGTACTGTGAGGGAGTTATCAACGAAGGAAGAAGTATGTACAGGTGTCATTAAGGAGAGATTATTACTAGAGCGCGAGTAACGGGAATGAGAAAGATGTGGGAAATCAAAACTTAAATAAAATGAAATATGCCTGATATCTACGCGACTTACTGCTGATTTACCTTCACGAACGATATCCGGTAACACTTTCCGTACCTGCAAGGACTTACCTTAGCTGATCGAGCTTTTAATCATACGGGATGACTGGTACTAAGAGTTGAAATATCGCTCATTTGGTAGAACATCGACGTAATTACCAGTTTGCATTTTTACAAAAGGTATTTTTAGGTAGGATTATGATTATACTAGAGAACGAATGCAAGGATAATGGTCGATGATGTTATGCTAGAGCAAGTGAATGAGTTTGTATATCTTGGATGTGCTTTTAGCAGGGATGGAAGGTACACCGCTGATATAGAAAGAAGAGTGAATTTGGGGAATAGTGTGAATGGAGCGTTAGGTAAACTTCTAGGCGCTAAGAACCTCAGCCAGAAGGCCCAGCTCGTCATACACAACGCGGTGCTGGTACCTACGCTCACGTATGGAAGCGAGAGTTGGGTATGGAAGAGAGAGCATGAAAGTAGAGTAAACGCGGTCGAGATGCGAGCACTGCGCAAAATCTGCGGAGTGACGCTCGCGGACCGCGTTCGTAATACCGAAGTAAGAAAGAGAGTTGGTCTGAAAGAGAGTGTCGGGGTGAAGGTAAGGAAAGGAATGCTCCGGTGGTTCGGGCATGTGGAAAGAATGCATGATGAAAGAATGACTAAACAGATATACAATGCAAAAGTGGATGGATGCAGAAGTCGTGGAAGGCCACGACACACCTTCCATGATCAAATTGATCGTGTACTAGCAGAAGGTGATGTCAGGAGCCTTAAGAACAGACGAGCTTGCATGACAAGAGTTATGAATGTCAAAGAGGCAAGTGAGGTGTGTAAGAATAAGCCTAAATGGCACTCTGTTATTCGTGCCTACCCCGCAAGGGAACTGGCGTGAAGTTATGTATGTATGTATGTATATTACCGATGCAATATCCCGATATTCCTCCGAATGTATGCAGACCCTTGTTACATGTGTTTTGATATACTTAAGTCAAGTTTTATAAAATTACAATTAGGTCCTTGTTCCGCCAAATAAGCGATATGTGCTGCAATTATGAAAGTGAAGTAATTAACGGACCACCATAAGCTCCTTGTGCTCAGAATACTGCAATGGGTTGAATCCTCTTTGGAAGCGTAGAGAATAAACAGCCCAGAGATGAATTACATAGTTGTCATACACCTTAAGCTTGGGTCTAGACCAAGAGACATACGATTTATCAGTACCTGCAGTTTAAGAATGGAATATAGACAAGAATAGATGTTATAATACACTACTTAAGAAGATAAACATGCTAAAATCAAATCAGTTAAATACGAATACAAATGAAAAAGAAGAAAAAGACAAAACAACACACAGCTAGGTGGTAAAGCATTTGCCCGACTGGATGGCTACAAGCCTTGGTCTAGAGTATGCCGCCTAACAACCTTGAATTGTGTTCCGGCATTAGTGACCAGGTTCCAGTCTTCAAATAAGAATTTGTGTTTTTTTTTATTGCAGGAGATCAGCAGACAGGCAGACGGCCCACTCGATGGAAAGCGATTATCATCGCCTATGGACATTTGCAACAGCAAAGTTGCTACAAATGCGCTGCTGCTCTCTTAAGGGAAACTGGAACCTGGTCACTAATGCCGGAACACAACTCAAGTTTGTTATGGCGACATACTTTAGATCAGAGGTTGTAACCATCCAGTCGGGCAAATGCCCTACCACCTGCCTGTGGGTTGTTTGGTCGCCTCTTAACGACAGGAGATTGTATTCTTTCTCCGTTCCTGCACGGATAAACGTTCATTAAACGGATCGATATTTAGAACTCGTGACCCTCAAAATCAGTTTTCGTTTATGTCGACCCCTGGGAAACCGATTCCGACCCTTGGGGGTCAATATCGACCACTCCGGGAATCCCTGGTATAGTGGAAGGGAGAAATGAAACACGATTAGCTCGAGATTAACCAATTCACGCCGATATTATATGAGAGCGTGGTATCACACGAATCAAGCCGACCCTGAGAGTTGTTATCAAGATAAAATGATACCTGTGTATCTCTCCGCGTCACTGATATTATCATGCTATAAGAGTAATTATGCCATTATCTTCGGATGCTAACTACAACGAATAACTACTTTTTACTATGATTTGTAATTAGTGTACTCGTAAGTACATCGCTATTTCTTCAAACTATATTTTTCTCTCTTTCAACAGTTCAAAATTATTTAAATTGTTATGTATTTTTTCAACACACTTGCTCATAAAGTGGCTCTATGGTCACCGCAATTAGGCACAGAATGACACCCATTATCAAACTGTGAGTAAAAAACATTATAACTCACTAGTGAGTTATAGATTATTTTTTTTAATTTTATTGGTTGAGTTGCTTTGCTCTTAAAAAAGTTTTTATTAAAAAAAAAAGATCGTGTTCTATAGAACAAATAAATTAATGTTCCTATTGCTTGCTCATTTCATGAAACTTCTTATTTAAATAGATAATTTTAACTCGTACGTGTTTAATAAATAAAACTTTCACTCATATATAACTTTTTTATCTACTAAATAAAATGAGTTTTTGTTGTTATTTTATTCGCAAGTGTGTTGAAAAACGTCGTATGATACACGTGTGTATTGATGATTACCGTCCTCGGCTCTCTTAAGACCCTCGCCTACGGCTCGAGTCTCAATGGCGCCTCGGCGGTAATCACCAATGTTACACACTAGTACCATAATGTACTATTAAGTTTTAATTAGCTATGTGTATACAAAATTAAAACTAAGTAATAAAATTAAAAGTTAAAAACAAATAAACTAAACTATACTATATATAAAGCTATACTTACAAAATAACATAAATATATAAATAAAAAATTGACTCCAAATCGCCGTCGGCGGGGAGCGTTCCCAAAATGCTGGCCGCATTTCCGCGTTGGATGGCAACGCTAATTCGTTGCCCTAGGTGCAAGCCAGCCTTTTGGTCACGCAAGAGCTCAATTACACGCGTTCAGAGGTCTCGATAGCGGCGATGAGCTCCAGGCCCTCACGGCCCCAGGGTCTCGACCCTGTCCCCGGTCTTTCTTTCTATTAATCAGGTCATACCACGTTTCACGGAGATTATTTTATATGGAGAACAAATGTTATATGATCTATGCCGCCTCTGCCGAGTCCCAGTCGCAGGGGTAGGCCCAGGAAATGCGGGTTTGACGTTATGAAGGATAACATGCGTACCAGTGGTCTCGAAACGAAAGCAAGCAAAAATAAGGAACGAACGCAACCGGGATTTAACGCTCGGATGATGATGATGATGATGATGATAGTGATATGGAAGAAATTACGTAAATAGAGAAATAATCATTGTGATTCTCAGTATAAAATTATTAGTAAATAGTAGAAGCATAAAATTTGATTTTATACATACATACATACATACATAACTTCACGCCAGTTCCCTTGCGGGGTAGGCACGAACAACAGAGTGCCATTTAGGTTTATTCTTACACACCTCACTTGCCTCTTTGACATTCATAACTCTTGTCATGCAAGCTCGTCTGTTCTTAAGGCTCCTGACATCACCTTCTGCTAGTACACGATCAATTTGATCATGGAAGGTGTGTCGTGTTCTGCATCGATCCACTTTTGCATTGTATATCTGTTTAGTCATTCTTTCATCATGCATTCTTTCCACATGCCCGAACCACCGGAGCATTCCTTTCCTTACCTTTATTTTATATAGTAACATAATTTAATTATTTCACTGTTAAGGCGATACAGCTTTGAAACACGCTTCCTGTTACTATCAGACAAGCAAAATCGCTAGCGATATTTAAAACTGTGATAAAAAATACTAAGTACCTATTGTTGGAATATGATTTTAAATTCATTTATAAACATTTATATGTATTTGTATGGTATATATATAGTATATATCTATGTAATATATAACATTTCTGCATATGTATATATAAATTATGTATTCTTTGGAGACCTCGGGCCATAAAAATGGCCCGGACATTTGGAGGGCTTGCGTGGGGCCATGGGAAGGCCAACACGTAGAGGCCCCTTGACAAATTTAATGTAAATGTGGCGTGACACTGACCGGCGATTATCCCTGTTTACACCATATAGTAATGCACCCAAGGACAAGCCCCGGCCAGTGTAGGACTATTGTGGGAAATGAGGACAAAAAGTACCGGGCTATTGTGGTGAACTGCTAGTGGTACTA
Source organism: Dendrolimus kikuchii (assembly GCA_019925095.2). Taxonomy (NCBI): domain Eukaryota; kingdom Metazoa; phylum Arthropoda; class Insecta; order Lepidoptera; family Lasiocampidae; genus Dendrolimus; species Dendrolimus kikuchii. The sequence goes on from CM034387.1 coordinate 1,737,185, forward strand.
GGGTCTGGGAATATGGGGACTGTGGCGTCTGCCCGTCGCAATGTTCGGGGAACATGGAAAAATGGGCAGACGGTGACTCGCCACTCCCTGCATGGGCCCCAAAAAATGCCATAGAAGACAGGGGCAACATGGGTGTGAGTGGCTAAGGGGTGTCGAGAGGCGGGCTGCAGGTTCACCGAGGCTACTTCTGACGTGATGCCATTTATCACTTCCACCCCTGGAGCCTGAGTCTTAGCTCCAGCGATCTCCACTCCGTGCCTGCTGGTTCAGGCAAGCACGGAGGCGGGGGCCTTGCCTTGACCCCCGGAGTCAGCTACTCACCGCTACTCACCTAAGGCTTCGCCACAAAGCCATATTATTAAAATGTAAGTAGTTCGTACTATATGTTACGTATAGCCATTATCATCTCAATTCATTCCTGGGGTTGTCTGGAAGAGATCGCTTTTTAGCGATAACACCGCTCTTTGTACATAACTAGATAAATTGTAGTCTTAAGTTCATTATTGTATTGGTGTATAATAAAGTGTTATCTATATATCTACCCATCTGTCTAATTTCAAGAACACCGCCTTGAATGACGTCTTACGGAGGGTGGTTGCTAACGTGCCGCCTTTTTAAAACCGAAAGGTAATGCACGTGACAATAGTAGGTGTCCTGACGGAATTAATTTAATCCCGTGGCAATGTGGCAAACTTCTGGTGTAGAACAAACACGTCACAACAGCCTGTTTGGCGTCGGAAACAGCTGAATCACTCAAGCGTCGCGAATATGCAACCCTTGGTGAAGGTTATATCTTTGTGCAGTTTGCTTTTGAACTGCTTGGACCGTGGGGTCCTGATGCCATGAGTCTGCACAAAGACTAATTGATTCTTCAGGTGAACAGAGGGCTGGTTCCTACCTTGGACAATGGATCAGTAAGCTGATCCAGCTTGGTAACGCAGCCAGTCTTCTGGGAACCTACCCATTGAGCTTGATGACCTAGGATCAGTATTCTACTTGTATTCTTAAGGGATTATAGGTAGTATACAACATAAGATAAGATTCTTTCATTGTATAAGTTTATAATCTCTCGTAAGATTGTAAACAGTGTGTAGTCTTCTGTTTTTTAGATTTTTTGTGTTTGTTCGGGGTTCTCGTAAAAACTACTGCTCCGATTTGGATGCGGTTTCCGCTGACTGATATAAAATTTCCGGGACGGGACGAATGTCAAATGTTTGACAGGTTGGAATAGTTTCTAAGGGAAAGCGAAATTGTTGTTTTTAGTATATTCCAAGCATTTTTTTCATATTTAATCACCTTTTAAACTTTCCCTGGACTTCTACAAATAATTCAAAACCAAAATTAGCCAAATCAGTCCAGCCGTTCTCGAGTTGTAGCGAGACTAACGAACAGCAATTTTTATATATAGAGATAAGTTGCACTGGAGAACAATTTTTGAATTTGAACTTACTTCTTATTCTATGTCCACTAGTTCGCAACGTGTTGTTGCTGCTAAGGAGAAGAAACGGCAAGAAACTCCTCAGCACGTCTAGCTAAAATTGTTTTTCTTTATGTTTACTATTCTATCTAGAAGAGTGAATTTGGGGAATAGTGTGAATGGAGCGTTAAGTAAACTTCTAGGCGCTAAGAACCTCAGCCAGAAGGCCCAGCTCGCCATACACAACACGGTGCTGGTACCTACGCTCGCGTATGGATGCGAGAGTTGGGTATGGAAGAGAGAGCATGAAAGTAGAGTAAACGCGGTCGAGATGCGAGCACTGCGCAAAATCTGCGGAGTGACGCTCGCGGACCGCGTTCGTAATACTGAAGTAAGAAAGAGAGTTTGTTTGAAAGAGAGTGTCGGGGTGAAGGTAAGGAAAGGAATGCTCTGGTGGTTCGGGCATGTGGAAAGAATGCATGATGAAAGAATGACTAAACAGATATACAATGCAAAAGTGGATGGATGCAGAAGTCGTGGAAGGCCACGACACACCTTCCATGATCAAATTGATCGTGTACTAGCCGAGGGTGATGTCAAGAGCCTTAAGAACAGACGAGTGTGCATGACAAGAGTTATGAATGTCAAAGAAGCAAGTGAGGTGTGTAAGAATGGGCCTAAATGGCGCTCTGTTGTTCGTGCCTACCCCGCAAGGGAACTGGCGTGAAGTTATGTATGTATGTATGTATGTAGAAACTCTCCGATTTTGAAACATACATACATACATACATACATACATAACTTCACGCCAGTTCCCTTGCGGGGTAGGCACGAACAACAGAGTGCCATTTAGGCTTATTCTTACACACCTCACTTGCCTCTTTGACATTCATAACATTTTGAAACATTCTTCATTAATGCTCCGCTCCTATTGGTCTTAGCGTGATGATATATAGCCTATAGCCTTCCTCGATAAATGGGCTACCTAACACTGAAAGCATTATTCAAATCAGACCTGTAGTTCCTGAGATTAGAGCATTCAAGCAAGCAAGCAAACAAACTCTGCAGATCTATTTATTAGTACATACATACATAACTTCACGCCAGTTCCCTTGCGGGGTTAGGCACGAACAATAGAGCGCCATTCAGGCTTATTCTTACACACCTCACTTGCTTCTTTGACATTCATAGCTCTTGTCATGCACGCTCGTCTGTTCTTAAGGCTCCTGACATCACCTTCTGCTAGTACACGATCAATTTGATCATGGAAGGTGTATAGAAATTGTACTATTGGCAGGCGTATACAATGTTACTATCTCACTCTTCAGTGTTGACGCTCGTCAAAACGGGTTGTTCTCGATTTCCCTACGATCCACTCATCCGATTCTGATATAGTGACAATGATACCAATACCTTTCGTTTAAAAAAAAATTAAAATCGGTCCACAATAAACAGAGAAATCTACACTACACGAGTGTAAAAGATTTTTTCCAAGAATTTAGACGCACGGCGTTCTTTAATAAGTAATGGTTACTCTCGCTCTCCCTGGAATTCACTCCTCTGATCTGACCATGGCACCACTTCGGGAGTATAGAGACTTACGAGTAAAGAAAAAAAATTGATAATCGGTTTAGAATTGACGGAGATATCGTATTACGAAGAAGTCTGTTATCAATTTTCGTCGGTTTCTCTAATTCTTTGTAATCCACTCGTCAGATCCTAACATGGTGACAATGTTACCAATTCGGGAGTCGATTAAAAAAAAGTGAAAATCGGTTCACAATTGACGGAGAAATCGAGAAACGAACATACAGACGAATTGAAAACCTCCTCCATTTTGAATTTGCTAAAATTTTACCTTTATACGACACAGTTTTCCCAAAAAAAAACTTATATTCTTTTTAAATGCTGCGGTACATTGTGTTCCGGGAATTTCAAGTCAAGCGCTGCATGTCGCGGGCATATCCTAGTATAGTCAAATACTTTGACATAAATAATTATTTCGCCAAAAATGCAGTTACAAGGTCCTGCATTGACGCCGGCGTGCGGCGCTGCGTATTCTTCTTCAAGCTAGCTTGTACAATATAATTCAGCCAGTGATATGCGATCATACTTAGGATAATTCAAACGCCACGGGGCGAGGCACAAACTGGCCCACATTGGACTTGAGAGGGGCGACGCCGGGGGCAGTTTCCCCTCGGTGGTGGATGTGGTCCTTTGGGACCCCCGTTTGCTAGGGAAGCGAGTTGGAAATTGCTTCCACTTTCCCTTAGCCCTGGCTTAAGGAGAAGCAAAGAACACCGAAAAGGAGTTTTCAGTCGGCGGCGGCACAGCGCTGGCGGCGTGACAATTTCTTACTTTTTTAAGTTACTGTATTTAATTATTTAGTTAATTTTTATCCGTGCAGGAACGGAGAAAGAATACAATTTCCTGCGGCCGGGCTGCCTGTCGTAAGAGGCGACTAAACAACCCACAGCCAGGTGGTAGGGCATTTGCCCGACTGGATGGCTACCACCCCTGGTCTAGAGCATGCCGCCATAACAACTTTGAGTTGTGTTCCGGCATTAGTGACCAGGTTCCAGACTCACTTAAGAGAGCAGCAGCGCATTTGTAGCACCTTTGGTGTTGCAAATGTCCATAGGCGATGGTAACCGCTTTCCATCCAGTGGGCCGTCTGTCTGTCTGCTGAACTCCTGCAATAAAAAAAAAAAACATTTAAATTTACGAATAGCTAAGGGAAAGTGGAAGCAATTTCCAACTCGCTTGCCTAGCAAACGGGGGTCCCAAAGGACCACATCCACCACCGAGGGGAACTGCCCCCGGCGTCGCCCCTCTCAAATCCAATGTGGGCCAGTTTGTGCCTTGCCCCGTGGCGTTTTGATCTATCCTAAATTCTATCTACTGTATTTAAATTTAAGAACAGACGAGCGTGTATGACAATAGTTAAGAATGTCAAAGAAGCAAGTGAGATGTGTAAGAATAAGCCTAAATGGAGCTCTGTTGTTCGTGCCTACCCCACAAGGGAACTGGCGTGAAGTTATGTATGTATTTAAATTTAATCCATCTATGGTTGTTACAAAATAGTCGTCACAAACTATACTAATTATACACCGGAAATAAGTAGACTGTCTCAATTTCAAAAGGCTTTATTTAAATCTAGCTGACCCAGCAAACTTCGTACCGCCTCAGAATCAATAAATAAAAAAAGCTGAATGATAATTGCAGAATGTTTCAACTTAATGACTAACGCACGCGCCCTAATCTCAAAGGGTGCGGGTTCGATCCTGGCTGGAATGCTTGCACCACTTAGGCAGTTTACTGACCTAATGTGCATAGTGTTACAATTACCACGTGCTAACAACGGTGATGGTCAACATCGTGTCAAAATCTGCCAAGCCGCCTTGGATAAGCGTAGCGGGTATGCCGTCCGTTCCCCCTTTTAATGGGAGGCCCGAGCCAAGCAGTGGAAAATATATGGGCTGTTATTATTATTGTTTACTAGTACCGCCTCAGAATCAATAAATAAAAAAGCTGAGTGATAATTGCAGAATGTTTCAAGTTCAGTAAAAAATGTGCTCAAAACTTAACCGGAACGAACATCAAACGTTTGACATTCAAAACCAAAAAACTTAAAAAAAAGACTTAAAAAAAAGACATCACTTTTAATTTTAATTTGGTTTCTGAACGACATTTAAATTAATTGATTTCTAAACGACGGGACGAATGTCAAATGTTTGACAGGTTGGAATAGTTTCTAAGGGAAAGCGAAATTGTTGTTTTTACTATATTCCAAGCATTTTTTTTCATATTTAATCACCTTTTAAACCTTCCCTGGACTTCTACAAATAATTCAAAACCAAAATTAGCCAAATCAGTCCAGCCGTTCTCGAGTTTTAGCGAGACTAACGAACAGCAATTTTTATATATAGAGATAAGTTGCACTGGAGAACAATTTTTGAATTTGAACTTACTTCGTATTCTATGTCCACTAGTTCGCAACGTGTTGTTGCTGCTAAGGAGGAGAAACGGCAAGAAACTCCTCAGCACGTCTAGCTAAAATTGTTTTTCTTTATTTTTACTATTCTATTTATATCTCAAGCCATTATTTTATAAGTTTTTCAGTGAAGTATGTTACAGAATTATTTTTCGAAGAATTCAAAGATGCGAACCCTAATTCTTTTCTCCTCAGACTATTATCAATCTGTTCTATACCATGCTAGAAATTTAACTAACTGTTTTAGAGAGCTCAGTAACCTTTAACAATTGAATAGTTTTTAGCAACAAAAGTTGTTATATAGGTTTTGTTGAAAACCGGTTAAGAACGGTTTTTGCTCAACACGTTCATAGCGTAGTCAGATGGTTCCTTTTTTTTTTTTTAGCCAGGGGACATCCGATTGAGGACCATAGGCCGCAACAAGGGCAGAACCTTGGGGGGGACAGTTCGCGACCCGTGTGTGGGAGTCACCAGGTTGGGGATGGCACTAGCATGCTCAGTCAGAACTCGTGCTACTATTGCCACTCCCCAGTTACGGACACCCACTAAAACCCCAGGTGTTCCGTCCTGCGCCTTATGCCAGGGCTACAGGTGTATGACCTAGCCTCTCCGCAGCCCTGGAGTCAGATGATTCCCACATTAAGTTTTCAGTCGTACGCAAACACATTTATATTAGAAACAACCGACATAATATGGCGAAAGTAAATCTCGGGCAATAAACCGGATAATGGAGGCTTACGTAAAACTCTTTTTAATGTTTACACTGCAAACAAAGTGTTGAATAAAACCGGATATAACATTTACAAAGTAGTTAATTTTAAACCGCTTATAATCGTGAGTGTAGACTGTAGATTCTGATAATACAAGGCGAGCGTTTTTTTATTGCATTTAAATACTTACATATGTTGTGATCATTGCATGTATAATATGTACTGTCATTATATTTTTCTTTTATTTACGCGAGCTTTTTTTGTTTTATTTTTCTTATATATTTTTTGTTTTATTTCAGATTTCCTGAGCCACGGGGCTAGTTTCAACAAAAAATACGGTTTGTATGATATTCATAACGGCTTCTTTTTTGCTTAAAAATTTCAGTATATATCTAATAAAAAAATTAAAACTTCATCTATTATTTTTTTTAATGTTACGACTGGTTAATAATTAGCAATGAGCGGAATAGTAGAGTTAGCCCACTTTCTGATTTGTTGGTGCAGCAGCGGTGCGGTACATGCCTCTACCGCACTTTATACTAAGTGAATTAGGATCAGAGAAATATAGGCGCTTGATAAGTTTTCGGTACCGCGTCACCGAGTATACCGATTCCGCACCGCTGTTGCACCGACAAATCAGAAAGTGGTCTTGTTTAATTAAAATTAAAACACATCATATACAAAACATCATTACTTATATATCTTATTTCTGGAAACAATAAAATATTTAAATATTCTTTACCACACTTACCAGTTGGAAAAGAGTTTGTTAAGTTTTCATAGCACTGATTAAGTTTCTTCCCTTACTGTCAATAAAAAGATATACAAATTACATTCATAGTTCAAGCAGTTGCAAAAAAAAAAGATTAAATTGTTTACGCTATTTGCAAAAAAGGGACGAAAATATCAATTTACCGATAGTGAAGTAATGGCAATATTTAATCGATCTTTAAGTAAATTATTGTAGGCTCTCTGAGTGCAGCAGTTTCTCTTTACTTCGAATAAGATGGGGCTCTATTCCACGTAGTGGTAATTACTTAATACTTATTTAAAATTAAATATAATTTTAACCACACGCTGCCTCAACTCTTTCCATATATTTAACTATTTGATTGATCCATTCAAGGTTTAAAACCGCTTTAAAATTATCCGATTTCTAACTGACTACAATCAATTATTTAATTTAATTTGACGGCCTCTGTGGTTGAGCGGGCTAAGCCTTTGCCGGCGTACCTCACTGCAACGCAGAGGTTCCGGGTTCGATTCCTGGTATAGTAAATTTTGGAGACGTATTTTCTCCGTTATTTAGTATGGTCTGGGTGTCTGGGATCGGCCCCAGAGTAGTCCGTTGTATATTACCCATAACACAAGCGTAACTTGCTTAATTTGGGGATATACAATGTGTGTGTTTGTCTGCCGATTATTATTATTATATGACTTTCAAGACCACGGGCCATAAAAATGGCCCGGACTTTTGGGGGGCTTGCGTGGGGCCATGGGGAGGCCAACACGTAGAGGCCCCTTGACAAATTTAATGTAAATGTGGTGTGACACTGACCGGCGATTATCCCTGTCTACGCCATATAGTAATGCGCCAAAGGACAAGCCCCGGCCAGCGTAGGACTATTGTGGGAAATGAGGACAAAAAGTACCAGGCTATTGTGGTGAAATGCTAATGGTACTAGGGGTCTGGGAATATGGGGACTATGGCGTCTGCCCGTCGCAATGTTCAGAGAACATGGAAAAATGGGCAGACGGTGACTCGCCACTCCCTGCATGGGCCCCTAAAAATTATTATTATTATATTATTAATTATTTTTCTTATATTCGTGTCTGATATCACTATGTGTTTTTATGCAATTGAATCCTTGACAATACTACTTGATTGTGCTTTGAAGGTGTGCAGCTAAAACCGGTCCAAACCGGATTAATCAACAATGTACTAACGGTTTTGTTGCTAAAACCGTTTATTTGAGATTAATTAAAGGGACATTAGGGGTTTATTTAGTGGGTATAACATCGAGTCTCTCACCGCATTTCCCGGCGAGAAGCCCGTAAATATGATTATTCCCACCTAACAAAAAACGGACAAGTGGAAAAACGAATCGCAGCGGACAAGTGGAAAAACGAATGGCAACGGACAAGTTTTTCCACTTGTCCGTTGAAGTTCCACTTCTACTCTAAAATTATGTCGTCTCTCACCACGCGATATACCTTCTACTCCTTCCACGCGGCCGTAACGCTTTTTCGTGACAGAAAAATCCTATACCCCCCCCGTCTATATAGAAGTTTCACTTCAAAAAGAACACCGGAAAGAAAATCCCATGTACTTAGGCTGTAACTGGTTCTAGTAATTACATTGTTGGAAGTCTTAATTATAATTAATTTTTAAATAATTATAGTTTATAATATTGTAAAATTTTACAGCTCTTTGGTTGAGCGGTCTAAGTCTTAGCCTGCCGAACTCGCTGAAACCCAGAGGCTCTGGGTTCGATTCTTGGCATGGAAAATTTCGGAAACGAACTTTCTGTTATTTACTATGGTCTGTGTGTCTGGGATCGGATCCAGAGTGATTAATTGTATATTACCCATAACACAAGGGTAACTTGCTTAGCTTGGGTATATACAATGTGTGTGTTTGTCTACCGATTATTGACGTGAAACTTCTATATAAACGGGGTGTCTTAGGATTTTTCTGTCACGAAAAAGCGTTACGGCCGCGTGGAGGAGCGGCATAAATTTAGACTAGACGTGGTGAGAGGCGGCATAATTTTAGAGTATACTATAGATGCGTTTTTTGGTTCCGGATCGAATTCAGTTTTTTTGTTTGATAAAATAAAATATGTTTAAATTAAAAATGCATTCATTAAAATGTACTTAACCTAACCAAATCATAATTTGCAGTAAACATGCGAAAAATCGAAATGTGTGCTGGGACACATAGTAGAAGTGAAACTTCAACGGACAAGTGGAAAAACGAATGGCAACGGATAAGTGGCAAAACGAATTGCAATAAAATTTTAACTTGAAGTTTTACGGTTTTAAGGTTTTCAAATTGGACAAGCACATTAACAATAAGCCCGTAAAACATCAAGTATAAATTTTGTTGCGATTCGTTTTGCCACTTGTCCGTTGCCATTCGTTTTTCCACTTGTCCGTTGAAGTTTCACTTCTACTATGTGTCCCAGCACGCATTTCGATATTTATTATTAATATTAAAAACGAAACCTACGTGACGAAAACCTGAGGCTTAGGTTTTCGTCACGGAGTCAATATCCTCTAGAGAAATCTCCTGCCTTTTTGACTTGACATCTTTGTCTTCCGTGATCACGGCTACTGAAAAGTGGTCGAAACGTCGGAATAATAAAAATTAAAAATAATTACCACTTTATTCATTCATTTATTAAGTCACACATGTAAGTCAAAATTTAAATCTACTTCCTATTCTATGTAGTTATCGCTGTTTAAGGAGAAGAAGCTGCAAGTAACTCCCCAGTGCCACGTCTAGCTAAAATAAAAATTCGTCATAATTCTTTTTCTATCTCAGGCTTTTTTTTTTAATACATATAGAAGTTGTATTACAATGTTGTTCCTATGTATGTCTATGCAGACCACAGGCCATAAAAATGACCCGGACTTTTGGAGGGCTTGCGTAGGGCCATGGCCCTTTACAAATTTATTCTAGATGTTTCGTGACACTGCCCGCCGATTATCCCTGTCTACACCACATAAAAATAAAAATAAACTTCGTTTGAAAAAACCGACTTCAAAAACTAAAAAGTATAAAATAACTTATTTCTAAAGCTATTATTATTAATATATATTATCTAAAACATCTTAAAGTCGGTGCTTAGTAATTTTCATCAAAATATAGTAATTTTTATGTTTTACTTTGCACCGACTTCAAGATGTTTTAGATAATATATATATATATATATATATATATATATATATATATATATATATTAATAATAGCTTTAGAAATAAGTTATTTTATACTTTTTAGTTTTTGAAGTCGGTTTTTTTATACGAAGTTTTTTTATTTTATTTGTTACTTTTTAGTGTCTAGCTATGTATGGGTAGACCTACGAAAGGTGCTGTGCTCCTTAAAAATCATAAATCTCAGCGTAATCGGTGTACATATGGAACGGAATGGAAATTTTTTCATAAAAAATGTTCATAAAATTATAACTACTGGGCCAAACTATGTCAAATTTTTAGGGGACCAAATGGAAGCTGTTTCGCGTCAAACAAAAAAGAATCACGTAAATCGGATCATAAATCTCGAAGTAATCGGTGAACATACATAAAAAAAAAAACAAAAAAAAGATCCCGAATCGAGGACCTCCTCCTTTTTTTGAAGTCGGTTAAAAATGCAATCAAGGACAAACCCCGATAAGAGTAGGACTACTATAGGGAATGAGAATAAGAAGTACCGGGCTATTGGGACGAACTGCTAGTGGCATTACAGAATGGGGACTATGGCGTCTGCCCGTCGCAATGTTCAAGGAACACGCAAAAATGGGCAAACGGTGAGTCAATGCATGGGGCCTTTAAAAATGCCAAGATTGACGAAGGGCAGTATGGGTGTGAGTGGCTAAGGGGCGTCGAGAGGTGGGCTACAGATTCACCGAAGCTACTTCCGACGTTATGCTATTTATCACTTCCACCCCTGGAGCTCGAGTCTTAGCTCTAGCGATTTCCACTCCGTGTCGGCTGGCTAAGGCAAACACGGAGTCAGGTTCGAGGTGTTGCTACTCACCTAAGGCTTCGCCACGAAGCCCCCCAGCGGGTCAATGTTGTTTATTATTAAAATGTTGTCAGCCATATTACACGTGAGAAATGAAAAATGTTGAGCGTGAAAATCACGTGAATGCAGCGCTTTTCCCCATCACAACAATGCCCAACGTGCCTAAAAAGTTTTCATTACAAAAATGGTCGCGTGATGCCGTTATAATTCATCAACAATCACCTCAAGAAGGCAATACGACAAAAGTTCCGTTAGCTTAAAGAACTAACTAACTAACAAGGAAGTTATATGGTTTGTACAAGTTCGGAACTTCAATCAAACAAGTAACGTGATCCCCGAGGTTGCAGATTTCACTAAGCTAAACACGTGTGACGAAAACAAAGGGCCACACTGCGATCACAATTCGTCATATGATGCATCCCATTTTGCCACGTGCAGGCACCTTGACGACGTAATATGCAAAGCACGTGACAAATTATATGAAAATATTTAATTAACTAGAGGAAACTCTAGTGCTTCTTGTTTAAAGACCAGGCGTTAATAGAGGTTAAATTGTGTTACATTTTTATATTACTGCTGTTTACCCCCGGAAGATTCACTTCATTTTAATCGCAAACTATCCCACCTTTTTCTTTTTTTTTATTGCAGGAGATCAGATGGCCCACTTGATGGAAAGCGGTTACCATCGCCTATGGACATTTGCAACAGCAAAGTTGCTACAAATGCGCTGCTGCTCTCTTAAGGGAAACTGGAACCTGGTCACTAATCCCGGAACACAACTCAAGGTTGTTATGGCGACATCTTTTCGACCAAGGGTGGTAGCCGTCCAGTCGGGCAAATGCCCTACCACCTGGCTGTGGGTTGTTAAGTCGCCTCTTACGACAGGCCGCCCGGCCGCAGGAAATTGTATTCTTTCTCCGTTCCTGCACGGATAATCTCGCGGGATGAAAAGTATTTATGTCCATTTTCGATATTAAAAGTACATTTAAACAAAATTACTGCAAAACCGATTCAGTAGTTTTTCTGTGAAAGCTTAATAGACAGATCGAGTTATTATCGCATTTTTTTATAAATGATATTTTTTTTTATATCTTTAAACTTGAGTAATGATTGGTCTCCCATACAAACTTTCATCCTCTATTTCAACCCGTTCTAGTTTTAAAATCTATCCCCCATCTATCTGTAAAATTGCTTGGACCTATTGCTGACAACTAATCCAGACCGTTTATCTGTGTCGATAACATCGCCTTTGGGTAGTTCCGACCATTGTCTGGTGAAAGCTGTGTCTGTATTTCAGCTCTTGTGGCAACCGGCGAGTATGGCGGTACAGTGCAGCTAATTGGGATGGGATGCGTACATATTTTTGCGTCCTTTCCTTGGAAGTCTCTTTGCTTCTCTTCCAAAGATCCTTCAGCTTGTGCGGACGCGATAACTGATGTAATACGCCAAGGCATGGAGTATTCTATTCCATTTTCCGATGCAGTTATATCAGGCAAGGCACAACTGTCATTTGGGGCTGATTGCAGACGCGCTGGTGTAATCGAGCATCAAGCGTATCTTGCTTGTGTAGATGTCCGTAATCTCAAAGCTGAAGACAGATCGATTAAGAAGAAATCATTTAATAAGACTGCCAAGTCATGCAAAAAGACGCTACAGAAAGCGCGACCACATTGGCCATACTGGGACTTAGCTCGCTTCTTACCTGCTAGCAGCAAAGCATTTTGATCCTTGGCAAAGTCAGTCGAGTCAAACTTCTGTCGCTTCTCACTTCCTCCACTGCTGCGGTTAGATGGTTCGCTGGCCCATACTGGTGTAGATAAAGAGAACTTATTTGCTTCACCCTTCGCAGAGTCTTCGTGTCTAGACGCTATGGGCACACCGCCTCTAAACTTGCCGCAATGCGTGTTGCAAATACCAGAAATACGCATTCGCCAGACGTAGGTACCCAAAGCGCTCCGCGATCTAGATATTAAAATAAAGCCAACGAACCTGGTGGAATCCCAGCCAGAGATTTAAAAACCTGTGCACGAGAGATCTCCCCTGTACTTACTCGCCTACTTCGCCTCTCGATGAAGACTGGAACGGTTCAAACATCCTGGAAGCAGGCAAATGTACAGCCGGTACTCAAAAAGGGCAGTCGAGCCGACCCTGCCAACTATAGACCAATTTCAGTTACGTCGAACGTATACTAAACGCTAGACTAGACGTACCTAGAATCAAATGATCTCCTCGGCGATCGGCAATATGGTTTTCGTCAAAACCGATCGACTGGGGATATTCTAGCGTACGTCACACACAATTGTAGCGAGGCTATCGAGAGATATGATGAAGCGCCCGCCGTGTCTCTCGATATCTCAAAGGCATGACATGACACCGCCGGCGGAGTCGATCCTAGTTTATCTTTACTACCGCTTCGCAACGTGTCATAGCTGGTAGAGAAGAAGCCGCGGAAGAAACTCTCTAGTAGTCTCTTGGTAGCGGCACCGCCAAATATTCTCGCTGAAAATTGTTGACGGTCGGTGCATGGCACGCGATGGTGTTAGTCAATGACGAAACGGTCTATCTAGTGGGTATAGTCTAATACTTTTTAATACAAATAATATTCCTTGCCGGATACGTTTTTCGCACGGTCATAGTATGATATGGTGTAGTGCGCAGACACCTTCAAGTTAAATATATCGGCGGTGTGCTTGTAACTACTTCATTTTTGATAACTTCTTATGAGAGGATAAACCGCTTCGTTACGTAACGCGTTACGACACCAGTCTGTCTGGTTTCCCTTTCTCTCACGCATACGGCAGTGGTAGGCAGGCTCCTCCTCTCTCACTCTAACCCACAGCGCTAGCCGTACTTCTTCTAATGTACATATTCAAGAATTGTAACCAAGATTAACATATATTTTATAATCAATAAAAGATGTTATTAATAAATAACCTTTCCTTACATTATCATATTAATATACATAAAATTTAAGAAATAACTTAAGCTTTTCTCAAGTTAAACAATTTCAATGTTAAATAGTTCAACTTAGATTAGTTTTAATTATCACTTGGCACACGTTTTTTAATTATTCGTCTAAACTGTTAGGACACTGTAACTGTGGACTATTATAATTATATAATATACTTGTTAATAATTTGACGAAAAAATAATATCACCAAAAATGTTGTGACAAGGTCCTGCAACGATGCCGACGTTATTTTTTTATTTTATTTTTTTATTGCATGAGTTCAGCAGACAGGCAGACGACCCACTTGAGGGAAAGCGGTTACCATTGCCTATGGCCATTTGCAACACCAAAGGTGCTACAAATGCGCTGCTGCTCTCTTGAAGGAGGCTGGAACCTGGTCACTAATGCCGGAACACAACACAAGGTTGTTATTGCGGCATACTCTAGACCAGAGGTGGTCGCCATCCAGTCGAGCAAATACCCTACCACCTGGCTGTGGGTTGTTTAGTCGCCTCTTACGACAGGCCACCAGGCCGCAGGAAATTGTATTCTTTCTCCGTTCCTGCACGGATAGTATTAGATAGTATTTGATCTGTATTATTATGGCTTCTCAAAGAAGAGATGAAAGCAACTTAATGTATCTATATATATCTCTCTATATAGATATATAAAGATGATGTTGGATGTTCCGGATAATCTCTGAAGCGACTGGACCGGTTTTGACGGAACTTTTACTGGCAAATGTAGGCTACTTTTTTAACTTCTTTTTAATCATCTGCGAAAAAAACCACGTAGACGAAGTCGCAGGCACATCTAGTTATAAATAATTATTAACTAATACGATGTAAATCTTAACACTATTGTGGTGCTATGCACTCTTTGTTAAATGTTGCTTGACATGTTTAACACAGGTTTATTATTTTATATTTATTCTAATAAAACATTTTTGAGTTTAATTTTATAACTCGTTTAGCAATTTACTAAATAACACCTTCAAACATGATGGTTTTTCCCGTATTTTTTTCGTAATTGTTTCTTCTTCCGGATATAATATTTTTACGTTTTATTAATAATGAATAGCTTGCTGTTTATATTTTTATTCGTTATTTTTTTTATTATCCTGGAGGATTATCTATACTAATATTATAAAGTAGTTATGTACTTAAATAGGTCATAAATGTTGTATTAATTTTATCCTTATAAAAAAACATCTAGTAGTTTTATTTAAAAATAAACTAAGTTATAAATATATTAAATTATGCAATACTAAATTAAAAATAAACTATATATATGCATAACTATATATATTTTTGTATGTTTGTAACAAATAAACTCAAAAACTACTGGGCCGATTTCAAAAATTCTTCCGCTATTGGAATACTACATTATCTCAGATTAGTATATATAGGCTATTATTTATTACTAGCTATTTATTACTTGAAAAAAAATAGGAATCACTACTAAAACTTCAATAATGTAACCCAAAGAGTTAAAAATTTGTGTTTGAGTGGGTCCGGGGATGGTTTAGATTCACAATTAGACCCGGTAGGTGGCGCAGGAATCGGGTTCTAGATTTTTATTTTTCAGGGCTGGTGTTAAACGCTCCACATCGGCTCAATAGAAATTACATACATACATACATAACTTCACGCCAGTTCCCTTGCGGGGTAGGCACGAACAACAGAGCGCCATTTAGGTCCATTCTTACACACCTCACTTGCTTCTTTGACATTCATAACTCTTGTCATGCACACTCGTCTGTTCTTAAGGCTCCTGACATCACCCTCCGCTAGTACACGATCAATTTGATCATGGAAGGTGTGTCGTGGCCTTCCACGACTTCTGCATCCATCCATTTTTGCATTGTGTATCTGTTTAGTCATTCTTTCATCATGCATTCAATAGAAATTGTTTTGTTTAATCGCTCATTAGATGTCACTATTGTGTAATGAAACGTGGTAATCTTTAAATTGTGTTATTTTATGTATTTTACCATAGGTGTGTATGCCGAGGTCGAACCTCACAGGAGGTGCCTCCTCGAGCGTGCTGCTTCCGGGCTAAACGCCTCCGCTCCCACGGAGTCGGGAAGCCCCCAAAGTCCGGTATCGCTGAAACAGTCATCTGCGGCTATTCAGCTGGGTCCAGCTCCAAAAAAAAAAACAAATGCAGACTCCAATATACGGGTCAATTAAAAGGGTTTTTTATTCATCCACACAGTACCTTGAGTGTAACCCGGGAGTCGTCTAGGGGTGGTCTGTAAAAGGTAAAACAAGAGTCCTGTTCCAGTGAAAGAACAGTTCCAGTAGCTTGTTCCAAAGTACCAGACTGTTGTGTTGCAACAGGTTTAAGGAGTAATATTTAACTGCTTTGTTTATATTTTGTTTTTTTACGAAAATAATTAAAAGAAACAAAAATCGGAATGAATCACAGACTAGCTACATACTACAGACAGACTTGCAGAGTCACAGACTCAGAGAGGATATGAGGTTCAGAATAGTTCGGATTCATGCTAGGCCTCTCATCTCAGTTAAATGTTTTTACTACCATATTGTCACTTGTCTAATAAATAATAATAATTTTAAAAGTATGTTATCTTAATGATAGATAATGTCATATTTTAAATGACATATAACAGTATATTTATTATTACACAACATAACATATTTGATCGTGTACTAGCGGAGGGTGATGTCAGGAGCCTTAAGAACAGACGAGTGTGCATGACAAGAGTTATGAATGTCAAAGAAGCAAGTGAGGCGTGTAAGAATGGGCCTAAATGGCGCTCTGTTGTTCGTGCCTACCCCGCAAGGGAACTGGCGTGAAGTTATGTATGTATGTATGTATAATTTATGCGTGTATTCGAATGTATTTACAATTATTACCAAAATAGAATTGGAATAGGGTTAAGATCTTTTTCGTTTACAATATGTGAAAGGAGAAAAGAGCTTGTTCCAAACTGTTTGTTTTGAAACAGGATCATGTATATGCTATCTTTTTCTATTACTGTATGTGAAAAGAGAAGAGTTTATTCCAAACTGTTTCGTTTCGGACTGTTTTCTGTGGAACGGAACATAATGGAACAGGCTGGAACAGGCAGAACAGTTGGAACAGTTGTTTCGTTCTTTAGATAACAGAGCAAAGTTTTTTCATAGAGAAACTTGTTCCGTGTACCTGTAGCGCCTTTTTTTTTTGAGGCGAGGGAAAATGCTTAACCGATTTACGCATAACTGCGTCGTTGCTAGGGGAACGACACGCGTCGGTCGGGGGCGATAACACTGCAGCAATAGTATGCTCTTGGCGGTGCTCCGTCCGCGATCGACGTCACAGAATAGTGTGGAAGACTCCGAGTGTTGCTACACGAGCGATTAACCCCAATACCCACTAAAAACCCCCTCCTCCCTGTCGACCCTGCGCTTTTGTTTGTGTTGAAAAGGCTGAGATTTAGAACATAGTTACGCCCAGTCGATCCAGCGCAATAAATTGCCTGGAGTGTGCCCTGGGAGAACACACCCCACTTCGTTGTGGGGGTATGCGGGGGTAGAAGGTCCTTTGCTCTCCTAGCAAGCTAAAGGCCCCCCACGGTAAACGGAACCTAACTCAGGGAGGGAAGTAATGCGCGTACCTGCCTCTCCGAGTGCCAGCTGATGGCCGGCGACCTCGAGAAGACGCATTAGCACGCGCTGCAGGACTCGTCTCCCTAACCTGTACCGCCTTACTCCAAGAGTCGTCCAGCTGGATATTGTCTGCTGGAACCGTTAGTATGTATATGTTTGTGAAACAATAAATAGGTTAGTTTTAGATAATAAACATTTAGTTATAGTAAGATAATCTAAATGTAATCTGTAGTAGTATTAAGTTTTAGCAGCTGCTCCCCATATTTCTATTAGTTACTAGCTGACCCGGCAAACTTCGTACCGTTTCAGAATCAATTTTTTTTTTCATATTTACTCACCTTTTAAACCTTCCCTGGACTTTCACAAATAATTCAAAACCAAAATAAGCCAAATCAGTCCAGCCGTTCTCGAGTTTTAGCGTGAGTAACGATCAGCAAATGATTTTTATGTATTAAGATTGAAGGTGAAATTTTAAAAGGGAATTATAATTGACTAGCCGGTTCCGGCAGACGTTGACCTGCCTTGAATAAGCAAAATTTTAGAACCCAATTCCAGAGCCACCTGCCTGGGCTAATTTTGAATCTAAACCATGCCCGAACCCATTCAAACACTATACTATTTCCATTTCTTTATTTTCTCGATGACAGTTCTAATTTGATAGTTGTAGTGTTGTGACCAAATAAGCAATGATATCGATCGCATATATTTATTATGTTTTGAACAAAGACAAATACAACAAAAACTGCCAAATATATTTTTTCAAGCTGGGAACACTCAATGGCCCACCGCAATAAAAAACAAGAGATAATTGACTCGCTCCAACCCCATGGCGAAAATGTGGATAATACTTTATTAAAAGTACAATTAGTGAATATTTTAAAATCGAAAAAAAGCGTCCCTATAAGATATTTATCCGTGCAGGAACGGAGAAAGAATACAATATCCTGCTGCCGGGCAGCCTCTCGTAAGAGGCGACTATACAATCCACAGCCAGGTGGTAGGGCATTTGGTCGACTGTCTAAAGTATGTCGCTATAACAACCTTGAGTTGTGTTCCGGCATTAGTGACCAGGTTCCAGTCTCCCTTAAGAGAGCAGCAGCGCATTTGTAGCACCTTTGATGTTGCAAATGTCCATAGGCGACGGTAACCGCTTTCCATCAAGTGGGCCGTCCTGAATGTCTGCTGCACTCCTGCAATAAAAAAAATGCAGTAAATAAAAAAAACGAAGCACGCGTAGCTCTAAATAGGTCCTAGCTCAGCATGTTGCTGGTTGGGTTAACCAAGACTTATAATCAAAATATAATTAAGTGAAAAACTATGTGCACAAAATTATCAAAACCGCAAAAAAGAACTACCACTGCAAATGCGCAAAGAATTTTATTGTCACCAAAAATATAACAAATTTTGCCTTAAAATTAAGACTAGATACTAACACCTAGACTAGGCCGAGCCTGTATCCTAGGTGTTAGTTGCTTCCAGTGACGTAATAACTAAATTTTATAACAAATTAAATGTTCTACATTACAAATAAAAATTACAACAAAAAATTGGAGGTAGTTCTAAAATTGTTAATGTAGCGGCTTGATAAACATGAACTTGAATTGTCTACAGAACGAGAATTCTGTATTCTGGGGACTTAGGAACATTTTTCTTCTAGTGAGTGTAGTGGGTTTACGAGTACAAAGTTATTTTTATTATTTATATACTACTTATATTATTTATATACTTATGAACAATATATATGATTACTGTACATATTTCGAATAATAAACATAATTTATAATAGACTATAATAGACACACACACACATATCTATCTGTATATATATATATATATATATATATATATATATATATATATATATATATATATATATATATATATATTAGGTATACATTTACATACATTTAAAATTGGTTATGATTTAGGTGAGAATTTCGAATAGTTTAAATTTATTGAGTTTATTGTATAGGTAAGGACCAAGATAAATAAGAAACTTGTTAATAAAAGAAGATCTTTGGCAATTGTCGAGCGATCGAGTGTATCTCCAGCAATGTTGTAATTATGAAGGCTTTTGTTATGCTTGTATTACTAAACGGCTTTCAAAATTATACCCTGGTTCTAAAAATATCTACACAACAATTTTCAGGTTACATTCAAAAGCTGCTTTGTTGACCAATACTTACCTGTGTTGGGCTATTATGATTCTAAGAGTGTCCAAATTTATTTCTGAGTTACGTTTATAGTGACTTTATTTAATTTGTAAAACACAAGTAAACAAAAGAAGAATCAACAAATTTTGTAATACTTCTAACTAGTTAAGATTGTTAGCCCATAGCAGTGAGTTTTGCAATTTCTCATAATAAATTTTCAGACTTTCCGTCGCAATCGTTGCGGTTTTTCATGAAAAGTTTCCCCGGACTATTTACAAATAATACAAAAGCAAATTGCGAATATCCAAAGTTTCAACTTTGTTAAACGGTCTTGAGTAATAACAGAAATCATATAGAAGTAGCGCTTTCACTTTTCCTGAATTGTCGCAATTCAGGAAAAACTAGAGCAAAACTCGCAAACTTTGTTTGCCTAAAAACAATAGGTGGCATTACGAAAAATTAAGGAAATTGCTCCAGCGGATCTCGGCGACTGCCAACTAAGGCTGTGCGCAAACGGGCCACCCACCAACCACAATTGACGGCCTCTGTGGTTGAGCGGGCTAAGCCTTTGCCGGCGTACCTCACTGTAACGCAGAGGTTCCGGGTTCGATTCCTGGTATAGTAAATTTCGGAAACGTATTTTCTCCGTTATTTACTATGGTCTGGGTGTCTGGGATCGGCCCCAGATTAGTCCGTTGTATATTACCCATAACACAAGCGTAACTTGCTTAATTTGGGGATATACAAAGTGTGTGTTTGTCTGCCGATTATTATTATTATTATTACAATTGCTGATGGCCAGCGACAAACGGTCTACACGCTGTGAGATGCGTTACCGCCAGTGGTGGCCGCTCGCTAATGATGTTATATTCTGGTAAAGAAAATCATCATCAATACCAATCTTCGAAGCTTTTCTTCGGTGTCTGAGATACTAGGATCATTTTACGAGGTTTTCGGCATTCCTTAACATCTTAACCCTCTACACCTTCTATGTGCATTTGGCGGAGGTGGTATGGATTAATATATTCTCCACAAACACTGAATTGAAACGACTCTAAAATTACTTTGTGTTTGCGTACAGCAAACAGGTTAACCGTTCTCCTAATGCAGTGGGGGCCGACTCCAATGGAGATTTGCAACACCAGATGCTTGCTGCCAAGCTTTTCGGCCTGAAAGGAATTTTATGACATATCCGTGCAGGAACGGAGAAAGAATACAATTTCCTGCGGCTCGGCGGCCTGTCGTAAGAGGCGACAAAACAACTCACAGCCAGGTGGTAGGGCATTTGCCCGACTGGATGGCTACCACCCCTGGTCTAAAGTATGTTGCCATAACAACCTTGAGTTGTGTTCCGGCATTAGTGACCAGGTTCCAGACTCCCGTAAGAGAGCAGCAGCGCATTTGTAGCACCTTTGGTGTTGCAAATGTCCATAGGCGATGGTAACCGCTTTCCATCAAGTGGGCTGTCTGCCTGTCTGCTGATCTCCTGCAATAAAAAAAAAAAAACTAAAATTACTTTGTGTTTGCGTACGGCAAACAGGTTAACCGTTCTCCTAATGCAGTGGGGGCCGACTCCAATGGACATTTGCAACACCAGATGCTTGCTGCCAAGCTTTCGGCCTGAAAGGAATTTTATTACAGCAAAAACAAGCTGTTCCGAATCGAAGGCATTGTATACTAATAAGGGCACTAATGGATATTATTTTAGTATCTTATTATCAAATTAAAAAATGTTGTAATTTAGAATGATCCAATGACTTTTAGAATAATGACATAAACTTTTTTTTTAATCTCTATTTTGTTATTTTTTTTTATTGCAGGAGATCAGCAGACAGGCCGACGGCCCACTTGATGGAAAGCGGTTACTATCGCCTATGATATGGACATTTGCAACACCAAAGGTGCTACAAATGCGCTGCTGCTCTCTTAAGGGAGACTGGAACCTGGTCACTAATGCCGGAACACAACTCAAGGTTGTTATGGCGGCATACTTTAGACCAGCGGTGGTAGCCATCCAGTCGGGCAAATGCCCTACCACCTGGATGTGGGTTGTTAAGTCGCCTCTTACGACAGGCCGCCCGGCCACAGGAAATTGTATTCTTTCTCCGTTCCTGCAAATTATTGTGTCATTTTTTTTTCAATTTTATTCAATATTGACCTAATGTAAATTAAATTGACATCTTATTTATGTAATTTTCGTATGATTGTATATTTTTTTTGTAATTTTTTATTTTTATTATATAAATTATTTTTTAGTGGAAACTTGATTGATATATGTATTAATTTTGTGTTTTATATTTAATAATATTAATTATTGTATATCTCCCAAACGAATTAAATAAATAAATAAATCTTCTTCCATTGCATTCCCAATTGTGTAATAAATATGCAGTGCTAAAAGCATTTAATATTTTGCTAACACTGTCTTATATAGCCACCATCTGCCGAGTAACATGCGAAAAGACCTTATTGTAGCGCTGTAGGAAAAATCGGCTAGAAGGTAACTCAAAATTGATTTGCGCAAGAAAATATTGAAACAATACTAATGAAAGAGTGTCTGAATAGACAAATCTTGACACTGTCCATGTCACGTAGGTAAGCTCGTAGCCCACTACGGGCGCAATCAGGCGTAGACATTTCCACTGCGTAGCAACACTACTGCGACGATAATCCATTACATTTGTGATAAAATTAAATAATTAGATGCCCAGAACTGTCTGGTCGATGCAATAGGAGAGTGGAAGGCTGAACCTTACCTTGCTCACAGGATGATTAGCCCCTGTATATCCAGCGAGGTAATGATGCCAGCCTTCTATGCACAATTCCAGAGGTGTGGTGGAGCTGGACGGGTTTTAGTATAGGTTTATATATATATATATATATATATATATATATATATATATATATATATATATATATATATATATATATATACACATATATATATATATATGACGCTCGCGGACCGTGTTCGTAATACCGAAGTAAGAAAGAGAGTTGGTCTGAAAGAGAGTGTCGGGGTGAAGGTAGGGAAAGGAATGCTCCTGTGGTTCGGGCATGTGGAAAGAATGCATGATGAAAGAATTACAAAACAGATATACAATGCAAAAGTGGATGGATGCAGAAGTCGTGGAAGGCCACGACACAGCTTCCATGATCAAATTGATCGTGTACTAGCAGAAGGTGATGTCAGGAGCCTTAAGAACAGACGAGCGTGCATGACAAGAGCTTTGAATGTCAAAGAAGCGAGTGAGGTGTGTAAGAACAAGCCTGAAAGGCGCAAGGGAACTGGCGTGAAGCTATGTATGTATGTATATATATATATATATATATATATATATATATATATATATATATATATATTCGCGTGAGTGCATGCGTGTGTGCGTAGGTGTTTTATTTTTACCATAGTTTAATTTATAATATCCTGTATCGTGTTATTAATTGTTATATTTAAAAATTACCTTTTTAAACAGTCATTATATACATACATACATAACTTCACGCCAGTTCGCTTGCGGGGTAGGCACGAACAACAGAGTGCCATTTAGGCTTATTCTTACACACCTCACTTGCCTCTTTGACATTCATAACTCTTGTCATGCACGCTCGTCGGTTCTTAAGGCTCCTGACATTATTATTATTGTAGTATTATTGCGTGTGCTAATGCGACTCCACGCGGACGCCGGCGGTTGGCTGGCATCCGGAGACGCAGGTATGCGCATGACATCCCACCCTGAATAATACCGCTTCGGGGGGCCTTTAGCTATCAATGGAGCAAAGGATTCATCACCCCCGCTGACGAAGTGGATGTGTTCTGATTCCCGGGGCACATTCAGGCACTTTTTGTTCTGGATCGGACTGGGCGAAACTACGTTCTGAGTCTCAGCCTTTCCTGCATAAAAAGCGCGGGGCACATGGGAGGAGGGTGGTTTTAGTGGGTAGTGGTTGTTGCCCGTGCAACTTCTCGAAGTCTCCACACAAGCTGGTTGATTACTGTTTGGATTGCCCCTTATTAAAGGGTAAATCCTCCATGATCAACTATGGTCTAATCTCTTGCAAAGGACCCGGTATTGTGCGTAAACAGCATTTCCCCCGCCTTAAAAAAAAAAGAAGTAAATGTTACCTCCATCTATGTACTGATTCTTATATAATTACAGGTGTGTAATGCCCACTTATATCTTCGAGTGACCCTAACATTGGTTCACTTATATGTGTTTTGTTTTAAGGAAGATATTTTACATGTCAACACCGTTTGAATTCAAGTCGCTGGTTCATATCCGGCTCGAAGGACTAGGGCAAAGCCCGAAACAGGTTGTTAACCGACTTCAAAAAAAGGAGGAGTTCTCAATTCGTCGGGATCTTTTTTTTTGTTTTTTCTTTATGTATGTTCACCGATTACTCCGAGATTTATGATCTGATTTACGTGATTCTTTTTTTTTCGACTCGGAATAGCTTCCATTTGGTCCCCTAAAAATTTGACATAGTTTGGCTTAGTAATTTTCATTTTAAAAACATTTTTTATGAAAAAAATTCCATTCCGTTCCATATGTACACCGATTACTCTGAGAGTTATGATCTGATTTACGTGATTCTTTTTTTGTTCGACGCGAAATAGCTGCCATTGGGCCCCCTAAAAATTTTACATAGTTTGGCCTATTAGTTTTTATTTTACGAACATTTTTTATGAAAAAAATTCCATTCCGTTCCATATGTACACCGATTACGCTGAGATTTATGATTTTTAAGGAGCGCGGCACCTTTCGTAGGTCTACACCCATACATAGCTAGACACCAAAAAGTAACAAATAAAATAAAAAAACTTCGTTTAAAAAAACCGACTTCAAAAACTAAAAAGTATAAAATAACTTATTTCTAAAGTTATTATTATTAATATGTATTATCTAAAACATCTTGAAGTCGGTGCAAAGTAAAACATAAAAAAAACTATATTTTTTTGAACATTACTAAGCACCGACTTTAAAATGTTTTAGAAAATACATATAAATAAGCTTTAGAAATGTTATTTTATACTTTTTAGTTTTTGAAGTCGGTTTTTTTTACATTCGACGTCTGACTAAAAATCCTTTAGTCAAAGGCTGAAACGGGAATTTGTTTTGGGTTTTGCCAAAAGGCCTTTGTCAAACCTAGGATAAACCAGGCATTTCGGGAAAGGACACCCTGAGTTCGTCGACAAGCGTTGGGCGTCACAGATCCAGTACCTATTGGTCCAGTTCCAGTGGCGCCCTGTGAAAGGATGTGAGCGAGGGGCGCAGTCTAGGTTTAGTGCGTAGTTTGACTGCTGACCATCCCCCCTGTCGTGCGTTCAGAGACCATGGGGGCATACGGCCGATCAAGAGTCCCACACATCCCTCGGCGAGCCTTCCCCCCTGGCCTGAGGATGGTGTCCCAAGAAAGGACATTAAAAAAGGCATTCTGGGAAGAGATTGCATATCGACCTCTATTCTTTATTGTACACAAAATAGTTACAAATACATACATACATACATAACTTCACGCCAGTTCCCTTACGGGGTAGGCACGAACAACAGAGCGCCATTTAGGCCCATTCTGACACACCTCACTTGCTTCTTTGACATTCATAACTCTTGTCATGCACACTCGTCTGTCCTTAAGGCTCCTGACATCACCATCCGCTAGTACACGATCAATTTGATCATGGTTACAAGTTACAAATATAATTACAAAATAATGGTGATGTACAAAGGCTGGCTTAACTCTGTAAAGAGTTTTCTTCCAGCAAACCAACGGTTATAGCGAGAGTGGGAAAACAACAGGCAGTAAATAGGTTTTTATACCTAAATGTACTTATATACATTAACTTACATACACATATATCTATAGATACCTAGTATATACATATATAAAATACATATACATATATATATATATATTGAATCGTACACGGCGGGATCGGTTACCCGACGGTACAAACCCACAAGATAATTTACCGATAGATATTTAAAGTACCTACCCGGTACTCCAACCGGCGGTGGTGGGAACAGGAACAAGGGGGAACAGTAATCTGTCAGTATTTGGAGGGAGGGGCGCCCCTTGAGAGGAAATATATAAAATATCCTACCAAACTACTACTACAAGGTAATACTACGGGGGTTGGATAAAATGTCTGTCCAAATACCCCCCGCGCCTCGTCCTATTTCGTCACAACCACTTGTTCACTAAGTATATTAACTATTATATTGTTCCACTCACTGGTATATATCAGACATTCTCAATAAATAATTTAATATTAAATATATTGCGCGAGAGCAATCATCGGGCGTCTACAAGGCAACTTCACAGCATACCCGCTTTTCGACGACATAAAAAAAAAGTACCGCGTAACAATCGAAAACCGGCGCTCAACATCTGTATTCCGAACACACACACACACACACATATATATATATATATATATACTAGCTGTCCCGGCAGAGGTTGTTCTGCCCTGAAGAAATAAAATTTAGAACCCGATTCCAGCGCCACCTACCGGGTCCAAATGTAAGCTATCATATCTTTCAAGTCCGATCAAACTGCACACGGTGTGCAAATTTGATTAAAATCGGTCAAGTAGTTTAGGAGTCCATCGCGGACAAACAACGTGACACGTAATTTATATATATATATATATATATATATATATATATATATATATATATATATATATATATATATATATATATATATTAATTAGGACAGATAGTGCTCTTTAACTTATCTTTGAAAAATGATTTCCGACGGACTATCTCGGATCACGTGGTGAGGGTGTTCCATTGTTCCATACTTCTGTTCATGCAGACAGAAAACGAGCCGTTCTAACATGCCGATGAATGTATGGGGGCTTCAACTATAACATATTTACATGAATTATCAATGAATTTTTAACGTCATTAACAATGCTGTGTTGCATATCCAATAACGCTTTAAACACTGACGTTAATTATCCCAAGTGTAGTATGGTTGGTACTTCCTTATTTTTTAAATAAGGTATTTAGAAAGAAATACCTTATTAATATCACCATCTAATCTAAAAGGATTAATAAGTAATTTAAATATAACTTAAATCAACTAAAAGTATTCTTACTAAGAAAGTGTCCATTAACACTTCTCTTATTGTCTCTATTAAGGCGAAGACACTTTGTTCGTGTGTTCTTTATTAATAGCTAGCACATTCACTACACTTTCGTTTTGTTTATATATAATATCATAAATATATAATATTAGCCCATAAATGTCCCACTGCTGGGCTCGGGCCTCCCATTATAGGGGGAACGGACGTATACCCGCCACGCTTGTCCAAGGCTGCTTGGCAGGTTTGACACATCGGTTATCTCGATGTGCAGGTTGCATCACGATGTTTTCCTTCACCGTTATTAGCACGTCGTAATTGTAAGAATATGCACATTAGATCAGAAAACTGTCTAAGTGGTGCATGCGTTCCGGCCAGGATCGAACCCGCGCCCTTTGAGTTTGGGACGTGTGTACTAGCCATTACGCTACCACGACTTGTTTACAGCACTAGTTCAAATGGTTTTGACGTTCACGTGATGATGAAGCCGATGCTCGTGGGCTTCCGCGTACTTCCTAATATTTGGGTACTTCCTGAAAAGCGAATGTGTTAGTCGAACTGAGTTACCACGGCTTATCGCCGGATTCATCCGCAGGAGGCGGACCGGCGGTCGCAGGCGCCGCTACGCGCATCTTCTCCTCCCATAATAACGCCCCCCCCCCTGCTGTACGAAGTGGGTCACTCTGCTCCCCGGGGTGGCCCAGTTACAGGGCGTAAAAGCGCTGTAAATGGGGCGCTGGTTTAGGTTTAGTGAGTAGTTTGGCGGCCGTTTCTCGCGACAACTTCGTTTTAGAAGCGAGCGTGGAGGGCCGGTCGCTGAGAGTCCGACACACCCTCGATGCAGGTCTTATGCCTGCATTTTGGCCCTTCCCCCCCAAGGGCACGAGGATGGTGTCCAAAGACATTCCCCCTGCGTTGTCGAAAAGAAAAAAAAAGAAACGGCTTATCGCCGAATATTGGATACAAATTGCACGCAATTTCATCGAAATACCTGCAAGGCCACTGTAACAGCGAGTGTTGAATCGGTGCGTGTCCCAAACAGACGGGACCTCTTTCGGGGAAAGCCATTATGCTCGGGCCCTTGCCGCTTCCACATTTAGCTCGCCACGTGATCACGCCTCCCTAATAACCTACTAAATCTGTTCCCAATCATCGTAACATCACCTTTTTGGTTTATACAAGGCCCCGTGAACTAATTCCAGCTACGTCTTAATTAGTTTTATTTTTAATTTGATTTACTTTTACAATAACAAACGTTGTCAAACTCTCGTTGTTGTTAAAGGAGGTCATTAACAAGTCACATTTTTGTATTCGTCTAACATCGACAGTGGAATAAATAAAACATGATGTTTTAATAACAAATCTCGACACTCATAAAAACTAGTTTCGATGTAATGATGCAAGATATTAGTCATAGTAGCTGCGTTATCGCCGTTCATCGCACAACTAAGTTTAGTTACGTTTATAACAATGTGTACCTCCGTAACTCGCGGTCGAGTTTGTTGCCTCAAGTTCACGGCTCGTGTTATGGATTCGTCGTCTTAGCTAAATGGACACCAAGCTTCGCAATAATAAATCCACGGTGTGAGGTATCACATGTGTACGTTTGGATTTCGCTGTCCAGAGTAGGTGGGGACAGTACCAGCAGCCAGTGTAGTGAGAAGAGTTGTGATTAGGGACAGGGTGGGCTTCTCCCCCTGGGCGGTCGGGGCGCGTTGGGGCGTAGTGGCGTGGGGGCGCGGGGGCCGTGTCCGTAGCGCGGCACGTGCCGGACGGCGTGCACGTTGCCGCCGAGCGTGCCGGCGCGCACGTGGCGGTGAGCGTGCGCGCCTGCGGCTGTCCGATACACTCCTTCAATCCTGTCGCGAACCGCAACCGGGACGGTCGTGTCCTCAGATACGCGAAATCAAAACGATTGAGTGCTTAAGAGCGGATCGAAGCGGCGCGTGCTTGCGACGCTTGCCCGCGCCCCGCTTGGATAGACACGGCTATATCGATATGGGTACCGACTATTTGAGCCACGAACCCCTGACGCCGCCGTGGAACACGCACGGACAGGGCTCTCTCGATCGCTACTTCCTGCAACCGCCAACTCCTGTTCCGCAACGTCAGCCGTTGCATCAGCCACAGTATCAACCGCAGCGTCAGCCGCAGCATCAGCCACAGCATCAGCCGCAGCGTCAGCCACAGCATCAGCCGCAGCGTCAGCCGCTGCATCAGTCACAGCATCAGCCGCAGCATCAACCGCAGCATCAGCCACAGCATCAGCCGCAGCATCAGCTGCACCACCAGCCGCGGCACCATCCGCAACATCAGCCGCAGCACCAACCGCTACATCACCAACACCAGCATCAGCCGCCACAGCATATCCACCACAGACGCGCGCAAGCCGAGCACCATGTGCCCGAAGGTATGCTAGTCGTTAGCTATATCCACCGGCATGATACATTAACTGCGTATGAGAGATAATTTAGTCTGGGTGTTAGCACGTGTGAAGTGAACTATGCCCCACGCCGGAGCGTTTCGCTAAGATAACTCGCGAGATCAAAACAAACAACAAAGTATAAAGATAAGAAGTCTAGGAGAGGCTGTGAACGTATATATGCGAGAGCAGCAATTAAGCGAGGATCGCGATGCACCATGCAGCATGCCGACACGTGCAGCCGCGGCTGAGGCTGCGGCAGCTGCATCTAACTGCATCGGTGAAAGGTTATCGTACGAGGTGCGGTTTAGTTAAATGCAGTTCACTACAGGCCGTGGCGGTATATTTTCGTACATAAATTACCTTGCTTCATATTTCGATAAATTATTTCTGTTCTATATACATTAACAAAAAAAAATATAGCGCCGAAAAATATATAAAAGAATTAATTCAAGTAATGTAGGTCACGTGTAGAATTGCAAACTCACCAGAGAGTTTACCACCACCAGCTTTGTTGGATGTCCGATTGTGATTCTAAAACTTCTATATATAATAAATAATATTAAACTTGTAGAGGGATCGAGTTTGTACAATGAATTTAAAAATATAATATAATTCAGGGGTTAATACGGACTATCAGAGTCTGATAATGCAACTTTTAGAATTTTTCCTTTTTTTTTAAGCATAGTTTCCCAAAGTGGGCCATATTAGACTTCAAGGGGTCCATGTCAGCGAAAGTAAAATCTGGGGGTTCGTAAGCTGCTGGAGTCCACAATAATAAATTTCATTTTTTTTTAACAACTCTCTCTAGGTTAGGGGACTCTAGTCCCCTACCCTTTTTTACAATTAAATTTAAGAAGTTAGGAAGTTATACACGCTTGTTACTTTGTTATTGTGTGTGACATTTAATGAATGCATGTTTGTGTTGTGATGTACCTTAAGAATAACTTATTATATTTATTTATTCTAATTTTAATACTAAACTTATACTAATGTAGAGTGTATCTGTTACATGCTGGTGTTGTGAGGAAGTACATGTGTAGTGTCTGCCTTATGTCTATACATATATATATATATATATATATATATATATATATATATTATCTAATAAATTCCATTTAAACAAGTTATATCGAAATTTTTAACTTTCTATACATACATACATACATACATAACTTCACGCCAGTTCCCTTGCGGGGTAGGCACGAACAACAGAGTGCCATTTAGGCTTATTCTTACACACCTCACTTGCCTCTTTGACATTCATAACTCTTGTCATGCAAGCTCGTCTGTTCTTAAGGCTCCTGACATCACCTTCTGCTAGTACACGATCAATTTGATCATGGAAGGTGTGTCGTGGCCTTCCACGACTTCTGCATCCATCCACTTTTGCATTGTACATCTGTTTAGTCATTCTTTCATCATGCATTCTTTCCACATGCCCGAACCACCGGAGCATTCCTTTCTTTACCTTCACCCCGACACTCTCTTTCAGACCAACTCTCTTTCTTACTTCGGTATTACGAACGCGGTCCGCGAGCGTCACTCCAACTTTCTATAAATATATATATATATATATATATATATATATATAGAGATATATGATAGTACGCGTCTGTACTTACAAGCTATAAATTTATAAGGGATCAACTAGAAATTATACTGAATCCAATGCAAAAAGAAATGACAAAATCGATTCAGAAATCAAAAAGATATGGCTGGACGTATATAAAAACATATATATTTACACGATGAATTTAGTAACTTCTCTTTATTTTAAGTCGGTTAAAAAGATCGGTGGTCCACCGAATTCAGTAACAATTGGTTGACTCATAGACCCCTTGTCTGTGAGTCAATATAGTATCAGGATCATTGTGAAACTCCTGAACAAAATACAAAACTCGAGACCAAGCTACCTTACAAGCCGGGTCAACATTTAAAGTACTTTTTGTGCACTAGCGGTCTTATTCATAGAGAGTAAGTCTGGTCGCTTCTATAACAACCATAAAAATTTCAAACTTACTCTCTATGAATAACGCTGTATTAGTATATAAATACTAGCGGCCCCGGCAGACGTTGTACTGCCTTTAACAAATAAAAATCTAGAACCCGATCTCAGAGCCACGTACCGGTTCTAATTGCGAATCTAAACCATCCGGGACCCACACAAAAACAAAATCACCAAAATCGCTCCAGGTGATTAGGAGGATTCCAGAACCCGATCTCAGCGCCACCTACCGGTTCTAATTGTGAATCTAAAAGAGTAATTTTTTTTTTTTTATTCTAAGTCATGACAAAATAAGATTAAAAATCTTGCCAAAAAATTAAAGTTTATAATTAACAAATAAAAAATAGGGGTTGATCGTAGAGGGGTGAAAATTTAGGGTTGCATGTATTTTTTAATGCTGTATCCTAAAAAAATTAAATTTGTCCAAAAAATAAAATTTTTTTTTTGGGGTGGACACCCCTTATCACTCACTGAAAAATAGATAGTAGCCGATTCTCAGACTTACTGAATATGCATAAAAAAATTTCATAAGAATCGGTCAAGCCGTTTCGGAGGAGTATGGGAACGAACACTGTGACACGAGAATTTTATATATAAGATATTTTGTAATTGACAAAATAAATTTTGCCTTCACCGCCTTATTAATGCACCGATTATCACAAAAATTTATATAGGTATATATTTTTCGTTTTATAGAGCAGGTTTTGCATGTGGTTGATCATATTGTTACGAGTTGCAGGACTGGAAGTAAAATGCCGTTAGAATTACTATAGAGTTTATTAGAACTATACAAACACGTATAACACAGGTACAAATATAACCGAACACAATGAGTCCAAACCTAATGCGGGAAGGTCGTTATTCCATTAAAAGCGCAAAGTCCGTCACTAAAAGATTCCCGATTGTAGTACACACGTCTTGTTTTGCTTGTGGTTATGGCTCGATTGCCGATCTCTCCATTGGGGCATTGCTTTATACTGCACAGATGCAATATGGCTGCCCGACCGCGTAGATTTAATTTCCTAGAATCAGTTCTACACACCTGGCTAATGACTGCCATAAAAGATTACAATACACAATGAGCTGTTTTCTAATCACAATTTTAAACACAAAGTAAACAAAAGAAGTCCAAATGCCGAAAGGTAATAAAGTGTGTTTTTACGGTATGCAGGTGTGAATTTGTCTTTGTCGGCACCTATGTCATAACAATATTATACATGTATATGGGATAGTATGAGCACCTGATAGAACGATCACTTTCAAGTGTACCGCCCATCCGTAACCGCTTTTGTAACCATTATCTATCTAAGCAGTCCTCTGTCGCACCAGTAATCATCATGACATCCTACACAATTATTTTTTTTGTCGTCTACCTTTATAGATTTACCCACCAATTTTCTAGTGTAACACTATTTTGGTACATGACATGCGACATCCCTCCTCATTGCATGCATAGAAATCTCGCCATGTCATTTAGTATAAAAACAACTCACGTGTTAATAATCCACAAATTCACATTATTCTATGCAGTTATGGTTTTATTAAATGATTAGGTTTTTCTGTATTTACGCCGCGGGTCAACCCCCTAGAAAGTAACTCTGTTTTAGTTTCATAAAATCTTAATTAATTTTTTATATACACAAACTTTCAAGAAAAGAAATATCTAACTGATGGCGAAAATCGCTTTAAAATCCGTTGCGTGATTTAAGAGGATTTTAGCGGATATACAGACAGACAGACGCGATAAGCGTCTTTGTTTTATACTAAAAGATTTGTATTTTTATATGTTATTAACTCAAAAAATACTGAACCGATTCCAAAAATTCGTTCACCATTAGAATGCTACAATATCCCAGATTGATATAGGCTATGTGTGTTACTAGACACGACACCAGCATTAAATTCTGGTATTGCTTTAAGGCTGTTTTTTATTTATTTACTTTGTTTATCGAATAATATGTTGTGTATAATATCATTAAATTTATTATATGTATATGTGTTGTATATGAATATTATCTTATAAATATTTGTAAATTTATTGAATTCAGTATAATATAGTATTAAACTGAGTTCACACACACAGTTATAACTCATACCTACATACATACCTACATAGCTTCACGCCAGTTCCCTTGCGTCATTCAGGCTTGTTCTTACACACCTCACTCGCATCTTTGACATTCATAGAATAGAATAGAATAGAATATCATATCATTTATTGCATAAACTGTCACATACATATAATTTAAAGAAGATGTGTTCTTTGTAGGATCGACAGTTTGTCCTTTCGAACGTGCAATACAGGCAGTTTATAATGTTGCCAGGCTAGGCAGGCATTATATACTATTATTATTAACATGTCATTATATTTTTCTGTTATTTGTCACTAAAATAATACAAAAAAAATAGCTCTTGTCATGCACGCTCGTCTGTTCTTAAGGCTCCTGACATCACCTTCTGCTAGTACACGATCAATTTGATCATGGAAGGTGTGTCGTGGCCTTCCACGACTTTTGCATCCATCCACTTTTGCATTGTATATATGTTTAGTCATTCTTTCATCATGCATTCTTTCCACATGCCCGAACCACCGGAGCATTCCTTTCCTTACCTTACCCCGACACTCTCTTTCTTACTTCGGTATTACGAACGCCGTCCGCGAGAGCGTCACTCCGCAGATTTTGCGCAGTGCTCGCATATATAACTCAGTATTAATATTTGTCTTTATTACAACAATATAATTATTTATTAATAATATAATGTATAGTTTGCCGTGACGTCGCTCTAGGGTCAAACGGAAGATCAGCGTGGGTCTGATAGATCGACATTTTTGCTGAGCTTGATATTAGGACTTAATATGTATATCTTTTAAGTCGTGGTAGCGTAATGGCTAGTGCACGCGTCCCAAACTCAAAGGGCGCGGGTTCGATCCTGGCCGGAACGCATGCACCACTTAGTCAGTTTTCTGATCTAATGTGCATATTGTTGCAATTACCACGTGCTAATAACGGTGAAGGAAAACATCGTGATGCAACCTGCACATCTTGATAACCGATGTGTCAAACCTGCCAAGCCGCCTTGGACAAGCGTGGCGGGTATACGTCCGTTCCCTTATAATGGGAGGCCCGAGCCCAGCAGTGGGACATTTATGGGCTGATATTATTATATATATATATATATGTATATCTTCAGATACTTTGGGGTTGCTTTCTCTTTTTTTATTGTAATTAAATTTTACATTTAATGTGTTTGTTGTATATGTCCTAAGAATTAATTTGTTTTCTTTCTTTCATTGAGTCTTATTCAAACTAATGTTAAATATATTATTAAGCAGTACCACCTTGAATATTTTCAGTATATTCCACATGATAATGTAAAAATGAGAAGGGGACATTTTTATTCATTTATTCATTCATTTTATGCAGTGAATGTGATACAACAGAGGTCATACATTTACAAAGTCTCTACATAAACCTTGGTTGAAGCATACATTACTTTTTCACAAAAAAACAAGCAGTATCTGAGAAAAATTACTTTGACATAGACATATAGACGGACAGAAAGCCGGATTAACGTAATTGTGTAGAGGATTTTAGTCATAACGGTTACATTGGCACACAAAAAATGATCTGTACAGTAGTGGTATGAAAATGTTCGTCAGCTTTCAATATTCCGCGAGCACATCTTACCTTTTCAAACTAAGTCACCGAACAGATTATTACACAAGAAAATAATTAACAATTTGACAATAAAATTTAACATTACTTTAGATTAAGTTTGTTTGATTTTCTATCTTGTGTAAGAAGATTTTTTAGACATGTAACAACTTTCTATTGGTTTTAATATTTATGTTAAGCGTAGTGACAATATCGTCTTTGTGTATTATTGTTAATCTCAGCGTTTGTCATTGTCAACATTGCAATTTTCTTTTTCACGTTTCTATATTTTATAAAAATAACATTTATTTAAATGTTGGCAGTATTCTTTCTTGTACTAGTGCAAACAAAAGTCGACTTTAATGTGACGAACATTTTCATTCCGCGACTGTACAATTTGCCAGACCCACTTGGCTACATGTATTTCGAGGCGCTGAATCCAAAACTGAGCTCCATTTGACTCTTACAACCTCAAAATTTCTAGCAAATTACGAAAAACCGCTAGAACCCGCTCTGACTTCTGATAAAAATTATAGATTTGGAACGAGTAGGTTTTTCATATACTTCAATACGCTGAATCGGAATCCCGAGTTTTATTGGTAGGTAGGTGGGTCTGATACCCCCAAATCTGTCAACTCTCACAAAAAAAAACCATATCAGTACGAGTGAAGATCTATTCGAGTGACAGACGGGCAAATTCCGTAATGTTTAAAATTCACATTAATTCAGTCTCGGTCGTATCAATTTTGATTCAATATTGAGCCGAGATGATTTACAGAGTTATCAAAACCGTCAAAAGATACGATTCTCATTCGATTCGATTGCCAATTCGAGATACAAGTCGGGTCCTAGACTATTCTTTAAAAGATTTCAACACTTTTCTATAATTTTTACTAAAGGAGAACTGAAATATTATTTATTTACTAGAAGTTACAACGCGAAATTATACATCGAGAACTATCCCGTTTAATATCCCCATTATCCAAGTATCACAACACTCAGAATCACCTGTTCTAGAACTACATACATACTTACTTAAATTGTGTTCTACTATCTGATTACAAGGTATATAAACATGAACTCCTCAACTTTTGACTCTAGTAAAATGTTTTGCATTACTACATTTAGTATATAAGTTTTTCCCGCGACTTTGTTACCTTAATTATTTAGAGAGCAAGTATTCACACAGGTCACGTTGCTATATTATTATTATCAGTACCAGTTTAGCCTTTGCGTCTTTGTCGCCAACCAATGTTCTTGTGGCAGTTCGAAAAATTACGCTTCCCAAAACATTTAGAAAAATTCAGTTGTACAGTTTTGAAAATATGGAGTGTTTTTAATTGAATCCGTTTTAATGGCTACTCAGCTAAATAGGGAAAACTGAACTTTTTAACACCTACGGGACCCTGTATCGTATGCAGATCACCAAGCACATACCTAATTTATATCTTATTGTTTTAATTAATAGAATTTCTATATCTATATATTAATACCGTAATACCGAAGTAAGAAAGAGAGTTGGTCTGAAAGAGAGTGTCGGGGTGAAGGTAAGGAAAGGAATGCTCCCGTGGTTCAGGCATGTGGAAAGAATGACTAAACAGATATACAATGTAAAAGTGGTTAGATGCAGAAGTCGTAGAAGGCCACGACACACCCTCCATGATCAAATTGATCGTGTACTAGCAGAAGGTGATGTCATGAGCCTTAAGAACAGACGAGCTTGCATGACAAGAGTTATGAATGTCAAAGAAGCAAGTGAGGTGTGTAAGAATAAGCCTGAATGGCACTCTGTTGTTCGTGCCTACCCCGCAAGGGAACTGGCGTGAAGTTATGTATGTATGTACTTATGTATATATTAATACGTGAAGCGAAAACTTTGTACCTTTGTGTTTATATAGAGGAGTGCAGAATGCTAATATTTTTTAAAGACTATGCATGAATAATACATTAAATCAATGAAAAAAATTACACACACTATCATGTATTTTACACACACACGCATACATATAGTACTCTGCTTATTATTTAAATCCACAAATTATTTAAAATAATTAAAAAACGCTTAATGGACAAAACAGGAGACCGGAAGGCTGGAGCTTACCTCGCTCAAAGGATTAGCCTTTGTATCCAGCGAGGTAATGCTGCCAGCCTTCTAGGTACAATGCCCAGCGACAGTGGTCTGGTGGGGCTGGACGGGCTCTAATATAGGTTTTGTTTTAATATTAGGTTTTTTTTTTTTTCTTTTTACTATTGTATATATATTTTTAAGTTAGGTTCATTTATAGGATATTTTAGATTTTTAATTAATATTAATTTGTATATGCTATAAAACTTTAATAAACTGTTTAGTTTCTCTGCTTATTGTTAAAGTCAAATTAACAGTGTAGCCTTGGCGAATTCTGTCATTACAGAAGTATAGTCTTTGACAATAGAATCTTATTTACTAGGCACTAGTTAAGATAATATATATAGGTATAGATATAAGGCACACTGCACATGCACTTCCTCAAAACACCAGCATGTAACAGATACACTCTACATTAGTATAAGTTTAGTATTAAAATTAGAATAAATAAGTTATTCTTAAGGTACACCACAACACAAACATGCATTCATTAAATGTCACACACAATAACAAAGTAACAAATAAGCGTGTATAACTTCCTAACTTCTTTTTAAATTTAATTGTAAAAAAGGGTACGGAACTAGAGTCCGTAGTTCTAAACAAAAAAAATTACATACATACATACATAACTTCACGCCAGTTCCCTTGCGGGGTAGGCACGAACAACAGAGTGCTATTTAGGCTTATTCTTACACACCTCACTTGCCTCTGACATTCATAACTCTTGTCACGCCAGCTCGTTTGTTCTTAAGGCTCCTGACATCACCTTCTGCTAGTACACGATCAATTTGATCATGGAAGGTGTGTCGTGGCCTTCCACGACTCCTGCATCCATCCACTATTGCATTGTATATCTGTTTAGTCATTCTTTTATCATGCATTCTTTCCACATGCCCGAACCACCGGAGCATTCCTTTCCTTACATTCACCCCGACACTCTCTTTCAGACCAACTCTCTATAATTCACATTAGTTATTATGGTCGAATTTCGGCCACTAGTTAGTTATAAATAAACTATAACTATGAACTAGTACAGTGAAGGAAACCTAGCTTATATTGTATTTTATCTATTATCCCATAAGATTATAAGTAGACTATTAGCCTAGGTCATCGGAGTCCATGGGTAAGGTTCTTAGCCCTCTGATCTCCCGAAGAGTGAGTCGTTTTGAAATATCTTTATAGAGAGAGGCTCATGGCCTCAGGACCCCACGGTCCAAGCGTTTCAACAGCAAACGAATTGAATTTAAATCATTAAAATGAAACCCATTAATCCGTGATCGACAAATGTGTTGGACAAAAATTAGGAGACTCGAGCCCAGAAGCGGGATGTTTGGTGTAAAATATCAGTTCTTGGGTTTAACTTTGGAAAAAATCATTTTATTAAATTCCACAAGAGTTTGCTCTTGATCGCCCTTAAGGTTTAATTGATTTATAATCTCTGTGCTGTATAATCGTGTACGGCAATTAGCCTTTAGTGCAGTTTGTTTAACTTACATGCGCGGACGTTTGCGGTGATCTAAACATCTCAACTGAAAGCTGAGTAAATATCGATTTAGTTTCGATGGCTGACAATAGATGGCGTTTGAGCCTTCAACAAACTTTTTTGACGACGGCCTCTGTGGTTGAGCGGATTAAGCCTTTGCCGGCCTACCTCACCGCAATGCAGAGGCTCCGGGTTCGATTCCTGGTATAGTAAATTTCGGAAACGTATTTTCTCCATTATTTACTATGGTCTGGGTGTCTGGGATCGGCCCCAAAGTAGTCCGTTGTATATTACCCATAACACAAGCGTATCTTGTGTTATGTGTAATTGATCGTGTACTAGCAGAAGGTGATGTCAGGAGCCTTAAGAACAGACGAGCTTACATGACAAGAGTTATGAATGTCAAAGAGGCAAGTGAGGTGTGTAAGAATAAGCCTAAATGGCACTCTGTTGTCCGTGCCTACCCCGCAAGGGAACTGGCGTGAAGTTATGTATGTATGTATGTACAAGCGTAACTTGCTTAATTTGGGGATATACAATATCTGTGTTTGTCTGCCGATTATTATTATTTTTTTCAATCTAATAACATAAATCGTAGAACATGTAGGCAATTAGAAAAACAGATAAATGCTTGGCATTTCTGGAACTATGGCGGGTCCCGTCGAGGGCAAGCTGAAAAAATGAAAACATTATCATTTTGATTCATAAGTATTTTTCGAAAATGACCCAATATATGAAAAACTACTCCACGGATACTGTTCGAAATAATTTATTTAAGAGTATTTGTTAACACAGTACCCCAATATTATGTCAAAAAATTTCATATCCTACTTGAAAAATTAGTATGATTTTGCAAGACTAGTTCCTACTTATTGACTTTAATAAGGTTATTTTTATGCAGTGGTGTTTAAAGTAGTTTCTTGTTTAAATAAATAAGGTTATAATCTTTTTGATATATAAAAGCAATGTTTGTCTGTATGTCCTTTATAGAATCGTAAACTATACGTTTGATCATGTGATGATCTTTAGCAAAGTTGTTGTGCATGAGCCAAAGAAGGTGTCTGAATTGGTTCACAATTGGACCCGGTAGGTGGCGCTGCTGTCGGCATATCGATTGAAGCTTTTCCGGGCAGGACGACGTCTGCCGGGACAGCTAGTAAATAATAAAAGTAATTTTATGAAAAGCATTAAAAAACATTGTTGCAATACTTCCATTTCCAACGTCATCATACGTTGGATTTTTTTAACCCCTAGTACATGTGTTTTTACATTAGTATAAGTTTAGTATTAAAATTACATACATACATACATACATAACTTCACGCCAGTTCCCTTGCGGGGTAGGCACGAAAAACAGAGTGCCATTTAGGCTTATTCTTACACACCTCACTAGCCTCTTTGACATTCATAACTCTTGTCATGCAAGTTCGTCTGTTCTTAAGGCTCCTGACATGAAGGTGTGTCGTGGCCTTCCACGACTTCTGCATCCATCCACTTTTGCATTGTATATCTGTTTAGTCATTCTTTCATCATGCATTCTTTCCACATGCCCGAACCACCGGAGCATTCCTTTCCTTACCTTCACCCCGACACTCTCTTTCAGACCAACTCTCTTTCTTACTTCGGTATTACGAATGCGGTCCGCGAGCGTCACTCCGCAGATTTTGCGCAGTGCTCGCATCTCGACCGCGTTTACTCTCTTATTCATAAAATTACAATAAATAAGTATAATAAGTTATTCTTAAGGTACACCAAAACATAAAAATTACTACATATAATGTCACATACACTAACAAAAATAAACAATAAGCTTGTATGGAGTCTCAAATTTTTCACAGTAATTAAATAGTAAAAAAGGGTACGGAACTCGAGTCCGTAGAGATATTAATAATAATAATAAAAAATAAAAAAGTACATATGTTTGGTGGCTACCCTTATCGATACATTATTTCGCAAGAAAAGTAATAAAATAATAAAAAAACGAAGTGCGATTAATTTGGTTAAATGACACAGATCTGAAAGGTCACGAAGGATGAATAACATTGAATGGTTAAATATCAATGTTTACCTGGATCACTTTTTGATTGATTCATTTAATTTGAAAGAGAAATGTGAACTCTGTAATATCGCGTTTAAGCATCTTATTGAGGACTTTTCTTAACCTTCCTTTTCATATCAACAATAATTAAAATAGGTTGCCAAGCAACGTACAAAAAGGTAGGAAGTTGAATTAATATACATACATACATACATACATACATAACTTCACGCCAGTTCCCTTGCGGGGTAGGCACGAACAACAGAGCGCCATTTAGGCTTATTCTTACACACCTCACTTGCTTCTTTGACATTCATAGCTCTTGTCATGCACGCTCGTCTGTTCTTAAGGCTCCTGACATCACCTTCTGCTAGTACACGATCAATTTGATCATGTGTGTCGTGGCCTTCCACGACTTCTGCATCCATCCACTTTTGCATTGTAAATCTGTTTAGTCATTCTTTCCACATGCCCGAACCACCGGGGCATTCCTTTCCTTACCTTCACCCCGACACTCTCTTTCAGACGAACTCTCTTACTTCGGTATTACGAACGCGGTCCGCGAGCGTCACTCCGCAGATTTTGCGCAGTGCTCGCATCTCGACCGCGTTTACTCTACTTTCATGCTCTCTCTTCCATACCCAACTCTCGCATCCATACGTGAGCGTAGGTACCAGCACCGCGTTGTGTACGGCGAGTTGGGCCTTCTGGCTGAGGTTCTTAGCGCCTAGAAGTTTACCTAACGCTCCATTCACACTAACTTGTATGTATATTAAAAAATAGTACGTCATGTTTTTATTAACTATAATATTTTTCTTTACTTTTATTGTGTCTTCATTTTATTAAGTATGCAACGTTTGCTACAACTCCATTAATTCTCTAAAAGTAATTCTAAAAAGAACTTGAGATATAAATAGAATAGGAAATCTAAAGGTAAACAATTTTTAACAAGACGTGTTGCTGGGGAGTTTGTTGCCGCTTCGTCTCCTTAACAGCAATAACACGTTGCGAAACGGTGTACATAGAATAGGAAGTAAAAATAGATTTTAACTTATATCTACGTTCAAAAAGTGTTCTCCAGTGGAATTTATTTTTAACAAAAACTTTTGACTGCTTCGCTCGCGATAATATTATCCCACGGGAACCGTACATTTCTCCGGGATAAAAAGTAACCTATATGCTATTCCAGGCTATAATCTATGTGCCAAATGTCAGATCCGTTCAGCCGTACTGGCTTGATTTGATTTAGTTATTTATTAGTACATACAACGAATTACAATCTTGACGATACAGAGCTATAAATTAAACTAGTGTAAACCTGGATATATCGTGGTAGCGTAATGGCTAGCGCACGCGCTCTGATTTCAAAGAGCGCGGGTTCGATCCTGGCCGGAACGCATGCACCGCTTAGGCAGTTCACTGACCTAATGTGCATATTGTTACAATTACCACGTGCTAACAACAATGAAGGACAACATCGTGATACAACCTATATACGAGATAACCGATGTGTTAAACCTGCCAAGCCGCTTTGGACAAGCGTAGCGGGTATGCCGTCCGTTCCCCCTTTTAATGGAAGGCCCAAGCCCAGCAGTGGGACATTTATGGGCTGTTATTATTATTGTTTACTAGCTGATCTGAAATCAATAAATAAAAAAGCTGAATGATAATTGCAGAATGTTTCAACTTTAATAAAAAATGTGGTCAAAATTTTAAATTTAAATTTATTTCTGAACGACTTTAAAATTTAATTGATTTCCAAACGACGGGACGAACATCAAATGTTTGGCAGATAGGAATAGTTTCTAAGGGAAAGCGAAATTGTTGTTTTTAGTATATTCCAAGCGTTTTTTCATATCACCCTCTCTGGACTTGCACAAATAATTCATAACCAAAATTAGCCAAATCAGTCCAGCCATTCTCGAGTTTTAGCGAGACTAACGAACAGCAATTGCAATCTTTATATATACAATTCTTCTGTACGTGTGTTGACAGTGAACTCTTCCTAAACGGTTGGACCGATTTGAATGATTATTTTTGTGTTCAAGTGGATTCGAGGATGGTTTTGATTCACAATTGGACCCGGTAGGTGGCGCTGCTATCGGGTTCTAAATTTTATTTATTCAGGGCAGAACAACGTCTGCCGGGACAGCTAGTATATATATAGATTTCTAAAGGAGAAAAAAAGATTTGAAGGCTTTTACGAAAAATAGGTACTTATTGTGTAGGAAATCTTATATGATTGATATCGCTTTATTGTTTGAATACCAAGCGCTGCGATGCGGTCATAATACTTACTTTCGTTTTCACTATATGCATCTCATCATCCATAACGTTTACGCTAGGACGCACAAACTGACGGTAATACAACTAGATATCTAAAGAAAACTTCATATAAACTTAAATTTTAAAAATTTTGAATTTGAAGCATATTTTTTTGTTGGTTCAGTTAAATTACTTTTGCTGTACTTTACAATATAGAGGCTTGATATGCTCTTCAACCTACATATAACAACTTAATAATATAAAAAGGGAAAACCTTATTTCAAGAAATAGCGACGTAATTACATTGCTTACTCAGCATATTCCTGTGCCGGAATTATGTCCGACACAACGCTGATTTTGAGTGCAAACCTTCCCAAATATAAATAGAATAATAAGTCATTCTAGGTGATGTCAGGAGCCTTAAGAACAGACGAGTGTGCATGACAAGAGTTATGAATGTCAAAAAAGCAAGTGAGGTGTGTAAGAATAAGCCTGAATGGCGCTCTGTTGTCCGTGCCTACCCCGCAAGGGAACTGGCGTGAAGTTATGTATGTATGTAAGTCATTCTAAGTCATTGTCCGTTGTCAGAGTTAATCACCCGCACTCTGATCACCTGAAGAAGTACGGAAATTAATTATCTTTTTTAATTTTCAATTACTCATCTTACTCAGATTTACTTGATAATAATAATAATCGGCAGACAAACACACACATTGTATATCCCCAAATTAAGCAAGTTACGCTTGTGTTATGGGTAATATACAACGGACTACTCTGGGGCCGATCCCAGACACCCAGACCATAGTAAATAA
Organism: Dendrolimus kikuchii; assembly: GCA_019925095.2. Taxonomy (NCBI): domain Eukaryota; kingdom Metazoa; phylum Arthropoda; class Insecta; order Lepidoptera; family Lasiocampidae; genus Dendrolimus; species Dendrolimus kikuchii. The sequence continues at coordinate 1,780,672 of CM034387.1, forward strand.
TGGAGAAAATACGTTTCCGAATTTTACTATATACCAGGAATCGAACCCGGAACCTCTGCCTTTCAGTGAGGTACGCCGGCAAAGGCTTAGCCCGCTCAACCACAGAGGCCGTCAGATATGTTACATAGGGCCATAGGAGATAATACCACCTTCCATCAAGTAGGCCGTCAGCCTGTCTGCTGTACTCGAGCAATAAAGTGTTATGTATACGTCGTCTGCAGTCAATCCATGTCCCCTGCTGGATGTAGACGTCCTATCTTCCTTCCGTCCTTGCGAAGGTACTCGACTCACCGGTCTGGAGTGCGTCCTTGGCTACTTTTACCGAGAGTCTTTCTCCACTCCAACGTTTGCTGCCAAGAACAGTCGCTTGCCGAATATTCGGTATTTGGTCAAACCAATAATCGTAGTATCTCTAATAGGAACGTTTCGGTCTCCTGTATTTAACGCGCGACAGCTCAATCGATTTTGGGGTCAGCTGATCCCGTTGTTGGGCACGTGAGTGCCAGGCGCGCGTCACCCGCCCTTCGTCTTTATCTAGCAGGTGCCCCGAGCGTCAGAGTCGGTGGGTCGCGAATTTGTCGCATTGTTATGCCATTTTTATAAAATTCTCAACACATTTTATTTACTGTCAACTCCATGACGACTTCGTTCATAATTTGTGTTGTGTTTTTGAACTAATAGGTTTATTAGTAAATATTACTACCCTGTAAATTATGTGACATATTTATTTCTTTTAAAAGTAATCGTTTAAAATATTCCCTTATCTAGCTTAAACTCGTTTTTTTTTTTAAATAAATTTTCTTATTAGAAGATAAACAATTTTTAGCCAGACGTGTTTCTGGGGAGTTTTTTGTTGCTAATTTTCCTTAACAGCAATAACACGTTGCGAAGCGGTGTACATAGATTAGGCAGCAAAATTAAATTTTAACTTTTACCCTTCAAAAAGGGTTTTCCAGTGCAACTTATTTTTGTAATAAAAACTTTTGAATTTACAAAACAATTATAAAATTACATATAATCGAATACAAAAAAATAAATCTTTACTTATTTGTATTGTATTCTACGTATAGTCTCTCAAGACTATAAGTAGAATACTGAGCCTAGATCACCGTCTTTTATGGGTAAGGTGCCAGAAGGTTGTATACGTTTCCTCGCTGGATCGCCATACTGATCCGTTGCCCGAGGTAATCACCAGCCCTCTGATCACCTGAAGAGTCCATGAGTCGTTTTGATAAATTTTTGTAGAGGCTCATGGCGTCAGGGCCCCACGGTCCAAGCGTCTTGACAGAAAACGGCACAGACATAACTCTCACTGAGGGTTGCAATTTGCGCCGCTTGAGTATTGAATTTAATTTCAAACAAATTACATAAAAAATAGTGTAAAAGCAATTTTTTATTAAAAAACCACAATTCTACAAACTATATACTGTATGTCTTTCAAGACCAAGGGCCATAAAAATGGCCCGGACTTTTGGGAGGCTTGCCATAGGAAGGCCAACACGTAGAGACCCCTTGACAAATTTAATGTAAATGTGGCGTGACACTGACCGGCGATTATCCCTGTCTACACTATATAGTAATGCACCCAAGGACAAGCCCCGGCCAGTGTAGGACTATTGTGGGAAATGAGGACAAAAAGTACCGGGCTATTGTGGTGAACTGCTAATGGTACTACGGGTCTGGGAATACGTGGACTATGGCGTCTGCCCGTAGCAATGTTCAGGGACCATGGAAAATGGGCAGACGGTGACTCGCCACTCCCTGCATGGGCCCCAAAAGAATGCCATAAAGACAGGGGCAACATGGGTGTGAGTGGCTAAGGGGTGTCGAGAGGTGGGCTGCAGGTTCACCGAAGCTACTTCTGACGTTAGGCCATTTATCACTTCCACCCCTGGAGCTTGAGTCTTAGCTCTAGCGATCTCCACTCCGTTCAGGCTGACTAAGGCAAGCACGGAGGCGGGGGCCTTGCCTTAGCCCCCGGAGTCAGGTACGAGGTGTCGCTACTCACCTAAGGCTTCGCCACAAAGCCCCCCTGCAGGTGGGCAAACTATATTATTATTACGTAACTTCATATTTATTATTTATTTTGTATGATATTTTACATCAGACAAAGTTTCATATAAAAGAAAATCACAAGAATTGATGGTTATAGAAATAAGTAATCTAAATTACGTATGTAAGTATATATAATGTAAAACATTCATATTTTTATTGTTAAGATTTGTATTATAAGCATTTGTCTTAAATAAATTTTATTAAATTTTATCTCCAAAAATATAGTAATACGTGTGGGAGATAACCAACTTTAGGTAGTAAGTATAAAGAAATAACAAGTTTTTTTAAATGTATATGGCTTTAATGCAAACAGCACTGATTTTGCCAATTTCAAAATATTGTGATGAGGCAGGTGTAAAATGAAACAATAAATACATAAAAGAATCAAAAGAAAAAACTTTATTCAAACTAAAAAAATGCGATATAATTACATTGTCTACACATTATTATATACATATTACATAGTATATTTTGAGAATTTCTACGCGGCATTTTCAGCAAACAATGTTTGCAATCAGCATATTGCTGTGCCGGAATCATATCGGACATTATGCCATTTTCAATGCAAACCTTCCTTTTCGTGTGATACCAAAACGACCCGATTTTGTTAAACTAATTTTACATAAACTCAACTATTTGGTCAGTAATTTATAAATGTTTTCTGCAAATCTGAAAATCTTATATATAAAATTCTCGTGTCACAATGTTCGTTCCCATACTCCTTCGAAACGGCTTGACCTATATATTAAATTTTTTATGCATATTCAGTAAGTCTGAGAATCGGCTACTATGTATTTTTTTAAATCCCTAAGTGATAAGGGGTGTCCACTCCAAAAAATATTTTTTTATTTTTTTGGTTAATTTTAATTTTTTTAGGATACAGCATTAAAAAATACAAACAACCCTAAATTTTCACCTATCTACGATCAACCCCTATTTTTTATTTGTTAATTATAAACTTTAATTTTTTGGCAAGATTTTTAATCTTATTTTGTCATGACTTAGAATTTAAAAAAATATATTACTCTTTTAGATTCACAATTAGAACCGGTAGGTGGCGCTGAGATCGGGTTCTGGAATCCTCCTAATCACCTGGAGCGATTTTGGTGATTTTGTTTTTGTGTGTTTGAGTGGATACCCGGATGGTTTAGATTCGCAATTAGAACCGGTACGTGGCTCTGGGATCGGGTTCTAGAATTTAATTTTTTAAAAGCAGGACAACGTCTGCCGGGGCCGTTAGTAAATATATAAACATAATACAATATATAGCAAAATACCAAGATGTTATGTTATGATAAAGTGCAACTATCGAAGTGGTGCTACAGCTAGTTGTAAATAATAATCCCATAATAATTCGCAATAACTCTCTCTCAGTTTGCATGTTGTTAGTGGCAGATTCGCCACCTTTCAAATATATTTTTTAAGACGGCCGAAGCAGTGCGCGGTGAAAGCGGCTGTGACGCGAAACATCTCATGTTTACCAAGTGGTTGTCAAGGTCGTGTGTTCCTTGCTAACTTTCAAAATATACGTATTTAATCATACTGCTTTTCGGAGTTTAATCTACATAAAATCTTTTTGAAGACGACGAGACGTAAAACGTCCCTATATAAATATTCATGATCTAAAACTATCTCTACGTTGTCTAATTATATATATTATATCTATACAGGTACATAAAATTGAAGTGTCTGTTTGTAATGTCTAAATAGTAGCATTTTTTTTTGTCTGTATTTTCGGGACTTTCACTGGCAGATAGTAGATATTATAAGGTTATAACTTAGCCTACTTTTTTCTAGGGATCCGCGAAAAAAATTCCACGCGGCTGATGTCGCGGGCATAGCTAGTTTGTAATAAAATTACGAAAGTGCGTGGTCGTTCACGAACTATGGCGGGTTTCTTAGAAGTGTTAAATGTCCACTGCAATGTCTGTTGAGGTCCAATTCGTGGATCAAGAAAAATTATCTTCAGGACAAATAGTTTAATTACAATTCTTAAGCACATAGTAAGTACTTCTGATTCTGAAAGTAGGCCACTTTGTAGGTAGAACGAATAATTAATTAGTGATGTGTATTGTACTAATCGGTTCTTACGATTTCCAACAATATCAGTTACCGAACCATAAGAAAAGCATTTAATGGATATTTATGCCTCTATCGCATTAGTTACTCAATAGTTTTTTAAACTCATTTGCTTTAGAAGTAAAACCTTTTAAAACCTTTTCAACCTTTCCTCCTTCTGAAGCACTATAATTTAACTGACGGCCGCTGTGGTTGAGCGGGCTAAGCCTTTGCCGGCCTACCTCACTGCAACGCAGAGGCTCCGAGTTCGATTCCTGGTATAGTAAATTTCAGAAACGTAATTTCTCCGTTATTTGTTTTTTTTTATTGCAGGAGATCAGTAGACAGGCAGACGACCCACTTGATGGAAAGCGGTTACCATCGCCTATGGACATTTGCAACACCAAAGTTGCTACAAATGCGCTGCTGCTCTCTTAAGGGAGACTGGAACCTGGTCACTAATGCCGGAACACAACTCAAGGTTGTTATGGCGACATACTTTACGAATCGACATTATTTTAAATAAATGATTTCCCCCATTAATCTGAAATATAACGATGTCTGAAATAAAATTTCCTGCGGCCAGGCGGCCACAGTCAGGTGGTAGGGCATTTGCCCTGGATGGCTACCACTCCTGGTCTAAAGTATGTCGCCATAACAACCTTCAGTTGTGTTCCGGCATTAGTGACCAGGTTCCAGTTTCCCTTAAGAGAGCAGCAGTGCATTTGTAACTGCTTTGCTCTTGCAAATGTCTATAGGCGATGGTAACCGCTTTCCATCAAGTGGGCCGTCTGCCTGTCTGCTGATCTCCTGCAATAAAAAAACTTGAGAGGTGTCAAGGGACACCCGGATGGAACGAAGTTCCTTTCGATTAATTAGTGAAGGAATTGTAATAAAATTTTATTTTTTTTAAGTTATAATAATATTTTTTTTATTATTAACAAATATAATGTTATATAAACTTATTATTAACAAATATAACAAATTAAGTTGTCTCTCTCTCTCTCTCTATAAGAGAGAGAGAGAGACAGAGAGAGAGAAAGACAGACAGACAGAGAAACATGCGACGCCGCACAGCTTACAATAGCTTACTATAGCAAAAAGTGTCGTGACAACTTTTCGTAAGAATTTTTTCCGTCTAGCCCCCTTTCACAACGCGCGATAAGGAACTTCGTTCCAATAAAAAAAATAATTGTGTTGTTTTATTGCGTTCATTTACTCTTTTCACTATCTTAAGACAAAATTCCATAAAGTTCCCAATATTTTTCGTAGACATTAGTTCGGCCATGTTCACAAAATCAATTATCATACGTTGATTTGTAGTATTGATGACTGCCAGGTGTAAGTGTGTCGTTGGTATTTGTTTAATCGTCTAACAATGGGGCTGATAAGCTTATGGATAACATAGCCAGGTGCTCAAGATAGCCGTGACATTGCATCGCGTACTTTTATGCTTATAATATGTGCACTTTTAACTGAAACGTAAAAAGCTATGGCAGTTTTTTTTTTTATTGGACTTGAATTTATGTTGTTGGTCCGAAGACCTTACAACTTTACCGGGGATTTTGGGGCGAGTGCTTTCGCGAAGCGAAGGCCGGGCCGGGATCGGCGGTTCGCGGCGGCCTACGCTATCTTACTGCCATTTCGTAACGTGTTATGGCTGGGAGAGAAGAAACGGCGAAAGAAACTTCCCAGCAACACGCCTAGTCTATCCTGTGGGGGGGCTATGTCTCCTAACGTCCCTCGCAATTTCCTGCGGCCAGGCGGCCTGTCGTAAGAGGCGACTTAACAACCCACAGCCAGGTGGTAGGGCATTTGCCCGACTGGACGGCTACCCTGGTCTAAAGTATGTCGCCATAACAACCTTGAGTTGTGTTCCGGCATCAGTGACCAGGTTCCAGTCTCCCTTAAGAGAGCAGCAGCGCATTTGTAGCAACTTTGGTGTTGCAAATGTCCATAGGCGATGGTAACCGCTTTCCATCAAGTGGGCCGTCTGCCTGTCTGCTGAACTCCTGCAATAAAAAAAATGCAGTAAATAAAAAAAAACGAAGCAAGCGTAGCTCTAAATAGGTCCTAGCTCAGCATGTTGCTGGTTGGGTTAACCAAGACTTATAATCTAAATATAATTAATTGAAAAACAATTTGTGAAAAATAAAATGGCAATTAGCAAATGTCATCCCAAGCAAATATCACTCTAACACCACCAATACCTCAATGTACACACAAGACCATATTCACAATATAAATTTATCTGAACTAAAGTTCATTCATGTTTAATTAAACTAATACATTATTTAAATATTGATTTTAACTTTTGAAAAAGACTTTTTTTTAACGATTGGAAACCCGATTGAGGGGCAACCGCCGCGCGTAGGCGGAGAGTCGCGGCCGGTGTATGAGTATTCGCCAGGTCGGGTTGACACTAGCACCTCTAGGCAGAACTACAGATGCTATTGCCACACCACAGTTAGGGATACCCACTAAAACCCCTCGGTATTCCGTCCTTCGCACTTAATGCCAGGGCCACGGGTGTATGGCATGGCACCTCCGCCGGCCCTGGTAAGCCGTGGCCTCCTCCACTGCCGGGGAACTTTTTTTTTTATTGCAGGAGTTCAGCAGACGGCCCACTCGATGGAAAGCGGTTACCATTGCCTATGGACATTTGCAACACCAAAGGTGCTACAAATGCGCTGCTGCTCTCTTAAGGAAGACTGGAACCTGGTCACTAATGCCGGAACACAACTCAAGGTTGTTATAGCGACATACTTTAGATCCAGTCGGGCAAATGCCCTACCACCTGGCAAACGTAATGTATTCTATCTCATTCTCTCGCAGGTTTAGTCCTATAGATTCATGTGTTCATCTCTTTTTAGTGTCGCTTTGTTGTTTCATCGGGTTTCAAATCACAACGATTGTAAAGAAGGTTTCACTTAAAAAATTTGACGATCGCTTGGAGAAGCGGTTAGTGTCGTCATATACAAATCTCGTGAGACTGGGTTCGGTCCTTAGTAAACTTATGTTTGTCTCTTCGCTGTTGGTTTTCTCAATAAACCTATACTAATATTATAATATTATAAAGAGGAAAGATTTGTAACCCATCAATCTAGACAAAATGCTTGGCGCTGGAATCGGGTTCTACGATTTTGATGAAATTTTATGTGTGTCGGAGTGGGTCCGGAGATGGTTTAGAATAGTTTAGATTCATAATTAGACCCGGTAGGTGGCGCTGGAATCGGGTTCCAGATTTTTATTTTTTCAGGGCAGTCTGCCGAAACCGCTATTTAACAAATAATATTTGTTCGCCTAACCACTAAATATAATAGATAGGTATTACAGGGCCACCGCCATTTGTGCGAATATCTAGCTACCTAAAGTGGTATCCCGCCATTATATTATCATGAAGACTTGCAAAAGAAAGTGCTGTTATTTTGGCGATATTATCTCAGTTAGCGCCCCCCTTGAAAGGCTTTATTTCAAGCCAGTCATTGGAGGCCGCGTCTCAGCGAATTAGAAAGTTACAACAGCGCTCGACACCCGGCTCCACTCGCCAAGCGACAATCACTAGAATAACAGATGAAATTACCATACAAAAATTTTGATAGATGACACGTGATACAATAAATATTTTCTATATAGAGAAAATGCTGTTTGTTATTCTCACTAAAACTTAAAAACTACTTGACCGATTTTGATTATTTTTTTTGGTTTGTTTGCTCTGATACAGGGGCGAATTAAAAAAATAGGGAATACCCAATCCCCAAAAAACGGGTTTTTTTTACGGAAATCGCGTCTATGGATTTTTTTGTCTAAATTCGTTTTTTTGAAGACTTGTGTGGTTTTTGTGCGTGTTTGACTGAATCCCGGAATGGTTTACATTCATAATTAGATCCGGTAAGTGGCACTGAAATCGAGTTCCAGGATTTTGATAAAAAAAAATTGTGCGTGTTTAAGTAGGTCCCGGAATGGCTAAGATTCACAACTGGATACGTTAGGTGGCACTGAATCCGGTTCCAGGATTTTGATAAAAAAATTGCGCGTGTTTAAGTGGGTCCCGGAATGATTTAGATTAACTATTGGGTTTGGTAGGTGCCACTGAATTGCGTTCCAAGATTTTGATTAAAAAAAATATGCGTGTTTAAGTGGGTCCTGGGATGGCTTAAATTAACAGCTGGGTTCGGTAGGTGGCACTGAAATCGGGTGCCACGATTTTAATAAAAAAATTGTGCTTGATTACGTGGGTCTCGGAATGGTTTAGATTCACAACTGGGTCCAGCTGGTGGCGCTGAAATAGGATTTTAGATTTTTATTTTTGTAAAGCAAGACAACGACTGCCGGGCCCGCTAATTTACATAATAAAACCAGTTTAAATAACATTTTATCAACTTAATTGAAAAATATTATCATGGAAATAATTTTTATTATAGTTCAAATTATTAAATTATGACGTCATATCTTCGTACACTCGTTGAAAATCTATGAATCCGCGGCTTTTTGCAAGGCATGATAATAAGTTTCTCAATTTGTATGACTGTCGCCGATCCTATTGTGGCTGGACTTTTTTAGCATGATAACTCCATTTAATATATTAAAGAAGACGGATACGCTTCAATACATTCTTGGGCCCAGATTGTAAAAATATTAGAGTGATTTTAAGATTTATAATTGCAGTGGGTTTAGTTATTTTGGATGAATTTAGCATTAAGTTTAGCATCAGGCGGGACCCAATGGCAAATTATAAACCGAAACAATTCGCGTTTGACCATTATCTCGCTCGATTTGAGCGGAGATATGGTCTAAGATCGAGCACGCTTACCTAGAAGGTACCTATTCACACGAGACTTGAAGACACCCAAGTTGTAGGTTTCGGGAAAAACAGACTCCGGCAGTGAGTTCCACTCCTTTGCGGTGCGCATAATGAAGGTGGACTCAAAGCGCTTTGTTCGTATAGGTGGTATGTCCACCATATAGCGGTGCCGCATGCCTTTCGGAAACGAATTTTCTCCGTTATTTACTATGGTCTGGGTGTCTGGGATTGGCTCTAGAGTGGCTCGTTGTATATTGCCTTTAACACTAATGTAACTTGCTTAATTTGGGGATATACAGTGTGTAAGAAAGCAGCAGCGTGTCGATGATAACCACTTTCCATCAGGTCGAACTGTTTGCTGAATTCTGGCAATAACAAATATTAGTGAATAAAGATTGATCTTAAAAATGGGCATGGTTGTAATCTTCGGTTTGCGTTCAGAATATCCTTAAGCTCAAAATTCGCCACCTGACCTTTTTCTCCAACTGCGTATGGAATGTATGCCGATTATGCAGAGTCGGATTCATGCCGATGTCGATGCCGGTGGGTAAACAATGGTTACGTAAATGTGCACGGCGGCTCGTCAGCCGCACCAGCGCCAACGATAGTGAAACCTAGACGAATGCGCGCTAAGCCGAATGCCGCGGCGAGTGTTTTCTCGCACAGATTTCGGCAGTGGTGAAAGTGGTCGTTTTTTTGAGAAAGGAAAAGTTGCTCATTTTTGTGGTAAGAGGCGGCGCGGGCCGGTCTGACCTGACCCCCCTCCCGTGGCCCACCCGCCCGCGCCCCTCCACACGGCCCCCCATGAAAGTGAAACTTGCCGTGGCCGGGTTTCGGTGGCCACCGACGCTGCTAGGCATACCAATGTCAATGTAATCCACGCCCGAAGTTAGATAAAAGTGCTAACATTGCATCCGGTTGCATGCGCTCTTGTAATACGCTAACTCAGTGCCAGGGTGTGGCGTCTATTTACTGAGGCACTCTTAAGGAGGGTTTCTACCTTTGTGCGAGCGTTGAACGATAGTATCATAACTGGGCCTTCCATTATAGGGGAACGGACAGTATACCCGCCACGCTTGTCCAAGGCGGCTTGGCAGGTTTGACACATCGGTTATCTCGATGTGCAGATTGCTTCACGATGTTTTCCGTTGTTATCACCCTAAAGTTAGATGTCGCCGCGACACTTGTAACTGCTGGAGGAAAATTGTTTTTAGTGTCCATAGGGTATTGTTAGTTGGTATTTAAAAATCATGACAATATTCTTACTGAAATATTATTTTAATAAAAAATAAATATATTTAACTGAATTTAATCGCTTCCAAAATCATAAAAAAATATGTGACCCACCATCTTTAAATTATAGAATTATTATTTCTGACAATATCAAAGTAATAGGGTACAATAAAACGCCCTTTCAAAGCCAATTTGAAACTAATGAAATAAGATCATGTAATTTTTGAGATATAGGGTAGTTCCATTACATATATACTATTTCAGAGTTGCGTAGTAAAATGATAAAAGAAGTGTTTATCCGTGCAGGAACGGAGAAAGAATACAATTTCCTGCGGCCGGGCGGCCTGTCGTAAGAGGCGACTCAACAACCCACAGCCAGGTGGTAGGGCATTTGCCCGACTGGATGGCTACCACCCCTGGTCTAAAGTATGTCGCCATAACAACCTTAAGTTGTGTTCCGGCATTAGTGACCAGGTTCCAGTTTCCCTTAAGAGAGCAGCAGCGCATTTGTAGCACCTTTGGTGTTGCAAATGTCCATAGGCGATGGTAACCGCTTTCCATCAAGTGGGCCGTCTGCCTGTCTGCTGATCTCCTGCAATAAAAAAAAAAAAGTGTAAGTTTATCACTTCTATAGAATCCTTTGCGTAGACATTTACATACATACATACATAACTTCACGCCAGTTCCCTTGCGGGGTAGACACGAACAACAGAGCGCCATTTAGGCTTATTCTTACACACCTCACTTGCTTCTTTGACATTCATAACTCTTGTCATGCACGCTCGTCTGTTCTTAAGGCTCCTGACATCACCTTTTGCTAGTACACGATCAATTTGATCATGGAAGGTGTGTCGTGGCCTTCAACGACATTTACATATTGTAACAATATGTACATCAGGTCATAAAACTGCCTAAGCGGGCAGGATTGAACCCACGCCCTTTTGAGCGATAGATTACGCTACAAATTTTAACAAGATGTACCGATAGAGATTGTACAGAGCTACAAGTTAAATATTTCGGCCAAGTCTGTACGTATCAATTTTTCAATACCTTTTAGTTTTTTTTTTTATTGCAGGAGATCAGCAAACGGGCAGACGGCCGACTTGATGGAAAGCGGTTACCATCGCCTATGGACATTTGTAACCATAAAGGTGCTACAAATGCGCTGCTGCTCTCTTAAGGGAGACTGGAACCTGGTCGCTAATGCCGAAACACAATTCAAGGTTGTTATGGCGACATACTTTAGACCAGAGGCGGTTGCCATCCAGTCGGGCAAACGCCCTACCACCTGGGTGTGGGTTGTTTTGTCGCCTCTTACGACTGGTCGCCCGGCCGCAGGAAATTGTATTCTTTCTCCGTTCCTGCACGGATATAATGTGCAGGAACTTTTTAAATGAACAATAGTTGTAGGCTATTGATAGTTTTTGAGTAGTAATTATCTGTTTTGTGAGAAATGTGAACTGTATAGTCAAATGTGGCCTTTCGAGTTGTCACAAGAACTCCGTTGAATGGCACTAGCTGATTACCTACAGTTCAGCTGTGCTACACATAGGCTTAACAAAATGAAGAAACTATATTGTAAACTAAGATCTGGCTTAAAGGCCTAGCTGCCAAGCTATAAACCTAAATAAACAAAATAAAAAGTGCGAGCAAACCACTACAAATAATGTAAGTAAACAGCATGATATGGACCCCCCCCCCTTTTCTTTTTGATTCGCCTCTCCTCCATCATATGGTAAGATGGACGGTTTTCTTTTCTTTTATATCTTTTATTTATTTTTTTGTTTTTAATAATTCCTTTGTGCTGCTGTTTAGGTGCTACGTCATTAAACACAAGTATTGACTGACCCATTTGGGAGTCAGTATTTCGGTAGCCAAGCGGTGTTTAGGCCATAATTTTTTTACGACTAATTTTACAGTATACTAGCTTCTGCCCGCGACTTCGTCCGCGTGGAATAGTTAAAAAAAGTAACTTAAAAAAAGCCCCCGTTTTTGAAACATTCTTCATTGGTGGTCCGCTCCTATTGGTCTTAGCGTGATGATATATAGCCTATAGCCTTCCTCGATAAATGGACTATCTAACACTGAAAGCATTTTTCAATTCAGACCAGTAGTTTATTAGTATATTTGGCTACAACACTAATACTTACATTTTAAATATCGCGATATCTTTTGAATGAAACGTCCGAATTGAATAATTCAAAAAGTTCTAGAAAGGTATTGAATTCGTCTTGAATATGGAATAATTTATTTAGATAACTACAATAGTTAGACATATGGTTACGCGATATTTTTTGTAGACAATTATATGTTCTGCAAAGTGGTAGTACATTATTTTGTTCTATAATCAATAGTTTTCGCAGCGCACGCCGTGTAAGGATTGTTTCGGGTCATTTTTTTACACCTTGGGTTACATTATTGGACTTTTAGTAAGGATCCCTAATTTTTTTGAAAATATAATATAGCCTATAGCCTTCTTCGATAAATGTACTATTCGACACTGAAAGAATTTTTCAAATCGGACCAGCGGTACCTGAGATTAGTGCGTTTAAACAAACAAACAAACTCTACAGCTTTAGAATATTAGTATAGATAAGATTTTAAGGTGAACGTAACAAACAGACAAGACACGTCGGTATTTAATGACATTGAATTATTCAAATTTGTTTATATTTTGCTGATGCATCCAAACTGATAGATAAGAAATAATAATAATAATAATTAATCGGCAGACAAAAACACAAATGGTATATCCCCAAATTAAGCAAGTTACGCTTGTGTTATGGGTAATATACAACGGACTACTCTGGGGCCGATCCCAGACACCCAGACCATAGTCAATAACGGAGAAAATACGTTTCCGAAATTTACTATACCAGGAATCGAACCCGGAGCCTCTGCGTTGCAGTGGCAAAGGTTTAGCCCACTCCACCACAGAGGCCGTCATAAGATAGAAACGAAGCTTCTGATATCGACTTTAGGTTATTGTTTCAACCAAATTAATACAATCATATCCGTGCAGGAACGGAGAAAGAATACAATTTCCTGCGGCCGGGCGGCCTGTCGTAAGAGGCGACTCAACAACCCACAGCCAGGTGGTAGGGCATTTGCCCGACTGGATGGCTACCACCCCTGGTCTAAAGTATGTCGCCAGAACAACCTTGAGTTGTGTTCCGGCATTAGTGACCAGGTTCCAGTCTCCCTTAAGAGAGTAGCAGCGCATTTGTGGCAGCTTTGGTGTTGTGAATGTCAATAGGCGATGGTAACCGCTATCCATCAAGTGGGCCGTCTGTCTGTCTGCTGAACTCCTGCAATAAAAAAAAAAATAAAAAAAAAACAATTCGGTTGAACTGTGTAATTCAGATATTATCGATTTATAGCCGCTGTCACTCGCTCCCGTTCTTATTTATTGCTGAGAGGTTCTGTAATATATGCAAGTGCGTCATGGAATTATATCAACATACTGCATTAGCATGGAACATGGCTTACGAGATTATTCTCATGTATCACAAACAAGGTTATCCACCATAACAATATTTTTCATTCTATTTTTAAAACTGTGATCCTATCTTCCTATGTAGAACGTGGACTTTTGTTTACATTTTTTTTTATTTAAAGTTACAAACAATTACATTGCCAAACTGCAGCGCAGTTTGTCGGCAGCGTTCTCGTGGATCGCACTAAATTATAACTTTCTATCCGTGCAGGAACGGAGAAAGAATACAATTTCCTGCGGCCGGGCGGCCTGTCGTAAGAGGCGACTTAACAACCCACAGCCAGGTGGTAGCGCATTTGCCCGACTGGATGGCTACCAACCCTGGTCTAGAATTCTAAAGTATGTCGCCATAACAACCAGGTTCCAGTCTCCCTTAAGAGAGCAGCAGCGCTTTTGTAGAACCTTTGGTGTTGCAAATGTCCATAGGCGATGGTAACCGATTTCCATCAAGTGGGCCGTCTGCCTGTCTGGTGATCTCCTGCAATAAAATAAAATACCTTATAAGTTTTGTTTTATGTACTAAAAGTGTTTTAGTTAAGTACACTTTTTTTAATATAAATTAATTGAAATGATTGGATTAACCAATTTTTCTTTTAAATCTTGCTTTGTTTACCACCGTTATCTAAAGTACGTATACACCAAATCTCTTGTGAATTCGTTTAACACTGTTACAACCTAGGCGCCGACAAAGACAAATTCCGCGGACAGATTTGTAGAAGCACATTTATTACCCGTCGGCATTTGAAGTAATAAGTAATAATATTGAAACTATTGTAATTCTTTTACCATAGTTTCGGGCACATTGCACTTGTGCAGTATAAAACGATGACCTGATTGAGGGAGGGGGACAGTCGAGCGAGAACGACGATCAAGGCGAGACGTGTGTACATAACGAGAATGTAATAGGGACATTATTTGCGCGTTTTATTGAATTACGACCTTCTGCATTACGTTTAGATTTGTTGTGTTCGGTTGTTTGTAGTTCTAATAAACTCTATAATAGTTCCAACGGTATTTTAATTCGAGTTTCGCTAAACTCGTTACAATTAGTTTCCATTGATTCCGTCATGACAGTACTTATCATATATATATATATATATATATATATATATATATATATATATTTATGATGAAAAGCGGTTACCATCGCCTATGCACATTTGCAACACCAAAGGTGCTACAAATGCGCTGCTGCTCTCTTAAGGGAGACTGGAACCTGGTCACTAACGCCGGAACACAACACAAGGTTGTTATGGCGACATACTTTAGACTAGGGGTGGTAGCCATCCAGTCGGGCAAATGCCCTACCACCTGGCTGTGGGTTGTTAAGTCGCCTCTTACGACAGGCCGCCCGGCCGCAGGAAATTGTATTCTTTCTCCGTTTCTGCACGGATAAAATTAGTTGGTTTAGTTAATTTCAGGAGTTTCATAATAAAGTATGTTGTTATGAAATTCCTGAAATTCAGCTCTTTGTTAGGAATGAGTCAGAGCCCACCTGGAAGGTGCTCTGATGGGGCGTTGGGGGTACGTGTGAAGGGAGGAAGGGTGTCTATGTAAACACCATTGTGTGCCCGTATCGGCCTGCTTACAATACTTTCGCTTATCGACGTATTTATGGCTTGTTATTGTACGAAATATGCTAACTGAGACGCTTTAACGCCAATGTCACGTATCAAGGACTTAGAGTCCAACATATTTATTAGAGTTCACTTACAAAACCCTCATCTACTAAGCTACGAAATATTTCACTATCTTTTCTACAAAATCATTAATGTCCGTACGTCCGTTCGTTTGTCGGTGTATATCGCAGTCATTTTTCTCGGAAAAATCTGAATGTATATAGATGGAAATCCGATGATGTGTAGTCTGTAATTCAAATTTAAAGTTTTTATTCAAAATAAGTTCCACTGGAGAACACTTTTTGAAGGTCATACATGTAAGTTAAAATTTAATTTTTACTTCCTATTCTATGTACACCGCTTTGCAACGTGTTAATGCTGTTAAGGAGAAGAAGCGGCAAGAAACTCCCCAGCAACACGTCTAGCTAAATATTGTTTTTCTTTATATTACATATTCTATTTATATCTCAAATCCTTTTTTTTTATAAGTTTTGTAGCGAAGTATGTTACAGAATTACTTTTTGAAGAATTAATGGAGTTGTAGCAAACAATGCATACTCAATAAGACCAAGACAATAAAAGGAAAGAAAAATAATGTTATAGTTATAATAATGACATGACGTGCTAAAATGTTATGCTGCAGTACGTCTCCACAAATTCCTTACAAGCTTGGCAAGATTAGAACGTTATACAAAATCTAGTATGAGGTTGGAGCGATCTGCTATGTAAATGAATTTTTGTCATTTAAGTATGTATGTATAACAGGCAAACAGGCAGACGGCCCACCTGATGGAAAGTGGTTACCATCGCCTATGGACGCTTGCAACAACAGGGGTGTCGCCAACGCGTTGCCGACCTCTAAGAAATTTTATAACATACATACATACATAACTTCACGCCAGTTGCCTTACGGGGTAGCCACGAACAACAGAGTGCCATTTAGGCTTATTCTTACACACCTCACTTGCCTCTTTGACATTCATAACTCTTGTCATGCAAGCTCGTCTGTTCTTAAGGGTCCTGACATCACCTTCTGCTAGTACACGATCAATTTGATCATGGAAGGTGTGTCGTGGCCTTCCACGACTTCTGCATCCATCCACTTTTGCATTGTATATCTGTTTAGTCATTCTTTCCACATGCCCGAACCACCGGAGCATTCCTTTCCTTACCCTCATCCCGACACTCTCTTTCAGACCAACTCTCTTTCTTACTTCGGTACTACTATTATAACGCCTATTTTATAAGGCCCTTCTTAAAGATTCCTATGTCATAGCGCAAAGGGGAAACCGCGAGAAGTTCCCTCCAGATCCTTGTCGTACGCGGAATAAATGATCTAGAGAACAGCTACGTAGTTGAACGCGGTAGCTGCAGGAAATGGGGGTGAATATCTCGTCGCTGGCGAGCGGTGCGGTTGTAATAGTTATACAGGCGGTAAAATACGCAGAGGGACGCAGTCTCTTCAAAAGCTAAGCGATCCGAAACCGCCTGTTGGTAGCGGATCGTCGATGATACGAACGGCGCGACGCTGGATGGAGTCAAGGGGGTCAGTCTAGTCTAGTACTTCATATGCGGTCTGATTTACGGTTTGTACAGCGCAAGTCGTTGCCGCGGAAAGTACTGCTTGGACCGGTTTAGCACACCAAGCTTTAAGTTGTGTAGTGAAATTTCGAAAAGTAAAAACCAAGCCTACCACCATATATGTATGTAACTAATGATTCTCGGTACAGACAGTCATTTTTATGCATCATCTTTCGTCAAAAAAACTAGTATGTGAATTTCATTAAAAAAAAACTATTATGAAACCTCGTCCGCGTTGTCAAAAGGACGGCGTATTTGTTAGTGAACTACAAAAAAAAACGCACCCACAGCACTATTTTGGCTATACTCCTCTAATGTATGTAGTATAGTGCGAGAAGGCTTATTATAGAAGATTTATTAGCCAACCGCACCAAATGCGTATAATACGATCGCTACCTAGATCTTCAAGAAATCTATACTAATACTAGCTGTCCCGGCAGACGTTGTTCTGCCCTGAATAAATAAAATTTAGAACCCGATTGCAGCGCCACTTACCGGGTCCAATTGTGAATCTAAACCATCCTCGAATCCACTTGAACACACACATAAAAATTCATTCAAATCGGTGCAGCCGTTTAGGAGGAGTTCACTGTCAACACACGTACAGAAGAATTATATATTATGTATAAAGATTTGTATTTTTTTACCGAATAAACTCATAAACTACTGTACCTATTTAAAAAAAAATTTCACCATTAGAATGCTACATTATCTTAGATTAATATAGGCTATATTTATATCTAACACTGAAAGATTTTTTTTTTAATATTTTTCATTGGTGCCCCGCCCTTATTGGTTTTAGCGTGATGATATATAGCCTATAGCCTTCCCCGATAAATGGGCTATCTAACACTGAAAGAATTATTCAAATCAGACCAGTAATTCCTGAGATTAGCGCGTTCAAACAAACAAACAAACACTCTTCAGCTTTATATATTAGTATAGAAGTATAGATATAAACACAGTACATATCAGGATAAGCAGCACTATAACACTTTAGAGGACCAAAAATAATCAAAAACCCATGATTCTTCCTCTCAATTTTTCAGCCACCTTGTTCATTCTTCCACACATCCATCTCAATATTCTCATCTCACCTGAGTGAAGACGTATGTGGTCCTTCAAATGAGTGATCCAAACAGTTCCTTATAAAAGTACCCATTATAATGTATAGACTGTGAGTCCGGATGTACCGAATACGATCATCGATTACACGAACAAACTGCGCAGTCGTTCGGCAGTTGCACCAGTCACTTATGTAAGCAGTTCCGATGATAACTAAAATGCTGATGAGAATTTCGCATCCTGTTAATATAGCAGCACGATTTTTAAATGTCTTCTACGAAATGGTTCTGGGAACAGAATACCTCTGTGAGGCCTCTGTGGTTGAGCAAGCTAAGCCTTTGCCGGCCTACCTCACTGCAACGTCCTCTACTTGTAGTAAATTTCGGAAACGTATTTTCTCCGTTATTTAATATGGTCTGGGTGTCTGGGATCGGCCCCAGAGTAGTCCGTTGTACTACCCATAACAAATTTGGGGATATACAATGTGTGTGTTTGTCTACCGATTATTATTATTATTATCTTGTATGTCTTTCAAGACCACGGGCTATAAGAATGGCCCGGCCATTTGAAGGGCTTGCGTGGAGCCATGGGAAGGCCAACACGTAGAGGCTTACAAATTTAATGTAAATGTGGCGACACTGACCGGCGATTATCCCTGTCTACACCATATAATAATGCACCCAAGGACAAGCCCCGGCTTTGGTCCGATGCACATGTCGTATTAGCACTCTGGGGTGTCTAATTATTGTAAGACTCAATTTAAGACTCCGACTTTGGTCGGGTACAGATTCTCATTTCGGCTTTGGTCCGATGCACATGTAGTTATAGTACTCCGAGGTGCCTAATTATTGAGAGACTTAATTAAATCGGCCATCATTTATAAAAAAATAATTATTGTGTTTGAATTAGAATAAGTAGTTTCTCTTATAAAATATCGTACAAGATAAAAGATATCCCTTGTTTATCGCCGTTATTGTAGTTAAATATCTATATAGAGAATTATACATATTTTTGAAAAGTCATTTAATTATTTTTCTTCATATTAAAAAATCAAACCAAAATATAGTAATAATATTGTTACGAGTTGCAGGACTCGAATTAAAATGCCGTTAGAATGACTATAGATTTTATTAGAACTATACAAACACGTATAGCACAGTTACAAATATAACCGAACGCAACAAGTCCAAACGTAATGCAGAAGGTCGTTATTCCATTATTCCAAAGTCCGTCACTAATAAATTACCGAATGTACACACGTCTCGCCTTAATCGTGGTTCTCGCTCGACTGTCCCCGCTCTCACCATCGAGCCCTGGTTTTATACTGCACAAATGCAATATGCCCGGCAACGTTGACCGAATTTCCTAGAATCATCTTTTACTTTTTGTCCGGACCTGAGTTATAACAATATTATAATAACTTACGATGAATGAATGATTTTTCCGATACTTTTAGTTGGTTCCGGGTACCAAATAGATCAATATAGATAAAAATGAAAATGATTTTCCAGATCTCGGTGGCCCAAAATGCGTCTGAAAATCTAGTTTAAAAAGACATCAACGCGCAATTTCAATGAAAGCGCTTAAAACATCTTATTCACAAACAACCCAATACAATTTAATTTATTTACTAATACACATGAATAAACTATTATTAAGATAAACACAGGTTTTCGCGAGTAATATTCTTATTAAGTAACACGCAGCAGATATATAGTACATTATAAAACTAGTCAGGAGCCTTAAGAACAGACGAGCGTGCATGACAAGAGTTATGAATGTGAAAGAAGCAAGTGAGGTGTGTAAGAATACGCCTGAATGGCGCTCTGTTGTTCGTGCCTACCCCGCAAGGGAACTGGCGTGAAGTTATGTATGTATGTATGTACAAATACTTAATTTATATCGGTACAACATATGAAAATGAGGACAACCAAATATTACAACATATAATCGAATACAATGCAAGAAAATTTAACTTATTTATATTGTATTCGAGTCATAGTCCCTCAAGACTATAAGTAGAATACTGAGCCCAGATCACCGTCTTCTATGGGTAAGGTGCCCAGAAGGCTGGCTACATTCCCTCGCTGCATCGCCATACTAATCCGGTGAAAATTATAATTTATTAATAAAAAAAATAAAAAAATATCAGCCCATTAATGTCCCACTGCTGAGCTCGGGCCTCCCATTATAGGGGGAACAGACAGTATACCCGCCACGCTTGTCCAAGGCGGCTTGGCAGGTTTGACACATCGGTTATCTCGATGTGCAGGTTGCATCACGATGTTTTCCTTCACCGTTGTTAGCACATGATAATTGTAACAATATGCACATTAGATCAGAAAACTGACTAAGAGGTGCATGCGTTCCGGCCAGGATCGAACCCGCGCCCTCTGAGTCTGGGACGCGTGCGCTAGCCATTACGCTACCACGACTTAATAATATTAATAATTTATTATTTCCACATAACCTTTTTTAAAATAACAAACAGACAAGCGAGCAAATGAATATAAATAATTTTATAGGAAACGTGTAAGATGAGCCCGTCGTCGTATCGGGTTTTCAAGGCTCGTTTAATATTAGTCCTACAAAGCGGCGAATCTATCATTTCTGTTTTTTTTATTATTGCTGCATGAGATCAGCAGACAGGCAGACGGCCCACTCGATGGAAAGCGGTTACCATCGCCTATGGACATTTGCAACACCAAAGCTGCTACAAATGCGCTGCTGCTCTCTTAAGGGAGACTGGAATCTGGTCACTAATGCCGGAACACAACTCAAGGTTGTTATCCATCCAGTCGGGCAAATGCCCTACCACCCGGCTGTGGGTTGTTAAGTCGCCTCTTACGACAGGCCGCCCGGCCGCAGGAAATTGTATTCTTTCTCCGTTGCTGCACGGATAAAATCTGTTGATAAACTATGACACTTGCTTAGCTTGCGAATATCTAATGTAGACACGAATGTGTGTTTATGAATCTGTTGACAATATCGCCACTAACACGTGACATTATGGTCAATTAAACAGCGAATTGGACGAATTACATAAAAGTAGAAAGCAGTCTTGGGGAGCGGATAGGAGGATGATATAGAGAAGTCGGACAAAAGGACTGGGGACTGGAATTGGAATAGGGAGATAGGATAGGGGGAACCGTTTCATGTCGATATTCTGTTAGATCGTGGTATGTCCAATCGAGCTTTTATTTTTTTTTTATTGCAGGAGTTCAGCAGACAGGCAGACGGGTCACTTAATGGAAAGCGGTTACCATCGCCTATGGACATTTGCAACACGAAAGCTGCTACAAATGCGCTGCTGCTCTCTTAAAGGAGACTGGAACCTGGTCATTAATGCCGGAACACAACTCAAGGTTGTTATGGACATACTCTAGACTAGGGGTGGTAGCCATCCAGTCGGGCAAATGCCCTACCACCTGGCCGTGTTTATAAATTGTATTCTTTCTCCGTTCCTGCACGTGACGAGAAGATTGATTTTTTCTAGTCTTCTACTAGGGTGACAGTGGCTTTGTTTACACGCTTATGTGGGGGTGGGGCAAGGGCATGCGGGGGCGGAGGGGGAGGCGCGTGCAACTAACTGCAACTGCGCACACGCCGCGCATGTACGTCGTCGCCACACGTTCGTCGGTAATCAGTTATCGGGCCAGCGAGAGTGATCGCAACTCGCGACAACCGTTATGTCATCGCAATTAAAAACTGTACCGTGCGTGCGTGGTGAGGAAGCGGCGGAACCAGGAGGCTGCGCCGCGTGGGGGGACGCCGCGGGAGGGGCGGGGGGGCGGCGAAGGCGGCAGCGCATGAGAGCTACGCGTCCGCCAGTCGCGCGCCGCACTCCGCCGCGCTCGTACATGCGCGTGCATACGTTGCGCACCGGTGCCGCCGCGCCGCGATGAGTGATCGCTGAGCGAGCGCCTCCGCAGCGCCTCGTCTCGAACCATGGAGTACCAGCACCAACCGATCCAGCCGCTGGGCCCGCCGGCCCCGCCGCCCCAGCTACTGCCGCCGGCGCCGCCGCCACCCCTGCCCACCCTGCCGCAGCTGCAGCACGGCCATCACGTACAGGACGACGACAGGTGGAGCCAGTATCACATATGGAGGCAGCACGTCTTCGTCAACGGTCAGTGGTCACCGGGAAGCGCACTTTCACCGCCGTACCGTGCCGTGATTAACGCCAAAGGCGCGTGAGAGCCGCCCAAAAAGAGAAAGTGCGCGAACGCGGATCGGTGCTAGCCGATGCCTTTTTGGCTTTTTTCAGCCTTTTCCTTCCACTGCTCTATAGCCATCTGGCAGCTCGTATACTTTCGATTGGTATGGCGGTTTTTTATGCATTCGTGTTGTGCAAAGAGTGTGCCTTGCTTTAGTGGTAGGCCCGTGTGCCTGCGTCGTGGCGAGATAACCCCGAGGAGTGGCCCCCAAAAGAATCAAGGCCCCGTCCGTGACGTGGCTACTCGTACACACTTCGCGCGTACTTTGATAGGCTTCCAATCCGAGGGTTGATATTACTATATACCACGGTCTCAACCCTCGAGTACTCATCATCAATTCCTACCAACAAGAAGTCTTTGAAACAGTCGTCATTATCGGTTTTAAGCGCAATTTTTTTATTAAAAAAAACAAGTATCGAAGTATGAGTACTAGTCACACACACTAACTTAAGAAAATACAATAGTTACATTAGTCGAAATCCTCTTGGTTCTTTAGTACTTTTTATACGACATTATCCAATCGGACAATGTAAATAAATTAATGCAGGTTAAAACAACTCAGTATTATGAAAATGCGTTATTATTCTCTGCCTAACGATTTATTTTACTTCTGACGTTTGCACGCTTACAAAGTTGCGTATTTTTTGACAGCCATGTCACATGCTACAATTGTCGTACTTCGTTCCCGCTCCCATGGTATATAGCGTCATGTTATATAGCCTATGAAACTCCCTGTTAACGTAGCTTTCCAACAGTAAAAGAATTTTTAAAATCGATTTAGTAGATCCAGAGATTACCCCTACGTCACAAACTCGGAAACTTTACCTCTTTATAATATTTTAAATATAGATTACGTACATATAAATGAAGAGAATTTTTAAAAATTAATAACAGTACCTATAATAAAAGTAAAAGTTAATTTTAAAAATAAATAAACTGAACTATACTATAAATAAATCTACACTTATAAAATAACATGGTAAGGAAAGGAATTCTCCGGTGGTTCGGGCATGATGAAAGAATGACTAAACAGATATACAATGCAAAAGTGGATGGATGCAGAAGTCGTGGAAGGCCACGACACACCTTCCATGATCAAATTGATCGTGTACTAGCAGAAGGTGATGTCAGGAGCCTTAAGAACAGACGAGCTTGCATGACAAGAGTTATGAATGTCAAAGAGGCAAGTGAGGTGTGTAAGAATAAGCCTAAATGGCACTCTGTTGTTCGTGCCTACCCCGCAAGGGAACTGGCGTGAAGTTATGTATGTATGTATGTATGTATAAAATAACGTAAATCTATAAATAAAAAATTGACTCCAAATCGATGTCGGCGGGGAGCGTGCCCAAAAGGCTGGCCGCATTTCCGCGTTGGATGGCAACGCTAATTCGCTGCCCTAGATGCAAGCCAGCCTTATTTATTTATTTTCTATCTTTTTGGTTATCGAGTTTTCATAGTCCGAAGTTTCAGATCTATAACATCTTATACTAATATATAAAGCTGAAGAGTTTTTTTTTTGCTTGAACGCGCTAATCTCAGGAACCGATGGTTCGATTTGAAAAATTCTTTCAGTGTTGAATAGTACATTTATCGAAGAAGGCTATAGGCTATATTATATTTTCAAAAAAATTAGGGATCCTTACTAAAAGTCCAATAATGTAACCCAAGGTGTAAAAAAATGACCCGAAAAAATCCTTATCCGAAAACTATTGATTATAGAACAAAACAATGTACTACCACTTTGCAGAACATATAATTGTCTACCAGTAGTTACTGGTCTGATTTGAAAAATTCTTTCAGTGTTAGATAGCCCATTTATCGGGGAAGGCTATAGGCTATATATCATCACGCTAATACCAATAGGAGCGGAGCACCAATGAAAAATGTTTCAAAATCGAGGGGATTTTTTTAAGTATTCCACGCGGACGAAGTCGCGGGCAGAAGCTAGTTCTTAATATAAACGTTCTCGAAGTTAACAGCACTCCGTAAAAACTCATCACTCAAGTTAATTACAAAAATAATATTAAACGCATAAAAACTTATCATAACTGATAATACAACTTAAATAATCCGAAATGAAGCAAAAACATGTAGCCGCCGCGCCCAGAATAGAATAATGATTGATTAACTTTAAATACTAACGTTGTATTTCTGAAGTTTCATTTAAATTCGATATAATTAGTAAACAATTTTTTTTATATTGAAATTGTCTTTAATTTACATATATAAATTATAAGCTAGTTAGTACAATGAAGAAATTTATAAATAATCGAATACAATAAAAGAAAACTTATTTGTATTGTATTCTACTCATAGTCCCTCAAGACTATAAGTAGAATACTGAGCCTAGATCATCGTCTTCTATGGTTAAGGTGCCCAGAAGGCTGGCTACGTTTCCTCGCTGGATCACCATACGGATCCGTTGCCCGAGGTAAACACCAGCCTGAAGAGTCAATGAGTCGTTTTGATAAATTTTGGTAAAGGCTCATGCCCTCAGGACCCCATAGTTCAAGCGCCTCGAGAACAAACATATAACTCTCACTGAGGGTTGCATATATGCGCCGCTTGAGTAATTCAGCTGTTCAATACATACATACATACATACATACATAACTTCACGCCAGTTCCCTTGCGGGGTAGGCACGAACAACAGAGTGCCATTTAGGCATATTCTTACACACCTCACTTGCCTCTTTGACATTCATAACTCTTGTCATGCAAGCTCGTCTGTTCTTAAGGATCCTGACATCACCTTCTGCTAGTACACGATCAATTTGATCATGGAAGGTGTGTCGTGGCCTTCCACGACTTCTGCATCCATCCACTTTTGCATTGTATATCTGTTTAGTCATTCTTTTCACATGCCCGAACTACCGGAGCATTCCTTTCCTTACCTTCACCCCGACACTCTCTTTCAGACCAACTCTTTTTCTTACTTCGGTATTACGAACGCGGTCCGCGAGCGTCACGTCAGCTGTTTAATAAGTTAATTAAATTATAAATCTATAATTATTTTATTATATTATAATAATGAAAATTACAAACAATATATCGAGTCCCAATCGCCGTTAGATTGTTGTAATGAGGATGTATTTAGTGAAATGGAATAGTGAGGCCAATGAAATGTGATCGAACCGCCATCTTGTCGGTTATGTTTTTCAATCTATATATTTCTAGTCGGAAGGTACTCAACTACTCTGTCTTTTTCTTTACTCCTAACAACGCGTACGCAGAATTTCGTGACGAAATGCTTCTCATCTATAATTTTAGTCATTCAAATTAGAAAATTTATTCGAAATAAGTTCTACTGGAGAAAAGTTTTGAAGGTCATATATATAAATAACATTTTTCGTAACGTGTTCATCATCATCATCATCCGAGCGTTAAATCCCGGTTGCGTTCGGAGCGATCACTTCGACGCCCAGGGTCCGCTTTCCTACTCTTTCTTCTCCACTTCGCGCGATCTTCGGCATCCCTTGTATTGAGACCATTGGTACGCATGTCATCCCTCACAACGTCAAGCCAGCATTTCTTGGGCCTACCCCTTCGACCGGGACCTGACGGAGGCGGCATGGCTAGACATTTGTTCCCCATTTTTCGTAACGTGTTATCACCGTTTAAGGAGAAGCAGCCAGAAACTCATCAGCGACACTTCAACATATAGACCTACATTACACATATACATATAGACCTACATTGTGTGCACCATATTAGTTAATAAAAAAAAAAACAATATTCAACACCTGTATGAATTCTTATTAGTTGAGTAGTTAGAGCAAGAAATTCTTGCTCAATAAAACCAATTAGTTAGCTCTAGGAAGCCTCACAAACGTATACTTCGCAAAACGTGATACCTGCTAACCGCTCACAGTATAATAACACAACACGCGACTTCGTTAATGCATATCAGCGTAGTATATACAACATAGCGTAGTATATGCCTTTTATGTATGATAGAATACCGACAGCCAAGTCACGTTGTCAGGGTTGTAACTTTATAGACAAAAAAAAATTGAGTTGACTTCTTATTATTCTGTCATAAAGCCCCCAGTATGGAAATTTTGTGAAATAATACAAGCCTTTTTGTTTTATACAATTTCGAACTGTAATGCAATGAAATGAGATCTAAAATAACAATCGTATTTAAGAAGACAACTCCAGTCGAGCGTTAGGGCTGACATACACATCTGAAGCATAATTCTTGCCCACAGCTGCGCTCGCATTGTAGTTATTTTAAACAGAGTGGAAGACGGATCTTTGGGGGGCCCACACTCCGATAGATAGATAGATAACTCTTTATTGTACACCAATACAAACATGAACTTAAAGACTAAAATGATATCTAATTATATACAAAGGGCGGTCTTATCGCTAAAAAGCGATCTCTTCCAGACAACCCCAGGAATGAATTGAGATGATAATGGCGATGGTGGTATACGTAACGTATAGTACGAACTACTTACATTTTAATAATAAATACACAAATGATATATATATTTACATATATGCAGAAATTTTATATATTACATAGATATATACTTAATATACATACCATACAAATACATGTCTACAAAATATATAAATGTTTATAAGTGAATTTAAATATCATATTCCAACGACAGGTAGTATTTTTTGATCATAGTTTTAAATATCGCTAGCGATTTTGCTTGTCTGCTTGTAACAGGAAGCGCGTTCCAGAGCTACAGTAAAAGAATTGTTACAAAAAGTTGAGTTATGCGCAGGAGTGTTCAATTTAAGTTTAGTAGAAGGGCGTAAATTATGAGAGCACGAAAGAAATTCAAAACTTTGTTTAAGGCAATCAGGAGTACTAGGGACAAATAAAATACTATAGAGTAAAGCAAGGATGTGAGTATTCCGGCGAAATCGGATTAGTGATGGTGTAGTGGATTAGTCAACGACGAACGATAGTTTCTGCCACATCGACCGATCGTCGATCGCTGACTGAATGGACTAGTTGACGTTGGTCGAGCTGATTATCTGAGAATCTGCACTGATCAACGTCGATCGATGTCATCGATTGATTAGTTAGATGCCGTTTTATGAGACGGTATCCGTCAATCAATCAAAGCTACCAAACCAATCGATGAACTCCGATCAACGTCGATAGATGGAATGGATCGGCGATCGATCGATTAGTGTTGTAACACCCTTATCGGCTGGGCGTAACTATGTTCTAAATCTCAGCCTTTCCAACACATTCAAAGCGCAGGGTCGTCAGGGAGGAGGGGGTTTTTAGTGGGTATTGGGGTTGCTCGCCCGTGCAGCAACGCTCGGAGTCTTCCACACTATTCTGTGACGTCGATCGCGGACGGAGCGCATACTATTGCTGCAGTGTTATCGCCCCCGACCGACGCGTGTCGTTCCCCTAGCAACGACCCAATTTGTGCGTAAATCGGTTAAGCATTTTCCCTCGCCTCAAAACAAAAAAAAAAAAAAAAACCCTTAAGTATTACGATGATTTGATTCTCACTACAGTAATGGGATTGTTTTGTTTTTTTCTTACTTCTTCAAGATAATATTATACTGTTTGCAACCAATTTGTACAGTGCAACACTTCTAATGAATTATAATTGTCTATTTAACCGCACTTTGTATTGTTTATACAAGTTTTTCTTATTGCACGTGTAACATTTATAAAAGCAACTAAACGCTTTGTAGTTTTTATTGTGTTTATATGCAAGCATACATCTAAAAAGTGGTTCTCATCTATAAATAAAGTAATACTACCTGAGTTTTTCAACTAAGAATTAATTGGATTTCCTTCACAAATAGAACGGCTTCTGTGGTTGAGTGGGCTAAGCTTTTGCCGGCTTACCTTACTGTAACGCAGAGGTTCCGGCTTCGATTCCTAGTATGTTAAATTTTGGAAACGAATTTTCTCCGTTATTTACTACGGTCTGGGTGTCTGGGATCGGCCCCAGAGTAATCCATTGTATATTACCCATAACACAAGCGTAACTTGCTTTATTTAGATATATATACAATATGTGTGTTTGTCTGCCGATTTTATATATATAACGGCTACACAGACCCAAAAATTTGTTACTAGTAGGAAATTTAGGAACAAGTTATTTTATATATAGAATAATAATTACACAATAGACACATATTTTAGTACTAAGTTATATTACATCAACTAGACGCCTGGAAGAACGTACCGTACCCCTTGGGTATTTTCTGACCTGTTGTGCATATTGTTATAATTACCCCATACTAACGGTGAAGGAATACATCGCGATGAAACCTTCACATCGAGGTAACAGATGTGCCAAACCCGCCAATTCGGCTTGGATAAGCGTGACGGGTATGTCTATCTTTCTATAAATGGGAAGCAAGAGCTTCTAACAGTTGTTTCTAAGAGTAAATGCTTAAGAATAAATTGTAATTTAAAATTTGGGTATAAGTTGAGGACTTGAAATAAAATAAGTCGCAGTGTTCTTAATTGACAGTACATCAAAGTAGGAATATCGATTAGTAATTATAATAATAAAAAAATATACAAAAAACCGATGCACGCTGGCAGTGGGGGCCTAGGGTCCAAGCTGCCGATGGTTAAGGATTCAGAGACAGGAACCTCCTCACAATACGGGCGGTGTCTGCAGACCACGGGCCATATAAATGGCCCGGACTTTTGGAGAACTTGCGTGGGGCCATGAGAAGGCCAACACGTAGAGGCCCCTTGATAAATTGCATGTAAATGTGGCGTGACACTGACCGGCGATTGTTCCCGTCTACACCATATAATAATGTACCCAAGAACAAGTCCTGGCCAGTGTAGGACTATTGTAGAAAATATTATATTATTTATTGTTAAAAAGTTTAAAAGTTAAGAAAGAGAGTGTCGGGGTGAAGGTAAGGAAAGGAATGCTCAGGTGGTTCGGGCATGTGGAAAGAATGCATGATGAAAGAATGACTAAACAGATATATAATGCAGAAGTCGTGGAAGGCCACGCCACACCTTCCATGATCAAATTGATCGTGTACTAGCAGAAGGTGATGTCAGGAGCCTTAAGAACAGACGAGCGTGCACGACAAGAGTTATGAATGTCAAAGAAGCAAGTGAGGTGTGTAAGAATGGGCCTAAATGGCGCTCTGTTGTTCGTGCCTACCCCGCAAGGGAACTGGCGTGAAGTTATGTATGTATGTATGTATGTACATGCATACAGGGATATCTAAATAACATTTAAATATAAATAAAAAAATGATATCAATTATAAATATTACTTACATATTTTTCATATGATGTGTGGTATCTGTTCTAATAATTTATTTGAAGATTAAACTTTTGAATACAGGTTTAGAGTAACCAAACAAGTCAATATCACTACTTTTTTTAAATGTTTATGGCTTGGCAACTAGGCATTAAAGCCAGGCGTAATTTTATTGTAGGCTACAATCGACGCCGTATAACGGAGTTCTTGTGAAAACTCGAAAGGCCACATTTGACTATACAGTTCACATTTCACACAAAAACACATAATTACTACTCAAAAACTATCAATATCTTACAACTATTGTTCATTTTAGAGTGATTTTACACATTTTTAGAAAATAAAACTGCACAACACAACGTCCCCTTTCAGTTCCCGCCAAAAACTCGTCAATATCACGAAATTTAGTGTTGTAACTAGAGATGGGCCGAATGTGGTTTAAACTGAATAAGAACTTCGGCCGAACATTCGGTCAAAACAAAAAATTCGGCCGAACTTCGGTGTGATTTCGCGACGCTTTTTCAAGAGCAACACGTCGCCACCTGTTGACGTCGTGACTAAATAACGCCGAAACTTTGGCTTTTTTACACCATAACCTACCTCTAGTAAAATTTAAGTATAAGTAGGTGGGTAAAAGAATAGACTTTTAGACATTTGATTGAAAAAAAATCACCAATTCATAATTCTAAATTAATAACGTTTAATTCGTGAACAAGTGATTTCCATCAAAATTAAAGTTGTAATTGCTGATGTCCCTTAGAATTGTTTTATTTTATATAATTCAATTTACGCATTATAATTAAGCAATTGCACTACTTACTGGTGTGTCTTAGAGGAATAATAAGTTTATTTTATTTTTATTTGATGTCTATTTAATTAGGCAAACTCACGCTCAATCAAGAACTAATTTTATTTAATTTTACGATTACATGTTCCTAAGGAAAATAAATGACTATGAGTATATAGAGACAAATTTTTATATTACGGTTATGATAGATTCAGTCAAAATAGTGCAAGTAGGTATTTTAATTTTTTTCTTGCACCGAATGTTCGGCCGAATGCCGAAGTTCGGCTCAAACCGAATGTAAAACGAATTTCGGCCCATCCCTAGTTGTAAGTCTTAGCAACTCGAGTATTTATCTGCCTTATATAGACGAAATCCCGGGAAATTACTAGAAAAATATAATATCGATCATAAGGGGCCATCTATAAAAAAGAGGTAGGGGGTCGAAGAAGTGTCGTATTGTGTGAGGGGTCCTAAATTTCGTGACGTCACAATGCAAAATCTATATTTAAGCTAATTACGAAACCGCTGTTTTCATTTAATAATTTCTCGATGTCAAATTGCAAAACATGTGATGTCACACTAGGGAGGGGGGAATGTGACCAGCTGTGACAAGGACGCGGGACGGGTCAACAATCATGAAATTCGTGTGACGTAATTCGTGGATGGCCCCCTAGATCTAGCGCGCGTTTCTTTCTCATCCTGAATATTTCATATTTGTGTGAGATTGCTGCAAGATTGAACACATTCAGCAGATTGGTTTCTGTTGTCTTAACCCGTCAATTCTTAAGGTCACCTCTACGTAACGCAGATTAGTTTTGTTTAATATCTATACATATATAAAGCTGTAGAGGTCGAATTTCTGTACAAGGAAAAAAAAGCTAAAAACCGAGTCAGGGGGATGTAAGAAGTGAAATAGAACTAGTTTAGATTTTTTTCAAATTTTTTGTTTCTCAGTTTGTCTGTCTGTTTGTACGGGCTAATCTCCGAAACGACTGGACCGATTTAAATGAAATTTTGTATGGTGGTAGCTTATATCCATAGTCAACATATAGGATACTTTCGATCCCGAAAAATTAAAGAGTTCCCGTGGGATAGTTAGAAAACCGCATCAGCTAGTCTTTACTAAAATTATAAAGAGATAAAATTTGTCAGTCTGGATGTTCGGGATAATCTCCGGTACTACTTTTAGTACGGAGATCCTAGTAATATTATTATAAACGCGAATGTTTGTAAAACTGTATGGACGTATGTTTGTTTCTCTTTCACACAAAAACGACTGAATGGATTTTGATGAAACTTTACAATAATATAGCTTACACATCAGAATAACCCATAGGCTATAATTTATAAAGATATAGTGTGAATTATCCAAAATATAACGATTTTCTATCATCACTCGGGTAAAACCGCGGGGCGCAGCTAGTTATAAATACAATTAAATTTTCAGCTTCTTATCTGACTTAAAATGTACAAAGCTATATTAAATTACATGTAATCGAATACAATGCAAGAAAACTTAACTTATTTGTATTGTATTCTACTCATAGTCCCTCAAGACTTTAAGTAGAATACTGAGCCTAGATCACCGTCTTCTATGGGTAAGGTGCCCAGAAGGCTGGCTACGTTTCCTCGCTGAATCGCCATACTAATAAATTAAATTACTTTAATATTACATTTTACATACAAATAAAAATTACGAAATGAATTATGTTATAAGATGGTTTAGTATTTGCTTTAGTTTTGGCGACTACATACATACATACATACATAACTTCACGCCAGTTCCCTTGCGGGGTAGGCACGAACAACAGAGCGCCATTTAGGCCCATTCTTACATACCTCACTTGCTTCTTTGACATTCATAACTCTTGTCATGCACACTCGTCTGTTCTTAAGGCTCCTGACATCACCCTCCGCTAGTACACGATCAATTTGATCATGGAAGGTGTGTCGTGGCCTTCCACGACTTCTGCATCCATCCACTTTTGCATTGTATATCTGTTTAGTCATTCTTTCCACATGCCCGAACCACCGGAGCATTCCTTTCCTTACCTTCACCCCGACACTCTCTTTCAGACCAACTCTCTTTCTTACTTCGGTATTACGAACGCGGTCCGCGAGCGTCACTCCGCAGATTTGGCGACTAGTACACATAAATTAGATGATATTTCCATACAGTAAATAAATTAAATAATCAATAAGAAAGAGTTAGAAGTAGGCTAAATAATAACATACTCATTGACACGCATCGAGATCTTAGTCTTCCGTGATCATCACAACTGAAAAGTGGCCGAAATGTCGAAATAACAAATCAAACAAAATGACGTATTTAAAACTTCCAAAACATAGTTTCAAATTTCAAATTCAAATACAAAAGTTTTTATTCAAAGTAAGTTCCACTGGAGAACACTTTTTGAAGGTCATATACATGTAAGTTAAAATTTAATTTTTACTTCCTATTCCTATGTACACCGCTTCGCAACGTGTTAATGCTGTTAAGGAGAAGAAGCGGCAAGAAACTCCCCAGCAACACGTCTAGCTAAATATTGTTTTTCTTTATATTTCATATTCTATTTATATCTCAAATTCTTTTTTTTTATAAGTTTTGTACAGAAATATGTTACAGAATTACTTTTTGAAGAATTAATGGAGTTGTAGCAAACAATGCATACTCAATAAGACCAAGACAATAAAAGGAAAGAAAAATAATGTTATAGTTATAATAATGACATGACGTGCTAAAATGTTATGCTGCAATATGTTTCCACAAATTCATTACAAGCATGGCAAGATAAAAAAATAAATAAGAACGTTATATAAAATTTAGTATAAGAGGTTGGAGCGAGCTGCTATGTAAATTTAAAGTTTGAATTTTAAAAAAAATTTAGTTAAAACATTTGAAATTTTTAGTATCGATATACTAAAGAGGGCTTTCCTAAATCGGCACTTAGGCCTTGCGCTTTAATCATTCAACGCACACTGCCGACTTAGGTCATCGGTCCATCGGGCACGAAGGTATCTTCCCCTACGTTTGTTGGTCTTATCGGGACCTATGAGCCGGCCAAAGCCTGCCGACCGTCTATAAAAAAAATTTAGTTAAAACATTTGAAATTTTTAGTATCGATATACTAAGGAGCGCTTTCCTAAATCGGCACTTAGGCCTTGCGCTTTAATCATTCAACGCACACTGCCGACTTAGGTCATCGGTCCATCGGACACGAAGGTATCTTCCCCTACGTCTGTTGGTCTTATCGGGACCTATGAGCCGGCCAAAGCCTGCCCACCGTCGTCCAATGACGGCGCATAGCCATGTATCTTTTTGTGATCAATTCGAGCGTGGCCGCGGCGGACTTTCACTCCGAATATTTGGGAAAAAGTGGCGACCTTTTCGCAACTTTCTCGGCACCCCACCGCCCCCACAGCCCGCGCCGTCTTCCGTGTACGGGCGGTCACTTTTACTTTTTAATATGAACAATGGTGCAGGGACTGTGCTGAGATGAGGACGCGTATCAATTTTTTAATATCATCGACAGCGCAGGACCTTGTAACTAATAATTTTAGTAATTTGTTGTAAAAAAACAAATACAGTGACACAAACATTTTAAAATACTACACTAGCGCTTCCGGCAATCGTTGTCCTGCCCTGAAAAAATAAAAATCTAGAACCCGAATCCAGCGGCACTTATCGGGTCTAATTGCGCATCTAAACCATCCCCGGACCCACTCAAACACTATTTTTTTATACCGTAGGTTACATTACAGTACAGAATAAATAGGTCCCAAATCACTGTCAACTGAGAACGTTCCCAAAACGCTGACCACGTTGTTTGGCAACGCTTATCCCAAAGTATATACTAACCGCTTGTGTGGTACGTGTTTACTTTCTTCAATACTGTTGATCCAGTAGTTTACGATCGAACTATCATCTCAGGTCATAGTTCATACGTGATAAAAAATTTAAATGTACTAAGCTTGCTAATGTTTACACATTATTATTATACTTCACGTGATATGAAAACGTGACTAGCGGATAATTTGACTTGTGAGATTCGCTGAGATCCACCATATAACACCTCCCTCACACCACTATAGTATGATAACAATAACATCCCCTAAACGTCGTACTACTGATCTACTGCCTTCCCATTTCTAGGCAAAAGTATATTAATTAACTTTAACATATTTCTATGCTTAATATATGATAAGATATGTTAACGGCAAATATGTCAAAACAGTGTTTAAAATGTATATTACGTAAGAATTATTTATGTCCTTGATGATAGTATCATATCTCATTACATATATGTACTTGTTACCTTTCTTATATATATTATAAGTATATATTATGTTTTTCTTTCATCTTTAATTATTTGGGACTTTTGCCACATAGGCATGTCAGCCCCATCATCTCCTAAACATACCATAACTTATATATTAAATGTGAAATAATGAGCTGGCTAACATGGTTGCTCAAGTATGCTGACGATATCGCGCTAGCAGATTCGGACAGGGGGCGCCTGGTGCGACGTGTAAATGCGTGGAAGAGGTCGCTAGAGAACGGCGGTCTGAAACTAAATGTGGCGAAGACTGAGTACTTGGCCTGCAACACTACAGATCCCACATCCGTGCGCATAGGCGAAGACACGGTCGAGCGCACGGATCAGTTTAAGTACTTGGGATCTGTACTCAGTGCATCCGGGGATATCGACCACGACGTCAAGGCCCGTATCACTGCAGCTTGGGCCAAGTGGCGTGAGGTGACAGGTTAAATTAAAAGGACAGGTCTATAAATCCATCATTAGACCTGTCCTTTTGTATGGCAGTGAAGCGTGCCTGTACTTGAGCCACACAAGCAAGAACTGCGTGTCACGGAGATGTTTATGCTGCGTTGGATGTGTGGAGTGACGCGGAAAGACAGGAACTCCCGCATCCGCGGCAGTCTTCATGTCCGTGACATAGCAGACAAACTGCAAGAGTGTCGCTTACGCTGGTACGGGCACGTGTTACGGAGACCGGCTAATTATGTGGGGAACAAATGTCTAGCCATGCCGCCTCCGCCAGGTCCCGGTCGAAGGGGAAGGCCCAAGAAATGTTGGCTTGACGTTGTGAAGGATGACATGCGTGCCAATGGTCTCAAAACAGGGGATGCCGAAGACCGCGCGAAGTGGAGTAGAAAAAGTAGGAAAGCGGACCCTGGGCGTCGGAGTGAACGCTCCGAACGCAACCGGGATTTAACGCTCGGATGATGATGATGAATGAGCTGGCTAACAAACTAGCCTTCTTTGAGGCTGGCTCTGCCAGAATTTCTATGATAATACCTATATCAAAACGATTCAGTCCCAACTCCCTCATCGGTTGTTCTTTGCCATCTTTATTTTTGCTGCACTCCATTAAAATATGTTGGGCATCCTCACGAGTTCCACGCACTAGGCAGTTGGGAGAATCAACTTTGCCCATGAGGTGGCCAAAACTTCTTGTCGGGAAGTGACTTGTTCGGATTCTGTTTAGCAGCCATATATGGCCTGTTGAATTTCCCTACAGAAAACCATGGACCATATATATATATATATATATATATATATATATATATATATATATATATATATATATATATATAGGAACCCTCGTTTAATTTTTATATAACTATATTTATTATATATTGAAGTTTTTAATAAGGATCCCTAAGTTTTTAAAGTAATAAATATAGCCTATATTAATCTGGGATAATGTAGCATTCTAATGGCCAAAGAATTTTTGAAATCGGTCCAGTACTTTCTCAGTTTATTCGTTACAAACATACAAAAATACAAATCTTAGGTTTAGTTATGTACGTCGTAGAGCTTACTGCAATCACTATCGCGATTAAAGCCCTTGGGGCCGATTCGATGGGTATGATATCACACTTTCGCAGAATATCAGCGTGAAACGGATACTGTGTAGTGAAACACTTACAAGCCAATAGATGGCGCTGACGATTCCCCAAACGTAATAATAAATGGGCCTCGGCCTGCGAGGAATAACAGTAGTCTCGCTGGAAGATCCTCCTTTGAGACGGAGCGAGACGGGGGAGCATTCCATCTCGCTCCTCCAACCTTCTAGGGTCATCCCTAAAAATTTGTGTAAACTGTAGACAGTAGGCTTGTTCTTGCTCGGTCACTGAACGGAGCGATCCGTACTAACTAGTACAATTTGTCAGATGTCCTAATTCGGTCTTTTAATACATTTAGTACACTGAATGAATAAGAATTATATTTTCCTTCATACTTTGCAGGCTTAGGACTGTCATTCTAATCAATATTTTAGTGCATTTAGTACAGTTTAGTACACTGAATGAGTAGTGAATTATATTTTGATTTTCCTTCATACTTTCCAGGCTTAGGACTGTCATTCTAATCAATATTTTAGAACATTTAGTACAGTTTAGTACACTGAATGAGTAGTGAATTATATTTTGATTTTCCTTCATACTTTGCAGGCTTAGGACTGTTATTCTAATCAATATATTAGTGCATTTACTACAGTTTAGTACACTGAATGAGTAGTGAATTATATTTTGATTTTCCTTTATACTTTCCAGGCTTAGGACTGTCATTCTAATCAATATTTTAGTGCATTTAGTACAGTTTAGTACACTGAATGAGTAGTGAATTATATATTGATTTTTCTTCATACTTTGCAGGCTTAGGACTGTCATTGTAATCAATATTTTAGTGCATTTAGTACAGTTTAGTACACTGAATGAGTAGTGAATTATATATTGATTTTTCTTCATACTTTGCAGGCTTAGGACTGTCATTCTAATCAATATTTTAGTGTATTTAGTACAGTTTAGTACACTGAATGAGTAGTGAATTATATATTGATTTTTCTTCATACTTTGCAGGCTTAGGACTGTCATTCTAATCAATACCCGTTTATTTTTTACATAATTTATTTACATATTAAAATACCTGTGATATTTTTTTCTTAACGCATTATATAAGATATCAAAATTTTATAAGTATTTGTCGGGTTATTTTATAATCAGAATGTAACCATATTGTTGCCGCTCGTTCAGTCAGAGTCAGCCGCGTTCCGTGTTTGTTGTGCGACAGTTCCTAGTATAGTACCAGTGATAAAGAATACATCGCGAATTCAGACTATACTATACGCTAACGAACGACGAAATACTAAATGAATGATGTCCTAAAACGGAGAAGGAATAGTTCGTTCAATTCAGTGTCGCGAATTTATTCCTTTTAGTACATAGTACATGTACTACGCTAGCCTAGTAGACAGATGTTAAATCGAGTGTATAAAGTAGAACCGCGGGGGGCCTTTAGCTTGCTAGGAGAGCAAAGGACCTTCTACCCCCGCACAACGAAGTGGGGTGTGTTCTCCCAGGGCACACTCCAGGCACTTTATTGCGCTGGATCGGCTGGGCGTAACTATGTTCTAAATCTCAGCCTTTCCAACACATACAAAGCGCAGGGTCGTCAGGGAGGAGGGGGTTTTTAGTGGGTATTGGGGTTGCTCGCTCGTGCAGCAACGCTCGGAGTCTTCCACACTATTCTATGACGTCGATCGCGGACGGAGCGCTGCCAAGAGCATACTATTGTTGCAGTGTTATCGCCCCCGACCGACGCGTGTCGTTCCCCTAGCAACGACCCAGTTTGTGCGTAAATCGGTTAAGCATTTTCCCTCGCCTCAAAAAAAAAAAAGAGTGTATAAAGTAGAAACTAAATGTTTAACTATTTAGCTCACTAATAGCACATAGGTGTCCGCGATGAGAGTGCAGATTGCATTTATGTACGTGCTCGTTAATTGTGTTGTTGTCTCACTCTGTCTATATAGGATTTGTATGAAATGGGTATATTTTCTTGGTATATTACGAGATAGTGATAGTGTTAGTCTTGCGGTTTTTTGGTATATCGATAATAGTCTTAAGGGTTTAATGCGAGTATGTATAGTAATAAAACTTATATTGATTTTAACGAGTGTAAAAGCGTGTATGATTCTGCCTGTACGTATGTGTGATCTGTAAGTACGTATAAACTTGAATTAAAACAACCATTTTAAAATCTTAAAAATGTATGTATACGCCGTGTATATTTTTATTTCTACATACAACTCTAGTTAAAAAAAAACATAAAATCCTCGATGTGTTTTTTTTTATTGCAGGAATTCAGCAGACAGGCAGACGGCAAACTTGATGGAAAGCGGTTACTATCGCCTATGGACATTTGCAACACCAAAGGTGCTACAAATGCGCTGCTGCTCTCTTAAGGGAGATTGGAACCTGATCACTAATGCCGGAACACAACTCAAGGTTGTTATGGCGACATACTTTAGAACTCTAGACCAGGGGTGGTAGCCATCCAGTCGGGCAAATGCCCTACCACCTGGCTGTGGGTTGTTTTGTCGCCTCTTACGACAGGCCGCCCGGCCGCAGGAAATTGTATTCTTTCTCCGTTCTTGCACGAATAAACTGCACATGAGCTCAAGTATTTTATTGTACCTTAAGGGTACAATACTTGACAAATTGCATTTTCTGCCTATGTTATTATCTTCTTCAACTTGTTTTTTTAAGTGTTTTTAAGGTGATAATTTTAAATTGTTAAATGTCCGAAATATGCGGCTATTCTAGTGTCTACAGAAAGCTGGAAAGAATGGATGATGAAAGAATGACTAAACAGATATATAATGCAAAAGTGGATGGATGCAGAAGTCGTGGAAGGCCACGACACACCTTCCATGATCAAATTGATCGTGTACTAGCAGAAGGTGATGTCAGGAGCCTTAAGAACAGACGAGCTTGCATGACAAGAGTTATGAATGTCAAAGAGGCAAGTGAGGTGTGTAAGAATAAGCCTAAATGGCACTCTGTTGTTCGTGCCTACCCCGCAAGGGAACTGGCGTGAAGTTATGTATGTATGTATGTATGTATGTACAGAAAGCTATCAATAAATTATTATTGACTGACTATAACGTGATCTACAGAAGACTAGTCAACTAATTAGTCTGTAACAACTTATTAATTGCATGTCGGCCATTTTGAAATTTCAAATTAACAATATCTATTAGCCATTTAGTATTAAAAAAGTAACAGAGTTTTATCCGTATTTATAAATATCAAAGTATTATGGAAATTAAGATGAAAAGAAATATAAATACATTGTACATTGTAAAAATTAATAATACATACAACAAGTCACGTTTATCTCCATTATGTAAATTGGCAACATTATTAACATTTATAACCTCTTTGCAATAATAAATGTTATAAAATCGGCGAAGTGAGTGTAAATTTGTACACAGTGAAGGGTTCTGTAGGGGTGATGAACGTCCATCGTTTTTGTTGTCGGCCTTCGGAGCCCTAAGGAAGCATTAAATCAAAAATAACCCAAACATTCTCTTTGAATTTTTTTGTATATATCTATTCAAATTATATATACACACACACTTATATGTCCATACTTGAAGTCTTGAAGTTGAAGAAGTTGAACATTTGACAATAATTATAGTGACCCTAGGAGCGCTAAACTCTTTTATGAAAAATAAAAAAAAAACTTCTTTTAAAAAAAACCGACTTCAAAAACTAAAAAGTATAAAATAACTTATTTCTAAAGCTATTATTATTAATATATATTATCGAAAACATCTTGAAGTCTATGTATGGGTAGACGTACGAAAGGTGCCGCGCTCCTTAAAAAATATAGGTCCCAAGAAACGGGAACAAAAAAATGTTCGTAAAATGAAAACTACTGTACCAAACTATGTTAAATTTTTAGGGGACCAAATGGCAACTATTCCGCATCAAACTAAACGAGAATCACGTAAATCGGATCATAACTCTCAGAGTAATCGGTGTACACATGGAACGATATAGAAATTTTTTCATAAAAATGTTTTAAAATGAAAACTACTAGGCGAAACTATTTCAAAGTTTTAGGGGACCAAATTGAAGCTATTCCGCGTCGAACAAAAAAGGAATCACGTAAATCGGATCATAAATCTCGGAGTAATCGGTGAACATACATAAAAAAAAACAAAAAAAAGATCCCGACGAATTGAGATCCTCCTCCTATTTTTGAAGTCGGTTAAAAGCCAAAAAGTGTCTGTAAAAGCACGCTTGGCTGTCCATCAAGGAGTGTTGGTGCCAACACTAATGTACGGCAGTGAAAGTTGGGTGTGGCAGAAGAAGCATGAAAGTAGAATAAATGCAGTTGAAATGAGAACTTTGAGAAGTATATGTGAGTAACGATGAATGATATGATAGGGATTAGTGTAATAAGGGAACGTTGTGGATTGAAAGATGTAATAACAAGAGTTGAAGAAGGAATGTTAAGGTGGTTTGGGCATGTAGAGAAGATGGATGAAAATAGAATCACAAAACAAGTGTATGACAGTATTGTGAATGGTAGAATTGGTACCGGTAGTCCATGACGTACACACCATGATCAAATAACAGAAGTGTTAAAACAAGATCAGATAAAAAGCATATCAAATAAACGTGCGTGTATGAAGAAGTTAATGAAAGTAGATGAAAGTCGCAAGTTGAGATCTATAGTCTCTGCCTACTCCCATGGGAAAAAGGCGTGATAATATGTATGTATCTATAGTGACGCAGATGTAATGCCCTAGTATTTGCCTTGTTAATTAAATCTTGTGCCGTGAATTAATTTGAAATTTGAACTTTGATAACATTGAAATAATTTCATAATACACATACATACATACATAACTTCACGCCAGTTCCCTTGCTGGGTAGGCACGAACAACAGAGCGCCATTTAGGCCCATTCTTACACACCTCACTTGCTTCTTTGACATTCATAACTCTTGTCATGCACACTCGTCTGTTCTTAAGACTCCTGACATCACCCTCCGCTAGTACACGATCAATTTGATCATAGAAGGTGTGTCGTGGCCTTCCACGACTTCTGCATCCATCCACTTTTGCATTGTATATCTGTTTAGTCATTCTTTCCACATGCCCGAACCACCGGAGCATTCCTTTCCTTACCTTCACCCCGACAATCTCTTTCAGACCAACTCTCTTTCTTACTTCGGTATTACGAACGCGGTCCGCGAGCGTCACTCCGCAGATTTTGCGCAGTGCTCACATCTCGACCGCGTTTACTCTACTTTCATGCTCTCCCTTCCATACCCAACTCTCGCTTCCATACGTGAGCGTAGGTACCAGCACCGCGTTGTGTATGGCGAGCTGGGCCTTCTGGATGAGGTTCTTAGCGCCTAGAAGTTTTGTATAATGTGGAAATACTCAATCTTCTGAAATAATTGAATTATTATTCTATAAATTATTAAACTAATTAATACAATATGCACGCTCAATACCGACCCACTATCGTATAGGAAAAATTATCTCCAGAAGGTTATCTGGAAGAAATCACTATTAGTGATAAGACGGCCGATTGTACTAGTTGAAATATTATTAAAACTGATGTGAACTGCTTTCTTATGTGCAATGAAGGATATTCTATTACATTATTACGCCTGTTTCCAATGGGGATAGGCAGAGATAATGGATTTCCACTTGCTACGATCTTGACATAGTACTTTTACTTCATTTTACTTTCATTAATCCCTTCAATGCCATGCCATGCATAATCTGGTGATTGTTCATGGTCATTTATGCTTAGGCATCATACAAAAATGATTTATCAATTAAATTTTGGAATTGATAATAAAAACACAGATAAACCCTTAAACTATATTACTACTAGCTGTGCCCGCGACGTCGTTCGCGTGGAATTTGTTTTCAAGACCCCCCGATTTTGAAACATTCTTCATTGGTGCTCCGCTCTTATTGGTCTTAGCGTGATAATATATAGCCTATAGCCTTCCTCGATAAATGGGCTATCTAACACTGAAAGAATTTTTCAAATCAGACCAGTAGTTTCTGAGATTAGCGCGTTCAAACAAACAAACTCTTCAGCTTTATATATTAG
Organism: Dendrolimus kikuchii; assembly: GCA_019925095.2. Classification (NCBI taxonomy): domain Eukaryota; kingdom Metazoa; phylum Arthropoda; class Insecta; order Lepidoptera; family Lasiocampidae; genus Dendrolimus; species Dendrolimus kikuchii. The sequence goes on from CM034387.1 coordinate 1,822,769, forward strand.
TATAAGATATATTTTGCAACTTCGTTGTACATTGGTTCATAGAAATTACTTTTTTTTGCTATCTCAGAAAATGACTAGAATAAAAACTACACAGATAATTATGCTACGCGGAAGCTACGCTACTGTGTTTGTATCCCTTTTCGTATCAATGCGTAGCTGCTACGATTGAGGGCTACGACGTAATAACGTTTGAAAGCTACAACATAATGAGGATTCAGGGCTACGACATAATAAGGATAGAGGTCTACGACTTAATAAGGATTCAGGGGTTCGGCATAGTGACGATTGAGGGCTACGGCATAATAACGATTGAGAACTACGATATAATGCCAATTGAGGGCTACGACATAATAATCTTATCTTATATCTTATACCAATATATAAAGCTGAAGAGTTTGTTTGTTTGTTTAAACGCGCTAATCTCAGGAACCGCTGGTCCGATTTGAAAAATTCTTTCAGTTTTGAATAGTACATTTATCGAGGAAGGCTGTATTATATTTTCAAAAAAATTAGAGATCCTTACTAAAAGTCCAATATTGTAACCCAAGGTGTACAAAAATGACCCGAAAAAGTCCTTACACGGCGTGCGCTGCGAAAACTATTGATTATAGAACAAAACACTTTGCAGAACATATGATTGTCTACAAAAAATATCGCGTAACTATATGTCTAACTATTGTAGTTATCTCACAATAAGTGTTTTCTTTTATTTTTTTTAAATAATTAAAATGCCGTCGCTTCAAAAACTCCTTATTTTGCAACTTGGTATTAATCCTTATCAAAATAAATTACTCCATATTCAAGACGAATTCAATACCTTTCTAGAACTTTTTGAATTATTCAATTCGGACGTTTCATTCAAAAGATATCGCGATATTTAAAATGTAAGTATTAGTATTGTAGCCAAATATACTAATATTGTTTGATTGAACGCACTAATCTCAGGAACTACTATTCTGATTTGAAAAATTCTTTCAGTTTTAAATAGCCCATTTATTGAGGAAGGCTATAGGCAATATATCATCACGCTAAGACCAATAGGAGCGGAGCACCAATGAAGAATGTTTTAAAATCGGGGGGTCTTGAAAACAAATTCCACGCGAACGACGTCGCGGGCACAGCTAGTATAGTAATAAAAACATATATCATTAAAATAAATAGTATTACGAGGCCGTAGTACTTATTGTAGGACGACAATTTTAAGTTGAGACACACTTGATTTTTTGGCGGAAACTTACGAATGCTTTTTGTGTGGAATTTCACATTCATAAAATATAATAATAGTAACTATTACAATATCCTACTTACTTACTATTGTATGTCTTTGGAGACCACGGACCATAAAAATGGCCCGGACATTTGGAGGGCTTGCGTGGGGCCATGGGAAGGCCAACGCGTAGAGGCCCCTTGACAAATTTAATGTAAATGTGGCGTGACACTGCCGGCGATTATCCCTATCTACACCATATAGTAATGCACCCAAGGACAAACCCCAGCCAGTGTAGGACTATTGTGGGAAATGAGACAAAAAGTACCGGACTATTGTGGTGAACTGCTAGTGGTAGTAGGGGTCTGGGAATATGGGGACTATGGCGTCTGCCCGTCGCAATGTTAAGGGAACATGGAAAAATGGGCAGACGGTGTCTCGCCACTCCCTGCATGGGCCCCAAAAAATGCCATAGAAGACAGGGGCAACATGGGTGTGAGTGGCTAAGGGGTGTCGAGAGGTGGGCTGTAGGTTCACCGAAGCTACTTCTGACGTGATGCCATTTATCACTTCCACCCCTGGAGCTTGAGTCTTAGCTCTAGCGATCTCCACTCCGTGCCGGCTGGTTAAGGCAAGCACGGAGGTGGGGGCCTTGTCTTGGCCCCCGGAGTCAGGTACGAGGTGTCGCTACTCACCTAAGGCTTCGCCACAAAGCCTCCCTGCGGGTTTACTTACTATTATTATTATAATATTTTTTTTATTGCCTGAAGCAGGCAAACAGGCGGACGGCCCACTTGATGGAAGGTGGTTACCGTCGCCTATGGGCGTTTGCAACACTAGGGGCGTTGCCAACGCGTTGCCGGCCTCTGAATACTATTACAGTTGAAATATTCACATTTCAACTGTTTAGTAAAATGTGCTTTTTCGAACTGCCTTAAAATGTACTTTGGCCGGTTAGTACATACATACATACATACATAACTTCACGCCAGTTCCCTTGCGGGGTAGGCACGAACAACAGAACGCCATTTAGGCCCATTCTTACACACCTCACTTGCTTCTTTGACATTCATAACTCTTGTTTGGCCGGTTAGTGACCTATAATTTGGCTAAGCCTTTTGCTTGGAGTTTATTCTGAAACTTAAATACTCATGTATATCTACAGTTTAAATTTGCGAAACGTGTAGATTCATGAAAAACAAAATAACATAGGAGGCTGGAAAAAACCTATTCTCATACCTATCACATATACAAAAAATATATATATATATATACATGCATACATAACTTCACGCCAGTTCCCTTGCGGGGTAGGCACGAACAACAGAGCGCCATTTAGGCTTATTCTGACACACCTCATTTGCTTCTTTGACATTCATAGCTCTTGTCATGCACGCTCGTCTGTTCTTAAGGCTCCTGACATCATCTTCTGCTAGTACACGATCAATTTATATTATATATGTTTAACGTCATTGACACATATTATCCCAGGTGTAGCAAGGACATTAGAGGCCACCCAGAAGCCATATAACCCACATGTTTATACTTAGGATTTTATTCATTCATTGAGTTAAACAATTTCATAGGTTTCTTTAAAAACCTCAAAGAAGTTTTAATTATGATTATAAGACAAAAGTATTGACAAAGATAACGTCATGTATTTCGTTTCTAAATAATTAAGATAATTAGGGTGTATTTATCCATTTATCTATGTATATATAAATTTGCCAGGTGGTAGGGCATTTGCCCGACTGGAGGGCTACCACCCCTGGTCTAGAGTATGCCGCCATAACAACCTTGTGTTGTGTTCCGGCATTAGTGACCAGGTTCCAGTCTCCCTTAAGAGAGCAGCAGCGCATTTGTAGCAACTTTGGTGTTGCAAATGTCCATAGGCGATGGTAACCGCTTTCCAACAAGTTGGCCGTCTGCCTGTCTGCTGAGCTCACGCAATAAAAAAAGATAAAATAAAAAAATTGAAGTTTCCCTTCCAAATTTCATATATTAATTCAATATCTCTCGTGGTGCCATTTCTACCTTTTCCTTAACAGCTTTGATTTAATCATATGGAAAATATATACATATATATATATAAGTATTTGCTACATTATATCATTGTTGAAACCAGCGTTTGCAAACTCAGTGAGACGGCTGTGAAGTGAGAGTAAAAAGCGTCTTCCGCCGATACTTCCGCGAGCACCCCTCCCCCACTTACCTCGCCGTGCAGTATAAGTTGTATTGAACCGGCTGCTCCCCTCCCTTCCGCCTTAATCGCCTTCCGACTTTTACTTTCCCAGAGAATGCGCTCGCGCCGCGCAACTGACACAATAGATGTTTCGGCAGCCGCGGACGCAACTGCTTTCTCGTCAATTAGTGAAAGTATTTATTATTCGAATCTAATATCGGGTTTATTTTACTATCGCGTCTATTGGACGTGTTACATAAAAATAACCGTCTTAAAGTACTGTAAGTTAAGATAGTATACGATATAGTAGATAGAACGGAGAAAAAATACAATTTCCTGCGGCCAGGCGGCCTGTTGTAAGAGGCGACAAAACAACCCACAGCCAGGTGGTAGGGTATTCGCTCGACTGGATGGCAACCACCCCTGGTCTAGAGTATGCCGCCATAACAACCTTGTGTTGTGTTCCGACATTAGTGACCAGGTTCCAGTCTCCCTTAAGAGAGCAGCGGCGCATTTGTAGCACCTTTGGTGTTACAAATGTCCATAGGCGATGGTAACCGCCTTCCATCAAGTGGGCCGTCTGCCTGTCTGCTGAACTCCTGCAATATAAAATAAAACAAAAATGCTTGTAGTTGACAGAGCGCAAAGATTAATTTTGAGATTAGCTTATTTAAAAACATGCTTTTTCCTACTGTTGAATTATATATACATGAATTAGCTGACGCCTTAACAGTACGGCAATTATTTGTCTTAGCCTGCACCTTAAGGCAACATACACAAATCAATCTTTGTACTATCAGAGGTGGAAAATCTAGTTTGTTCCGAAGATTTTTTGCTTTCCAAGGAAATCGTTTATATAACAAGATATATAACTTATGTCATATTTATGACATACCCAAAAAAGAGACAAAACATTTAGTTTGTAAATTCCTTAAGTCTCAAAACTAATTAGAAACTGAGAATTTGATAACAGTTGCTGAATAACGATTAGTTTTACTTACACTAACACTTTACAAACATTGATACTCCTACACCCAGACACACTTGTAACCATATGATACTCCTACACCCAGACACACTTGTAACCATATGATACTCCTACACCCAGACACACTTGTAACCATATGATACTCCTACACCCAGACACACTTGTAACCATATGATACTCCTACACCCAGACACACTTGTAACCATATGATACTCCTACACCCAGACACACTTGTAACCATATGACACTCCTACACCCAGACACACTTGTAACCATATGATACTCCTACACCCAGACACACTTGTAACCATATGATACTCCTACACCCAGAGACACTTGTAACCATATGATACTCCTACACCCAGACACACTTGTAACCATATGATACTCCTACACCCAGACACACTTGTAACCATATGATACTCCTACACCCAGACACACTTGTAACCATAATAACACACACGCACACATCTTTTTGGTTGTTATAGAAAAAGTGCTTAATGGGAGGCTAGGGCCAGGAGTACCATTGACCGATTTGAATCAAATTTGCACACCGTGTGCAGTTTGATCCGACTTGAAAGATAGGATAGTTTTCATTTGGATCCGGTAGGTGGCGCTGGAATCAGGTTCTAAATTTTATTTTTTCAGGGCAGAACAACGTCTGCCCGGGCAGCTAGTAAGAAACGGGAACAAAAAAATGTTCATAAAATGAAAACTACTGAGCCAAACTATGTCAAATTTTTAGGGGACTAAATGGCAACTATTCTGCATCAAACTAAACAACAATCACGTAAATCGGATCATAAATCTCAGCGTAATCGGTGTACATATGTTAAGGAATGGAAAATTTTTCATAAAATGAAAACTACTAAGCCAAACTATGCTAAATTTTTAGGGGACCAAATAGTAACTATTCCGCATCAAACTAAAGAAGAATCGCGTAAATCGGATCATAAATCTCAGCGTAATCGGTGTATATATGGAACGGAATGGAAATTTTTTCATAAAAAATGTTCATAAAATGAAAACTACTAAGTCAAACTATGTCAAATTTTTAGAGGACCAAATGGCAGCTATTCCGCGTCGAACAAAAAAAGAATCACGTAAATCGGATCATAACTCTCAGAGTAATCGGTGAATATACATTAAAAAAAAAGATCCCGATGAATTGAGAACCTCCTCATTTTTTTGAGTCGGTTAAAAACTGGTGGTTCTTAAAAAGACGGTCTATGTAGTGTATTAACAGAAACAGTGCCCAACGTCGTCCCTGTCAAGTTCAACATGGAGCGGTTTATAACAACTCATTATGTCAGAGCTATGAACGATGTGAAATTATGTATAAAAGTATGAATGATGTAAAATTATGTATAAAAGTATGAATGATGTAAAATTAGGGCATAATAAATGAACGGAACTTTTTATTGCTCAATGAAGGTTAAAGCTACGTAGTATTGCAAACTTTCTCAAGTTATCCGACTGTTGAGAACTTAAAGGACGTCGTCCTTAAATAGCTGAATGTTGTTGGGCAAAGGAAAAACTTTGGCGGAAAGTTTCGTCCAGGTTATTTTTGTTGGCGAAATAACTTTGCAATAAAGTATTGCACAATAGCTCAAGGAAATGACGATTGTGATTGTGTGACGTCACAACAGTTCCTCGAACCACTCTCCGTTGTACAGATGTTTAAATCTGCAGATATGCAAAATTACTTTCAAGTGTGAGTGATTATAAACCGTCTTTTTTTTTTATTGCAGGAGTTCAGCAGACAGGCAGACGGCCCACTTAATGGAAAGCGGTTACCATCGCCTATGGACATTTGTAACACCAAAGGTGCTACAAATGCGCTGCTGCTCTCTAAAGGGAGACTGGAACCTGGTCACTAATGCCGGAACACAACACAAGGTTGTTATGGCGGCATACTCTAGACCAGGGGTGGTCGCCATCCAGTCGAGCAAATACCCTACCACCTGGCTGTGGGTTGTTTTGTCGCCTCTTACGACAGGCCGCCTGGCCGCAGGAAATTGTATTCTCTCTCCGTTCCTGCACGGATGATAGGTTTTTTGTTTTGTCTTTTTTCTGTATATACTGTATTGTAATTTGTGTCTATTATAATACTGAATAATAATAATACATACATACATAACTTCACGCCAGTTCCCTTGCGGGGTAGGCACGAACAACAGAGCGCCATTTAAGCCCATTCTTACACACCTCACTTGCTTCTTTGACATTCATAACTCTTGTCATGCACGCTCGTCTGTTCTTAAGGCTCCTAACATCACCTCCTGTTAGTACACGATCAATTTGATCATGGAAAGTGTGTCGTGGCCTTCCACGACCCCTGCATCCATCCACTTTGCATTGTATATCTGTTTATTCATTCTAATAATAATAGAAATAATAATAATAATAATAGAAAACTTTATTTATTTCTCAACACAACAGATTCACTTAGGCACCTGGTGTGTGCGACTGGTGCCTGAAATAGATTTATAAGAGACTCCATGGCTACCAAAAATAAGAGGCCCTTAACATTAACTTAAATTTAAGCTTTCACTGTTAAGACACAGAAATAAATGTTAGAATGAAGGATGTATGTATGAGTGCATGTTGTATGTATGTTGGCGTGGAATCGTTTATGTAATAGGCAACTAGTAATCCCCTCTTATTATAATCAGGAAGCGGACAATGAAATCAACTGAGATATGTATGACGTCGTAAGTAGGTACAAGTAAAAAAGAAGTCGAGAAGCACATTCAATCTTGTTTGAAAAGTAATTAAAAAAGTAATAAAGTCTGGAAGAGATCGCTTTTTAGCGATAAGACCGCCCTTTGTACCCAACTAGACTAATACTAGTTTGTAAGTTTTTCTGTAATGATGTACAATAAAGTGTTATCTATTTAAAATTATTTCTATAGCTACATACACATACATACATAACTTCATGCCAGTTCCCTTGCGGGGTAGGCACGAACAACAGAGTGCCATTTAGGCTTATTCTTACACACCTCACTTGCCTCTTTGACATTCATAACTCTATAACTAGCTGTGCCAATTCGTCTGTGTGAAATTTTTTCGCGGAACCCTAACTTTCAAAGTAGCCAAAGTTACTCCTTATAACATCAGCTATCTGCCAGTGAAAGTCCCGTCAAAATCGGTCCAGCCGTTTCAGAGATTAACTGGATCAAATGGTTTTATTTTTTTACGCGCAACCCTAAAACAATAATATAAATAAATAGCCGAAGTTACTCCTTATACATCAACCGTTTCAGAGATTAGACGAAACATCCCGATAGACAAAAATTCTAAAAATTGCATTTTCGGAATTTCTTGATCCGAATTATCTCACTTTTTTTACGTTACAAACAAACACTTTAATTTTATTTTTCTGTATATATGATATTTTAAAAGTAAATCGATTAGATGCTGTTTTAAAGCCTGTTCTTCATGTAAAATAATATATATAATTAAAATCCTTGAAATTTGATATAGACCTTCCTTTGTCCAAGTAGAGGTTCGCTAAGAACGGATTTTACGGCACGCGAAGCGGGTGGGTATCAGCTAGTATAATATATTGTAACATGTGTCCGATTACAGCGCCATCTACCGGGTCCAATTGTGAATCTAAACCATTCTCGAATCCACCCGAACACACAAAAAACTTAATCGAAATCAATCCAGCCGTTTAGGAGTTCAGTCACATACACACGCACAGAAGAATTTTATATAGAAAGACGACTACGTATATAATATATAAGTGTTGAACTCGCTGTGGAATTCTTCTTGAATATAATGCATAGCCTTTTTTCCCAAAATACATATGTAGCTTTTTCTTTTCTTTTCACAACAAACACACACACACACTTATATATATACTAGCTGTCCCGGCAGACGTTGTTCTGCCTTGAAGAAATAAAATTTAGAACCCGATTGCAGCGCCACCTACCGGGTCCAATTGTGAATCTAAACCATCCTCGAATCCACTTGAACACACGCAAAAAATTCATTCAAATCAGTCCAGCCGTTTAGAAGGAGTTCACTGTCCACACACGTACAGAAGAATTACATATATAAAGATATATATAAATATCTATAATAATTTAATAATATTACTATATTTTATTTTCTAATATAATCACAGTATATTTATATGTATGTATGTATATCTATATTTATCCGTGCAAGAACGGAGAAAGAATACAATTTTCCTGCGGCCGAGAGGCGACAAAACAACCCACAGCCAGGTGGTAGGGCATTTGCCCGACTGGATTACTACCACCCCTGATCTAAAGTATGTCGCCATAACAACCTTGAGTTGTGTTCCGGCATTAGTGACCAGGTTCCAGTCTCCCTTAAGAGAGCAGCAGCGCATTTGTAGCACCTTTGGTGTTGCAAATGTCTATAGGCGATGGTAACCGCTTTCCATCAAGTGGGCCGTCTGTCTGTCTGCTGAGCTCCTGCAATAAAAAAATAAATAAAAATATATATATACAATATATATACAGATGTTATTAGGTAAAGTATATGGAGGTTAGCAATGGAAATCAGCGCTATATCGGAATTCTAAAAAAATTTCGATGCAGCGCAATGCTGAGTTGTCAACCTCGTTGATTAAAAATCTCGACGTACAAGCCTTAGTTATTTATTAGTTACATATATGTTTTTGTGTTTTATGTAAAAATAATTGTGAATGTATTATTTGTTTTTTATGTATAGCGTCGTATTTTTTTATTCAATAAATCTTTTCTCTTTCTTTTCTTTCTTAATAGAGATTGTATTAAAAAAATTCATCTAAGATCTATAACTGTAATAATAGTATAATACTAATAATCGCTAGAGCTAAGGCTCAAGCTCCAGGGGTGGAAGTGACAAATGGCATCACGTCAGAAGTAGCTACGGTGAACCTGCAGCCCACCTCTTTACACCCCTTAGCCACTCACACCCATGTTGCCCCTGCCTTCTATGGCATTTTTAGGAGCCCATGCAGGGAGTGGCGAGTCACCGCCTGCCCATTTTTCCATGTTCCCCGAACATTGCGACGGGCAGACGCCATAGTCCCCATATCCCAGACCCCTTGTACCGCTAGCAGTTCACCCCTACAGCCCGGTACTTTTTGTCCTCATTTCCCATAATAGTTCTACACTGGCCGGGGCTTGTCCTTGGGTGCATCACTATATGTTGAAATTTAAAGAAACTGATTACAGCAACTGATTAGTTAAAATCTTACTTAGAGTAATTAATTTAAAAAAAACTAAACTAAAAAATACAAACCTTTGGCTCAGCGCCTCCTGCGTCCTGTGCGATTTCTTATTTGGGCCCAACAAGGAGAGACAAGGAAACAAAAAAAATGAACAAGTTGTTGGTAGGCTAAATAAAAACTTTAACATTGCTCATTGATAATTGACATCTTTGGATAATGTACCGTATATACTTCCACCAGCTGGCCCGGCCACGCGTTGCTGTGGTTCAGTAAAAAAATACTATAAATTAAAGTGAAACCTAACCTGTGTCCTAAATTGGAACGAATCCAGCCAAATGAAAAAAGACCCATCAAAATCGGTTGAGTACTGTCGAAGTTCATCGCGTTCAAACACTGTGACACGGAATTTTTATATAACAAACAGACACATCAATTTTATTTATCTGTATAGATTATTTTTTCTGTATTGTAAAGTAGCGACTAAGGCTGAGAGCTCTTGTTTAATACGTCATGGGCATGTATAATATTACATAATAATTTCTAACTGACCGCGCGGATTGTGTAGGTGAACGTAATAAAGATCTTTAATGTTATGAATTTCAATATTTTCTTGTTGTTACATTCTTACTAGAATTTGCTTTGAAAACAAGTTTAAAGTTGTGGTACTAAACTAAAATTAAATTATCTATAACAATTAATGATAAAAGAGGCAAGCATCCCTTATGATGCTAACAAATTATCTAACAGCAACTCTTAATTAGGAAACGACTATTGGAAAAGCTAAATGTATCCCACGGAAATTTTCCAAACTACTCCAGTGAAATAGTACCAAGATCTATAATATTATAAAATTCTATACATGCCGTGTCTATACATTAAAGCTTTAAAAAAAACCAACTGGAATAGACTATTTGATTAGGGCCTGATTCTGATTCTCTTACTTGAGAGATGGCTAATCGTTTCTTAACGAGATTATTATAAGTAAGGCCGTAAATTCACTGATCACGGGTATCCCGCGGGAATTTTCCCAGGAGCGGTTTATAGTAGTTAGGGTACATAAAAATTAGCTTATTGCGACCCAGTTTGTAATAAAACGATTATAGCTTAGATTGTTTTTTAAATGCTGCGGTACTTTATGCTCCGGGTACCACGCGGAAATTTAAAGTCAAGCGTCGACGAGGTCGTGGGCATATCCTAGTATATACTTACTATAATGAATATGTAAATGGTTCGAGTTTGTACAAAATGTGAAAAATATCAGGGGGCCGATTCGGGACAGCAGAATCGAAAAAATCAATTTTTGAATTTTTGTCTGTCTGTATGTTTCGGAATTTTAACGGAACTTTCACTGGCAGATAACGGACGTTGCTTTGACCTAAAAATAAAAAAATCCTGGAATCAGTTCACCACCTACCAGTTGTGAATATACACTACCCACGGACTTAAGGCTCCTATTGCCGCAAAAGATCGAAAGTGGGGTGCAACTGAAACAACTTTTCAATGGTAATTATTGATCAACAATTTACAAAAAACTATATAATAAGTATTTACGATATGTGACGTAACGTAGTTTTTTCGTAATTTTTCTATTGTTATTTTAATTTAAGAAAAAAAATTGACTTTCGTGTCAAAACTTTGTCCATAATTGCCATTTTACTCCTTCAATTTTTTATCAAAACAGAATAATAAAATATTTCTTAAAAATAAAAAATAAAAAAATATTTATTATTTTTTTATCTTTATAAAAGAGATATAAATAATTTTGTTTTATTTTTTATTATTTAATACTACCTTTTTTTATGCATAATAAAATGATCATGCATCTGGTAAAGACGACCGCGGCTATGGAATCCCTGCTATCGCCTGAAAAATCCTCAAGGGCGTTGGCGTTGCTACTAGCCTTAAGACACATGCATGCATACTGACGAAATAACAAAGATATTGATTGTTTGTTGACTCTACGGAACTAGCGGTTAGGACGGCAGGCTGGCAGGCACGGACAGACACAGACGGCGGCGTCTCAGGCGCCGCCAATCAAGATCCCTCCAGGTTTTTTTTTTTTTTTTTTTTTTTATTGCAGGAGTTCAGCAGACAGGCAGACGGCAAGATAGCGTAGATCTCCGCCGCGATATATGGTGGAACCACCGATCCCGGTCCGCCGGGATCCTTCCCGTCGGGCTTTATATTACCCGTCACCCGTTCTCAATTAGTGCTTTGTGTCGCCCTATGGTGGGCATTATTAAATTCATCCCCCTCTCATGGCAACAGTCCAGCCGAGGTCAAACTACTTAGAGAGCTCCCTTCAACATAAAGTCAAGTCCAATAAAAAAAAATAAAGAACGAAGCGCTTTCCTCATTGCCGAAGTCTGTCTCCCGATACTTACAAGCTGGGTGTTTTCAAGTGCCGTGTAGATAGATACCCTCAGGTAAGCGTGCTCCATCTTAGACCATATCTTCGACCGAAATCGTGCGAGAAACGCGGACCTATAAAAAAAAGATCAACAGAAAAAAATTACTCGTTTCGACACAATTATTCAAGGTAACACATTATTGAAGAAGAGCTGAATAGCAAACAGGCAGACAGGCCCGCTCATGGAAAGTGATTACCGTCGCCTATAGGTGTATGCAACACCAATGGTGAAGCCAATGCGTAACAGGACAGGCAGATAGAAGAAATGGGATAGAAGGTGTAGGATTAGGGATTAGAATAGGTGAAAGGGCATAGGAAATATGGGAAACTTTCGGATAATAAAATTATTCCAGCGTTCGTATTAGGTAGACATAGGTTTCACGTAATTTCATGTTTAGGGGTTAACAGAGAAAACGTCGATAAAGTTGCGTTGTTAATAGTTTTAATCGACTTGACAAAAGGTGTTCGCAATTAGCCTGTCACCATTTTGTTTCTCTTAAAGCGTATTTAGCTCAAAAATCGACGGCCTCAGTCGTTCAGCGGGTTAAGCCTTTGCAGGCTTACCTCTGCAACGCAGAGGCTCCGGATTCCTAGTATAGTAAATTTAGGTAACGAATTTTCTCCGTTATTTACTATGGTCTAGGTGTCCGGGATCGGCTCCAGAGAACTCCGTTGTATATTAACCATAACACAAGCGTGGTTTGCTTAATTTGGGGATATACAATATGTGTGTTTGTCTGTCGACTATTATTATATAGTTCCATATTAACTTCACATACTACTCGCGAAGAAGGTGGATATATATATATTCTTACTTACCTAATAATAACATTACGATTATGCAGTTGTTTCGATAATAGTTGGTGATCGATCGACCATTGTTTAACCGCGTACTTCACCTGTGTTATTTCATAGTAAGTTACAACAGAATAATTAATATTAATAAATACAAATTAAATTATATTACATATTTTATCTGTGCAGGAACGAAGCAAGAATACAATTTGACAAAACAACTCACAGCCAGGTGGTGGGGCATTTGCCCGACTGGATGGCTACCACCCCTGGTTTAAAGTATGTCGCCATAACAACCTTGAGTTGTGTTCCGGCATTAGTGGCCAGGTTCCAGACTCCTTTAAGAGTGCAGCAGCGCATTTGTAGTACTTTTGGTGTTGCAAATGTCCATAGCGATGGTAACCGCTTTCCATCAAGTGGGTCGTCTGCCTGTCTGCTGAACTCCTGCAATAAAAAAAAAAGCTACAAAATAATATCAAAATATATTCGAAATCGCTGTCGGCGGGGAGCGTGCCCAAAATGCTAGCCGCGTTTCCACGTTGGATGGCAACGCTGATGCGTTGTTAGCAAGACAAAGAATGTACAAACAGTCTAAGTAAGTTCAGTTGGTTTTTGAAATGGCACAGCTTGGTATTCGACTACAATAAACATCTCGCAGTTCTGGCGGGACCTTAAACTTTGTTGTGAATTTTTATTTTCAAATATCTATAGGTATATAGACATAGCCAAACGCCTGGTGGAAGTCTCACGTGATCAAAAGACTGGTTTATACCTCGGGCAACGCATTAGCGTTGCCATTCAGCAAAGTAATGTGGCCAGTCTTTTGGGCACGTTTCCGACTGACAGCGGTCTGGTACTAGATTTAATAGTTTATTTTTAGTTTAATTTAAAAATATTTATTATATACTAGCGGCCCCGACAGACGTTGTCTTGCTCTGAAAAAATAAAAATCTAGGACCCGATACCAGCGCCACCTACCGGTTCCAATTGTGGATTTAAACCATCCGGGGACCCACTCAAACACACAAAAACAAAATCACCAAAATCGCTTCAGGTGCTTAGGAGGATTCTAGAACCCGAAATCAGCGCCACCTACCGGTTCCAACGGGATAAAAAATATCCTATGTCCGTCTCCTGGTTCTAAGCTACCTCCCCACCAATTGTTAATCAAATCGGTTCAGCCGTTCTTGAGGTATATATAGTGTAACTAACACGACTTTCTTTTATATATATAGATGTAGAAAAGTAAACAATAGTTGTTGTGTTGTGTGAAGGATGACGTAATAATTTGTGGTGTGATAAAGGACGTATGCCTAACTAGAGAAGTATGGAAGAACAAGACATATTGTACCGACTGTCGACTCCAAGAAATTGGGAGAAGATAAAATAAAACAGTGTTGTAGGATATTGATAGATGTTTAACGAAGGATTATTTATTCGTGTTGGAAATCTCAACTGTTTCATGAAATATGTTTATGTATATTGGCTGTTACAAGAACTCCCTCTCTTGATGTCAGTCAATGACCTATTGACTGACGGTCTTAATTGAAAATACCTCCTGATCTAGCCAGTGTTAGATTCACATATAGTGCTGAGCCAAGTTTCAACAGAGAGAGAATAAACACCTCTAGGTGCGGATGTTAGACGGTCACCTACGCCGTTTTGCCCGGCTCCCTATGACGTAATAGGACGGAGAGAGTACCACAGCCAGTGTCACCTAGATACCTCGTTTTCGGCTTGCAGCGAGGCGTCACGACAGATACCTTCAATTACGGATCCGCGCTTCATAACGCTGCAGAGGGACACTATAATCTTTAATGTGTTGTCAAGCAGTCGTTGTTTGCAACTCCTATCATCAGAAGCTTGTGTCGTCCGCTATCCGCCGTCCGCCTCCCTCGGCGCCCGAGGGTATACGCTAATGCATTCCTCTAGCGTTAACAAAAAATGTGCGGATGTTAAATGCCTGCAAGCATATCGTTTATTACGTACACGCGGCGTATAATCGAGAGGCGCGTCGCTTTCTACCAACCGTATCGGAAGAAAGTGAGAGTGCTGCGTCACCGGTGTTAGGTCGATTGCTGCACATCTGACCGCTGCTCGTCCGATCACTTTCTCTCAGCGCTATAACAAATTTAACTAACATTAACTGTTTATTTGGTTTCACTGTGTCGGCTGCTTGCTTGTGGGTGAGTCTCCTAAGCGCATCATTGGCCACAACAACGAGTTTTTTTAAACTTGTGTTCGATCATTCATTTTTGGCTACAGTATTTGAGGTGATAATAAACAATATTTGAATGATGACATCAATGCACATTGTTCTTATCAAAAAAGCACTTGACACGGAAACATTCTAAGAATAGGATTGAAGAAAAAAATCTATCAAAAAAAGACACTATAAAATATCTTGAAGCGAAATCTATATATATAAAAAAGTCGTGTTAGGTACACTATTTATAACTCAAGAACGGCTGTACCGATTTGGCTGAAAATAGGTGGGGAAGTAGCTTAGAACCAGGAGACGGATATAGGATACTTTTTATCTCGTTGGAACCGGTAGGTGGCGCTGAGATCGGGTTCTAGAATCCACCTAATCACCTGGACCGATTTTGGTGATTTTGTTTTTGTGTGTTTGAGTGGGTCCCCGGATGGTTTAAATTCACAATGGGAACCGGTAGGTGGCGCTGGGATCGGGTCCTACATTTTTATTTTTTCAGAGTAGGACAACGGCTGCTGGGGCCGCTAGTCTATACACACACACACATACACATATACACATATATATGATTTTTGTGTTTTTAAAATTGTCTTCGTCCGGAATAGGATAATAAGTATTAAAATATGATATTCATGATTTAAAAAAACATCAGTCTAGCCATTTATTTATTTGTTATGATCTTTCCCGGCCGACTTCGCTAATGATGATTACATTTAAACTCATTTTCATTTGTCTGATTTAGGTGAATGATTTTTGTGTGTTCAAGTGGATCCCGGGATGGTTTAGATACACAATTGGACCCGGTAGGTGGCGCCGCTGAACACCTCTTTAACTGTGGGACTGATTATGATAAAAAATGTTTTTTTCAAGTAGATAATAACGATTCTTACGCCGTCTATCGGATTGGGTAAATTACATTTTATTCCAGAGAGGCTCATCTATTTTATACATACATACATAACTTCACGCCAGTTCCCTTGCGGGGTAGGCACGAACAACAGAGTGCCATTTAGGCTTATTCTTACACACCTCACTTGCCTCTTTGACATTCATAACTCTTGTCATGCAAGCTCGTCTGTTCTTAAGGCTTCTGACATCACCTTCTGCTATCTATTTTATATATAGCGTATTATCTATGGATAAGGCTTAGAACCCGGCGACAGCCTATTTTAGCAAAAATGTACGAATACACTTCAGGACAACTCAAAACTTCCTCACAATAATGATGGTTTATGATATTATTTACTAGTTTAAGGAGCTTTTGTGTTCCAGTATTAGTGGCCAGGTTCCAGCCTCCCTCAAGAGAGCTGCAGCGCATATGTAGCACCTTTGGTGTTACATATGTCCATAGGCGATGGTAAACGCCCTCTATAAAGTGGGCCGTCTGTCTGTTGTTCTCATGCAGTAAAAAAATAATAATTAAAACTGGAACATTACGCAACCAAATATATCATATTTTATGCAACGTAGTGCATAAAGTATACGTTCTCACGGGAATGGAAGCGTAATGGGACCCCAATGCACATTTCCTAGGAATTTATGTTTATATCGCGTAATAAACAGAAGTGTGAGGGTTTACGTCAGACATTAATGTAATTCTATATTGTTCTTATAATTTTACTCTTGGCTTTTCTCGTGTTTATTTTCAATTTTAATCTTATACTACATACATACATACATACATACATAACTTCACGCTAGTTCCCTTGCGGGGTAGGCACGAACAACAGAGTGCCATTTAGGCTTATTCTTACACACCTCACTTGCCTCTTTGACATTCATAACTCTTGTCATGCACACTCGTCTGTTCTTAAGGCTCCCGACATCACCTTCTGCTAGTACCCGATCAATTTGATCATGGATCATTAATCTTATACTAATACCAATATATAAAGCTGAAGAGTTTGTTTGAACGCGCTAATCTCAGGAACTACTGGTCTGATTTGAAAAATTCTTCCAATATTAGATAGCCCATTTATCGAGGAAGGCTATAGGCTATATATCATCACGCTAAGACTAATAGGAGCGGAGCACCAATGAAGAATGTTTCAAAATCGGGGAGTTTTGAAAACAAATTGGGCAGAGCTAGTTAAATACTAAACACATTATTTTATATTTAAATGCAAAATAAAAACTAAACTAAATTATAAATAATTACATATACAAAAGTCGTGGTCCCAAACACAAAGGGCGTGGGTTCGATCCTGGCCGGAACGCATGCACCACTTAGACAGTTTTCCGTCCTAATGTGCCTATTGTTACAATTACCACGTGCCAATAACGGTGAAGGAAGACATCGTGATGCAACCTGCACATCGAGATAACCGATGTGTCAAACCTGCCAAGCCGCCTTGGTTAAGCGTGGCGGGTATACTGTCCGTTCTCCCTATAGTGGGAGGCCCGAGCCGACCAGTGGGATATTTATGGGCTGTTATTACTTATTACTATATATACAAAGTTATAGCTTCACGCCAGTTCCCTTGCGGGGTAGGCAAGAACAACAGAGCGCCATTCAGGCTTGTTCTTACACACCTCACTCGCTTCTTTGACATTCATAGCTCTTGTCATGCACGCTCGTCTGTTCTTAAGGCTCCTGACATCATCTTCTGCTAGTATACGATCAATTTAATCGTGAAAGGTGTGTCGTTGCCTTCCACGCCTATACATACAAACTCGAACTATAAAATCTAGTACCAGACCGCTGTCAGTTGGAAACGTGCCCAAAAGACTGGCCACATTGCCTCGCTGAATTGCATCCCCAATGCGTTGCCCGAGGTATAGACCAGTCTTTTGGTCACGTAAGACATACACCAGACGTTTGGCTATGTCTCGATAAAGCTTGTGCGCCTCAGCATAAAATAAATACAACGTAAAATATTAATACACTTTTGGATATATTCGTGTGCCCACCGAAAGCGACGTCATTTATAGGGATAGAAAGTATCCTAACCTAACCCATCCTGCGTAAAATAAAATAAAAGAAAGAAAAGAAACTAAGTGAAAAAGAAAGAAAAAATATGAAATAAAAATAAAGAATCCCTTACCTTACCTTTCCCCGTGTTAGTAGATTTAAGAAAAGATAATAAAAGACCTCTATTTTAACCAATGATGAAGGAGAAGGCGATAAAAAAAATCCTATCCTGCGTCGAGTTTGATTTAAATCCGTGCAGTATCGAACAAGAATATTGTAAACATGTAATGCGTATACACTTTCTTTTGGTAAGTGATGCGCATAGGCTCATCACTGTGTTACGCAATGTAGGGCGTAATAGCTTGGCAGGGCTGCCGCCTGCGTACAGTTTTACGTGCGCCGTAGACCAATTTTAATAAACAATCACAGTATATGAATCGCGTGAACGGGACAGAGCTAAGAATGCATAGTAAGTAACACTCGGTCCCTTTTTCTTGCTAATAAGTTCAATATAGATTTTTTTTATTATTGCCGGAGTTCAGCAGATAGGTAGACGGCCTACTGGATGGAAAACGGTTACTATCGCCTATGGACATTTGCAACACCAAAGGTGCTACAAATGCGCTGCTGCTCTTTTAAGTGAGTCTGGAACCTGGTCACTAATGCCGGAACACAACTCAAAGTTGATATGGCGGCATGCTCTAGACCAGGGATGGTAGCCATCCAGTCGGGCAAATGTCCCGTCGTCGTCGGATAAAACAACAACATATATACAACATATGAACAATCTATATCCGTGCAGGAACGGAGAAAGAATACTATTTCCTGCGGCCGGGCGGCCTGTCGTAAGAGGCGACTTAACAACCCACAGCCAGGTGGTAGGGCATTTGCCCGACTGGATGGCTACCACCCCTGGTCTAAAGTATGTCGCCATAACAACCTTCGAGTTGTGTTCCGGCATTAGTGACCAGGTTCCAGTTTCCCTTAAGAGAGCAGCAGCGCATTTGTAACATCTTTGGTGTTGCAAATGTCCATAGGCGATGGTAACCGCTTTCCATCAAGTGGGCCGTCTGCCTGTCTGCCGAACTCCTGCAATAAAAAAATTAAAAAAACTGTCTGCACTTTTTTGCGCAAACGTAAATTGCCAATCGGAATTATAAGCTGTGTAAAACTTTACGAGTGGTGAGGGCTATATAAGCTGGAAAACCGCTAGATTATTCCATACGCTCGTAGTTAGGGCGCATGCATTCACATCTTCTCCTGTTCTAAACATCACTTACAGAATATTTTTATTTATAACTATACACTATAGTACACTACACTAACCCAAACTGTTTAGTACTTTTGAGTCTTCGCACTAGGGTCGTGGTGTCAAGCAGTTGGATTGCCTTAACATTCACGTGATGTTGGAGCCCCTTTTCGTAGGCTTCTGCATGTTTATGGGCTACATGAACTCCATTTTCAAGTCCCGGTAGAGAAAATAAAATTCTTGTGTACTATGGTGCATTTATAATATTTCTCAATACAAGAAAGAAAGCGCTAAGGTGGCAGCCCTATGCAGTGGCAGGAGGCAACGATGCAGGTTGCGCGCACGCACGGCACAACGTGGCGCGAGGAAAGCGCTGCACGTAACCCCGCCTAACTAGGTTACTTCCCGCTTCCTGAAGCCTCCCCCCTGCTTCTTTGCACGCGATCCTCGGTTTTTCACGAGGAACTGAGCGTTACGCCGCTTGTTTCCCACGATCGTAACTCAACTATTGTATTGAGTCAATCAATTTAATGAAACTGTTTTCTATCGCATATAACATGTAGGGTTGCTGCAGTACAACGTTTTTATCTATACAAAAAGGCTACCAAATTATAATCTAAGTAATAATTCCCAGTTCAACTAGCAGTTCACTCCAATAGCCGGGTATCTTTTATTCTCATTTCTTAATAATCCTACACTATCCGGGGCTTGTCCTTGGGTGCATTTTGATGTAGTGTAGACAGGGATAATAGTCGGTCAGTGTCACGCCACATTTACATTAAATTTGTCTAGGGGCCTATGTTAATATTTTATTAGTGTTACCTTCCTTATTATGTTTTAACTTCTTATCCATATTGTCTATTCTTTCCAGTGCTTGATAATAGTATACCTGCTACTTCAGCTATATCATCACTGCACCTTTGAACTGGCCTTCCTTTCCTTGTCCATGGTGTGACAACCTTTGTCCGTCATGCGTTTTTATATTTTTTGTATATACATACATACGTACATAACTTCACGCCAGTTCCCTTGCGGGGTAGGCACGAACAACAGAGCGCCGTTCAGGCTTATTCTTATACACCTCACTTGCTTCTTTGACATTCATAACTCTTGTCATGCACACTCGTCTGTTCTTAAGGCTCCTGACATCACCCTCCGCTAGTACATGATCAATTTGATCATGGAAGGTGTGTCGTGGCCTTCCACGACTTCTGCATCCATCCACTTTTGCATTGTATATCTGTTTAGTCATTCTTTCATCATGCATTCTTTCCACATGCCCGAACCACCGGAGCATTCCTTTCCTTACCTTCACCCCGACACTCTGTTTCAGACCAACTCTCTTTCTTACTTCGGTATTACGAACGCGGTCCGCGAGCGTCACTCCGCAGATTTTGTTATACTATTTAATGATATGTATGTCTTTTTAGCCTACTGAGCTTATCCGAAGCGTGGATTTGTTTATCGATTTCGTAGATTTGAGCAATTATAGACCTGTGAGAGATGATCACGAGCTGTGACACGGGTTTTACGGCCTCCAATGGAAAACAACGTGCCACATCGTCTAATTCCGAGAGGCACCTTTGTCACGGCACGTGGCCTTTCGCCCACCCACCTGCGCCGATCTATCTGCCCCCTAATCCAATTAACAATTGTATCTATGCCGAAAATTGATGAACCTGACTTCTAAGAATATTGAACACGCTTTTTTGACGGCCATGTTAACAGTGGTTTTGTTATCTGAATCTATATTCTGTAACTTTAACAAAAATCAAAACCGACTTAGAACTAAAAAGCATATAACAATATTTTTTTATATCTTGTAGTCGGTGAGAAGTACAATTTGTTGTTTTATGCTTAACTTGACACCGATTTCAAGAAGTAGAAACATCTTATTTTTTGCCTTTTAGTATGAAGTTGGTTTTGATTTTTCTTAAAAAAATCGAAATGTGTGCTGGGACACATAGTAGAAGTGAAACTTCAACGGACAAGTGGAAAAACCAATGGCAACAAAATTTGAACTTTAAGTTTTACGGGCAGGTTTTCAGATTCGACAAGTACATTATCAATCTGCCCGTAAAACTTCACTTTCACTTCTACTATGTGTCCTAGCACACATTTCGATTTTTCGCAGGTTTACTGCATTTTAATAAATGCAATTTTTATTTAAACATATTTTATTTTATCAAACAAAGAAACAGAATTCGATCCGAAACCAAAAGACGCATCCATAGTCTACTCTAAAATTATGCCGCCTCTCACCACGTCTAGTCTAAATTTATGCCGCATTTCCACGCGGCCGTAACGCTTTTTCGTGACAGAAAAATCCTAAGACCGCGTCGATATAGAAGATTCACTTCATTCTTTTATTTGCCTACTTTTTAGTTACGCAAATAAGCAATTGAACAGTTTTTTTTTATTGCAGGAGATCAGCAGACAGGCAGACGGCCCACTTGATGGAAAGCGGTTACCATCGCCTATAGACATTTGCAACACCAAAGTTGCTACAAATGCGCTGCTGCTCTCTTAAAGGAGACTGGAACCTGGTCACCAATGCCGGAACACAACTCAAGATTGTTATGGCGACATACTTTAGACCAGGTGTGGTGGCCATCCAGTCGGGCAAATGCCCTACCACCTGGCAAAATTATTGCGGTAGGTTTATTTAAACCTTGGTTTGGTTCGGACTTTCTTACTTTTCCACCTCATCTCATATGGTATTAAATATCCTTATGTTGAATTTGCTGCTTCTTCTCCTTAAAATAGCAATGATATGTTGCGAAGTGGTGTACATGGAATAGGAAGTAATAAATGTTTAACTGCATCACCTTTCAATAATCGTGGAACTTAGTTTGCAGAACACTTATGGTTTTTTTTAACCATATGCACATAAGACGCTAAGTATGTATAGTTCGGTCTCTTGTCATCGCCATCACACTGCCGCCACTCGTGTATTTTTGCAATATCTGCTACCGACAGTGCTAAGTTACACATCATTAGTCATATAGTCAAGGCTTAAAGAAAACTGTCCACAGCCTCTCCTCGTCCGCTATTTCAAAGTCAGAGCCATGGTTGCCTAGCAACGGTACGCGACAGGCCTACCAGATGTAACCCGACGTATCCCTGATGTGTCTAATGTCTAAATACGCGATGGTCAGTGAGCACCGGAGGCCGCCTGTAGCCACGTATTAACTACTAACTTATCAATGCCGGGCTGTATCGCAAATTTCAGAACCTAAAGAGTTGAGGGTCGCATTTTTCCGATGTCATATCCGTTAAACTACTTTCCGTTATCTGTAGCTTATTGTTTCCAAATTGATAAGTTCGGTAATTATGTATAGTTTAATTCGATTAAATGTTGTTAATTAATGATGCCGTTATATAAGGCCTGTGCGAATGTACACTAATTTACATATCTCTGTATCATGCGACATTGTTGTGTGGTGGGCGCTGCGAATTGTCGTTTAACGTTGATACGCGCTTGTAGAGACGTACGCCTAAAATCTGAACCGTGTAAGTCGACGCGTGCAGCGTTACCGGCGCCTAGGCGCGGGGCGGAGGGGGCGCTGCACGCGGCGTTCACAGGGCTGACGCCCCCTGGTCATTGTTGCAGGCAAATCGGTGAACAATAAGGACGTTCTAGAAGACAAGAAGGATGACAACGACCTATGGGAGGCGCAGGCCGCCTTCCTCGGCCCCAACCTCTGGGACAAGACGCTGCCGTACGATCCTGATTTAAAGGTACAAGAAGTCAGTAATCGCCTCTTTGTTACCTACTGCGTGTTGCGTGTCGTGTGCGTCTCTCACTAGCTTCCTAACAGAACAGCGCGCCCGCGCACTAGGTAATAGAGTCGCCTTCAGTGCTAAAATTTCTTCATCCCAAATTCTCTTCTTCGCCTCTCCCGATTCCTGTTACGCCTATATACATCCCATGAGGCTTCCGTGCGCGTGTTTGCGCCACTATGCTTGTGCGACACTACATATGTGCCGTTTCTAATACTTCCGAATATATGCATAAGAAACTTATACATGATCTATATTGTACAATTTAATTATATGCCAAGCGAATGTTCGCGATGCGAATGTACTTTGTAAATATTATACGTGCCGTTTGCCGATTCGCGCCAATGTATTGCCCCACGCCTATGCAGTGCGTTATAGCGGTATGCATGTGGCGCGTGGAGTGACGCGTGCGCTCGCTGGTGTTGCAGTACGTGGACCTAGACGAGTTCCTGTCGGAGAATGGCATGCCGGGCGAGGGACTTGGTGGCGCGCACCTTGGTGGCTCCGCGTTTGGGCCCGCCCTGGGCCTGCAGACGCCGGTCACCAAGCGCGAGAGGTCGCCGTCCCCCTCGGACTGCATGAGCCCAGACACCATCAACCCTCCGTTGTCTCCAGCTGATTCAAGTGAGTACCCGTATACAATTCAATCAGCTTGGAGACATTTTTGCGTTTGTAGTAGTGTTGTGTTCTAATGCTACTTATTAGCGACTGATGCGAGTGAGACGCACGGTAGCTCACGCTAGCGCAACTGGTTTATTCCGGTTTTAGTTACTACTTTAAATGCAAAAACGTCTCAAAAGCTAGCCCATAAGTACCTACAATAAGAGTACCGCATTGTCATTAAAGCGTTTAAATCTAACTATTAGCTTTGTTGTATTTACAATTTGGCCTCACCGTTGGGGCTATGAATCTTAAATAAAAACTGAAAATATTTAAGATGTATGTACCTTGGTTCCTCTTTCGAAATATTAGATGATTAATATGTTCTTTACTATTTTTGATTTTGAACACAAAGAAGGTTAGCGAAGCCTAATCGTTCATCGCGTAAGATAGAGTGAAGCCATGTGAGAACTCTTAATAGTTCTTTTGTGTTTATATTATATATGTAATTAATAAAATTAGCGTATGTTATAATATTCCAGCGTTTTCAATGGCGTCATCAGGGCGAGACTTCGACCCCCGAACGCGCGCCTTCTCCGACGAGGAACTCAAGCCGCAGCCCATGATCAAGAAGTCCCGGAAACAGGTAAATGAAGTTAGTGCGCTGATCATTCCTAGCGGCATGCTGCCAACAGCCTGCGGGGTGCGGCGTCACAAACACAAACACAGAGACACGCACGCTGACGCACACGCAGCCACACAATATGCGCATGTGCACAACACAATGCATCACCATTATATTGTATACATTAAACACCACACACAGGAACCGTGATACTGATAACAATATGAACTTCAATAAAATTT
Source organism: Dendrolimus kikuchii (assembly GCA_019925095.2). Classification (NCBI taxonomy): domain Eukaryota; kingdom Metazoa; phylum Arthropoda; class Insecta; order Lepidoptera; family Lasiocampidae; genus Dendrolimus; species Dendrolimus kikuchii. The sequence continues at coordinate 1,847,173 of CM034387.1, forward strand.
TCTAAAAAAAAAAACACTAACTTTCTTGACTAACTGGTAGAGAATTATCCTATTGTCTATTACTATCTAATTTTATTCACAGCTCTAAATTCTCCCCTGATAGTTCGATTAGGACTTCAACAATATAGTTACGTAAATTATTGTTTGAATTGTATACTGCCGGGTTTTCCCTGTTCTGCTATATAAATTAAAAATATCATGCAGTTTTAGTATATAGATTGATAGATGTTATTTAGGGTTCTAGAGCCAAATCGTGAAACTTAGACTCTTATAATTTAACCATGACACACTTGGCACTACTTACTAGTAGACTTGGCACTATATAAATAAAATTTGTAAAGAAAGTATTATCTGTATTACATTACACAAGGGGCTAGATGGGGGATCTACGCATTGAGTAAATTCAAATTAATAATTATAGGATATTGATAGTGTTTTCGTGAGAAATGTGAGCTTTGTAGTCAAATGAGGCCTTAGGACTTGTTACAAGAACTCCGTTTGACGTCGCTCGAAGCCGTACAATTCGGCTGAGCTATACTGAAGACTTAATACACATGTCGAGGCTGTGTACACCAAGTTCCAATACTGCCACTGTGGTGATTTGTACTACTACTAAGTAGTTTGTGAGTTTATGCACTTTTAAATTGGAATATAGTGCTTAGTGATACTTGCTCTTCAAATTATGAATTAAGAGCAAAAACAGTTCTAATGGAGATAGAGCAGGTCTTGATCAACTGTTTCAATGAAAGTAAATTTGATCAAGATAGTTCAAGATTGCCAAATAACAAAACCTTGTGGTATCAGTTCCGAGGTACGAATGGAATTTACTCCATTGAAGAACGTGCACGTGCGCGACGACAGCGCCCGAATGTGGCCGAATAAGAAATCGAATGCTCTTCGTTAGTTTTTTAGTTCGTTAGTTTAGCTCGCTAAAACTCGAAAACGGCCTGATCAATTTGGATTTTTTAATTTTTTTTGTTCGCTCTTATACAAAGATGATTTACAAGAAAAGAACAAAGAACGTAACGCTTTTAAATTTCACTTTATATAATATTTCCATACCGGGGGCCTTTAATTAAAATTGATTCTTAATGACTAAACTCCAAATACTTTAATCGCCGTTGCGAAAATCTTAATTTAGACCCGACTCTCACAGCTCGCATTTGTCCAGTTTACTTTTTCCAAAACGTTTCTAGGCGTCCAACTTTTAGTTTTATCACTTCGCATCTATTTTTTTTTCATCATCCTGACAAACTCGACATGTCGGGGTTTTCTTTCTTGTTTATTGATTTTTTATACTTTTCTTTTTTTTTTTTAAAGAAGTTTTAAACTAAACTATCTTATTATTTAATATACAGTACAAGCGATTATAGACTGTGTAACAAATCGCTGCCAGATGGGAGCGTGCCCAGAAGGCTGGCTGCATTGCCGCGCTGTATGCCGATGCTTATTTGTTGGGCGAAATATGAGCCAGCCTTCTGATCACGGCTGGCATCAAAGAGTTTCTTGCAAATCTCTTTGAAGAAACTCTTTGCCGACGGACCCCACGGACCTAATGTTTCAACTCCAAACGGCACAAATATGTAACCCCTTCCTAAGGTTCCATATTTGCGCCGTTTGAGAGCTTCAGCTTTTGAAGCAGCGTTGCCAGCCTCTAACTCAGTCTACTTTTCTTTATTTACAAAACTTATTTATATAATATTTCTATATTGTTCTGGTTTTCCTTATCGTCGAATACATAATGATTGCTACTTTCTTATTTTGATCTTCGCATCAGTTTTTTTATATAACGGCTAGGCCTTTCCTATTTCTTCTTTTTTCGAAAACATATATATATATATATATATATATATATATATATATACATATATATATATATATATATATATACATATATATATATATATATATATATATATATATATATATATTGTTATATGAGAATGACACCCATAATCAAACTGTGAGTAAAAAAAATTATAACTCACTAGTGAGTTATAGATTTTTTTTTAATTTTATTGGTTGAGTTGCTTTGTTCTTAAAAAAGTTTTTATTCAAAAAAAAAAGATCGTGTTCTATAGAACAAATAAATTAATGTTCCTATTGCTTGCTCATTTCATGCAACTTCTTATTTAAATAGATAATTTTAACTCGTACGTGTTTAACAAATAAAACTTTCACTGCCGACCACTGGACTATACTATATACCCACGTCTATTGAACTGCAGGTATGCCTGCAGTTTCTCTAATCTACAAAGAACAAGACTACTTACATTTTAAATTAAAATATTTCACATCCTAAAGGGTCATTTACATCATGGAGAGTGTTTATCGAACGATTTAGGGCGAAAATCGTAGACTATTTTCATATGGGATACTCTTTAGACGATAATCGCTTTTGTTCAACCAAAAAACAAACACTTGCCTACGAGTACGTCATATGATAATAGTAAGGCAATTATCACCAAGAGTTTCGTTTACACTACGACACAAATCGCATTGAGATATTTGCCTACGATCTCTCGACTTGTCTGAACTAGAAATCGTATAATAAAATATCAAGTTCATGCGAGTATCGTACAAATCAGTTTGAACCGATTTGAATGCGAGACTTATCTTTCAAGCACGGCATTTTGTATTATGTTTACATAGAGACGTCAGTAATCAATGACCAGGCGATTATTGCCCTTCTACGTACAATATCGTATGTTTAGTTTACATGATAATTAATAATAAAAAATCTTGGTTTATCGTATCTTGGAGGCATTCTCTGGATATAAATGGCCCTTTAAACCGATATTAGACGATTCATTTTTACATTTCAATTTAGGTGAATTGAATCATATTGATGCCTGTAAACTTAAGCTGAATCATTCAATATCTTTAAATACCATCGTGTCCTTTCACTTTGTCTTTTAACCAAATTGATTCAATTTGGTTGAAATATTTTATATCAGGATTACTAACAAAATATAGCTGTATTAAACAAGTTATTGTAACACCGACATCTGTATTTTACGTATTCGCTATGAAATAAAGGAGATGGATACGCTTTCCTTCATTCTTAGGCCCAAATTATAAAAAGATGAGAATTGTTTTGTTTTTGTTATGTTGATTTTTTTATTCAAATTCAAAAGTTTTTATTCAAAATAAGTTCCACTTTTTGAAGGTGACACATATAAGTTAAAATTTAAATTCCCTTCTTATTCTATTACAAACCGCTTCTCAACATGTTATTGTTGTTAAGGAGAAGAAGCTGCAATAAACCTCCCAGCAAGACGTCTGGCTAAAAATTGTTTTTCTTTATATTTCTTATTCAATTCGTATCTCAAGCTCTTTTTTTAAGTCTTATGCAGACGTATAATTTTTAGTGGGTTTAGTTATTTTGAATGAATTAATCGTGTGGTGTAAGTGTTTTTTCAACACACTTGCTCATAAAGTGGCTCTATGGTCACCGCAATTAGGCACAAAATGACACCCATTATCAAACTGTGAGTAAAAAACATTATAACTCACTAGTGAGTTATAGATTTTTTTTTATTGGTTGAGTTGCTTTGTTCTTAAAAAAGTTTTTATTAAAAAAAAAAGATCGTGTTCTATAGAACAAATAAATTAATGTTCCTATTGCTTGCTTATTTCATGCAACTTCTTATTTAAATAGATAATTTTAACTCGTACGTGTTTAATAAATAAAACATTCACTCATATATAACTTTTTTTTATCTACTACATAAAATGAGTTTTTGTTGTTATTTTATTCACAAGTGTGTTGAAAAACGTCGTATGATACACGTGTGTATTGATGATTACCGTCCTCGGCTCTCTTAAGACCCTCGCCTACGGCTCGAGTCTCAATGGCGCCTCGGCGGTAATCACCAATGTTACACACTAGTACCATAATGTACTATTATTATATTTTGTTGAATTCATTCACATACATCAATTATGGTATTCGATAATTTATTTTATTTGTGACTTCTCGTTTTAAGACATATTTCAACCCATTCTTAGGCCCCAAAGTGCCCGTCTCCTTTAAGTTTTATATTGTAAATCATTGTCCAAGTATTCACGGCTCCGTTCAGATTACACATACACACACGCAAATTACTTACTTAACTTACTTTGCTTCGCTAATGCTTAACAAAAGACGATTACTAACAAAGTCACCGGGTTTTAGCGATGGGTAACCAGCCGAAATTTAAAATTTTTTGCCATCCGGCTAGTGGTGATCCTATAGCTGGCTAGAAAACCAATGGCTATTTGACTAATGGGTGGATGATTCGTTAACCGACTGTCAACGGCTGACGATTAATGGCCGGTTCCTACATCTTACTATTCGTTCACTTGCCCTACCATCGGTTAAATTTTGACATCACTTGTATGGAGCTTATGATAAACTAGCTGTTACCTGCGACTTCATCGACTTGGATTTGATTTAAGTTGCGAGTTGGACTTTTTTTCTAATACAAAAGTTACTTCTTCTAACATCAACTGTCTACCGGTGAAAGTCACGTCAAAATCGATCCAGTCATTTCAGAGCCGTTTCATTGGCCGGAACAAATAAACAGACAGACAAAAAAATTTATAAATATTTTTTTAATATACTTTCAAACGCATTTAGCAAAAAAAACTGTTATTTTGACATTACAAACAGACACTAAAATTTTATTTATATAGATAACCGATAGTAAGGCTAACAGTCGGTAAGATATAGAAACCGGCCATAAAACGGCACTTGTCAGTTGTCGCTTTTTTAATTTAATTCGATAACCATTAGCCAGCCGGCGAGTTAATTGCCAACTTAGCCGAGATTATTTTATGAACTACTACTATTAAGCTGGTTTTCATAATAGCTACCCATGTCTAATCACTAAATATCGCGACCATCTAAAGTTTACAACATGAATACCGGATATATCTTATTGGACATACGTGTTTTATACTGTTGGTAGAAAATGTTAAATCTTTCAATTAATCAATACCCTCTATTATGTGTTAAAAGGTACAGCTTACAAAAATAACAATTTCCAATAGCCTATGAAATATGAATACCTATGAATAGACCAAAATTTCGGCAAGAACAATGATATGTTGCATAATGGAGATGCGAACAAATTTTTCAAAAAAATTCTAATATTTTTGATATAAACGATCAGACGTGAAAATAGCGTCTTATCATCTAACTTTTCAAATATCATCATAGAAATTATTTTGAATACTTTTTGAACTGTAATTAACTCGTTTTAGTTGTACCCATTTATGACGTCTAAGTACAAAATCTATGACGCCGTGACGTTCTATAAGTTTATTGAGTCTTTCGGTTGTTTTGTATGTCCGCTCCCCTATTCTCACTTTATCGATTCAATGCGTTGTAATAGATAAGTACATAAATATATACCTACATTACTTGGAAGGAGTTTGTTTAGTATAGAATAGTATGTAATCCGGCATAAAAGGCGCAGATTGATGACCAAGAACCACTGAAGCAGCAGCTGATATTTTGTATGTCTACTACGCTTCAAACAAAAGTGAAAATCTTATTAAATCGTCATGGGCGTCTGTTTGTATGTTACATTAATTTTTCTCCTAAACTACTAAGTCCCCATATATGAAATTTCGTAGGGATATGTAACCTACACTCGCGAGCAGCCAAATAATGTAATTTATTGTATAAGTCTAGTCTAGTCATAAGAAACTTTTTTAGAATGGTTGTTATTTGAAACTCGATGAAACGAAAAAGCGACGCTAAGAAGAGATTAATCTACAGGACTAAGCCTGCAAGAGAATACTATAAGAGTTTTACATTATGCAGCACAGATTAGAAAGTCAATAAGACCGATGATTAATATTACAAAACAACCCATAGCCAGGTGGTAGGGCATTTGCCCGACTGGATGGCTACCACCCCTGGTCTAAAGTATGTCGCCATAACAACCTTGAGTTGTGTTCCGGCATTAGTGACCAGGTTCCAGTCTCCTTTAAGAGAGCAGCAGCGCATTTGTAGCAACTTTGGTGTTGCAAATGTCCATAGGCGATGGTAACCGCTTTCCATCAAGTGGGCCGTCTGCCTGTCTGCTGAACTCCTGCAATAAAAAATAAAAAAATTAAAAAAATTTAGACCGAAATAAAACTTAGACTAAAACAGTGAGAAATTGATAATTATGCTTAAGAAGTATCTGTGAGTATATTCTCTGAAGGTTCACTTCTTCTGTCTGTGAACTGCATACACTCACATTTTTTTTTTTAATGAAATTAAACACATCTCTATATAAATTGTCAATTTTTTGTTTGTTAGTAACGCAGGGGAATACATTTCGTACCTATCTGGGTCACCCAAGGGAAGGCCAAAAGGGCCGCAATAAACGTGTATGGGATTCTAAGCTAGTCGTTCCCAACTACACCACTATACCTAAACTGGCGCCCCATTCTTGGCTTTTGTGTGGACACCACCGGATCTAGTATGAAGTTACTGCACTAGAAATGCTATTTACGCACAATACCGGGTCCAAGGGATTAGACCATAGTTGATCATGGAGGCTTTACCCTTTAATAAGGGGCAATCCAAACAGTAATCAACCGGCTTGTGTGGAGACTCCGAGAAGTTGCACGGGCAACAACCACTACCCACTAAAACCACCCTCCTCCCATGTGCCCCGCGCTTTTTATGAAGGAAAGGCTTACGCCCAGTCCGATCCAGCGCAAAAAGTGCCTGAATGTGCCCCGGCAATCAGAACACATCCACTTCGTCAGCGGGGGTGATGAATCCTTTGCTCAGTAAATTGTCAACCTTACCTTAACCACCTAAAACTTTTGCACTTTGCACTTTTTATATACGAGAGGCTTAAGTTGTTACAAGATATATTTCAAGTGCAACTTCATCGGTGGCAGAAACAAATTAAAAGACAGCCACGCATTCCAAAATATTAAATTCAAATTTAACATATACAAAAAGTTTGTTAACAATCATGCATATGGGTTTTGGGGGCTAGTAAAAGATACTCAAGGGTATTTAGTAGTAGCAATCAAAATGTTATTTAGTAATCTCTTCCCGTGGTGCAGATTATTAGGTACTTAAACTTACATATTTTATCAATTTATCTATCTATTTATTTTAGTTTTTGAAGTCGGTTAAATGTAAACTCTCATTGATTATGATGATTATAATTACAATAGGTACTTACTTTGATAATATTATCTAAAAATAATTATTAATTACACTTGATACATATATAAATATAATATAATATACATATATACAAAATAATCTAAATAAATATATTTGTTAACATTATATGTGACAAGCATTTTATTTTATTTTATTTAGTAAAATTTATGAGCAGACAAATATTCAATCAGAATGAAATTATATTTAGCATATATTCAGCGTCTTTATAAATGATTTTCTGTAAATGTTCAGCAAGTTTCTTTTTAATTTCGAATTAAGTGAGTGAGTCAATAGATAAAATTTTATGTATTTTATTACATGACGCTCGCGGAGCGCGTTCGTAATACCGAAGTAAGAAAGAGAGTTGGTCTGAAAGAGAGTGTCGGGGAGAAAGGTAAGGAAAGGAATGCTCCGGTGGTTCGGGCATGTGGAAAGAATGCATGATGAAAGAATGACTAAACAGATATACAATGCAAAAGTGGATGGATGCAGAAGTCGTGGAAGGCCACGACACACCTTCCATGATCAAATTGATCGTGTACTAGCGGAGGGTGATGTCAGGAGCCTTAAGAACAGACGAGCTTGCATGACAAGAGTTATGAATGTCAAAGAGGCAAGTGAGGTGTGTAAGAATAAGCCTAAATGGCGCTCTGTTGTTCGTGCCTACCCCGCAAGGGAACTGGCGTGAAGTTATGTATGTATGTATGTATTTTATTACAATTATTATTTATTAAAATCGAACTTAAGGAGACAATGTTCGCTTTTAAAATTGACGGATGGCAACCCTAGTTCTACATGTAAATGAAGATTGAATTGGCGGGAACTGAAAGGAGATGTTGTGCTGTGCAGTTTTACTATACCGTATATATCCAAATATATTACCGTATATTTGGATACTTTATATAATACCTATACATACTTAATTTATGGTATAGTGTTGGTTTACGTTGGGAATGGTTGGAAGTAGTTGGCTTATTTTGGTAGGAAGGACCGTGTGAAGAAAATTGACATGCTAAGTCCCAATTGTCTCACAATAAGAGTTTTTGAAAATTGCGCTTCAATTCAGGTTGAAAGCGTATTTTAAAATTTTAAAGACTCGCCCGCACAGTACAGGACACAGCCCTTCACTTCGAGCTGAGTTCGAGGTAACCGGAGAGACCCAGCTCTCCGGCAATTCTAAGGTGAAGCCACAAAGGGGCCGGCCGTCGTCCGTCCGGGCTGGAGGCGAATGTGCAAGCGAGCCCACAGCCCGGACGAAGGACGCTAGAGGATTGGACCGAGGTTTTATGGGTATGGTTGAAGTGCTAATGCCACCCCGACTCGGCAAATCCCACACACGGGCCACGATCTTTCCCCCTCGCGCTGCTTACTGTCCTCAAACGGATTTCCCCTGTATACAAAAAAAATGTTGCTAGGAAAAAAAAAACTTACTTTTATATTGGAAAATATTAAGGAATACGGGATAGGCGGATAGGAATTGGACTGTCTGAACTCTCACTCATCGAACGAAACACGATTAGCTAAAGGCCAACCGTGTCACACCGATATTCTGTGAGAGCGAGGCATCATACCAATAGAACTGGCGCTGAGAGCCGAAATCAAAATTGCAACAATTCCAGTATAGCTCTACCACGTGCAGAATGAATCATATGAACAATGTTATAATTACAAATTAAAAGAACAAAAAACAACGGACAGAGAGCCTTAAGCGGTCACCTTTGGAGAATCGGTTAGTGACATTGACACGTGTCTAGATATACTGGTAATAGTTACACGTAGCATAAGCTTCCACCTTACGTTGAAACTTGGAACAATTGATGACTTCGTCATATGAACAAAACAACCTCTTTAGGCAGACAGAAGTTCAAATAGTTGAGACGATGATGATGATGATGATGAAGCTGAGAGAGAGAGAAAGGAGACCTATATGCAAATCAAACGTATAAATAAACTATTAATTAAAATATTATTACAATTTCGTAGTGAAGGGGTCGACAGTTACACTTCAGAAAGATCGCGTGCCAACTTAGTGCTCGTAGGCGTAGTACGAGCAGTACCGACATGCCGCCACCGCGCTGTATCTACCTGCTTAAATTGGAACTTGTACATCAAGGGCAGCGCCGTCTTTACCCGAGGGTGCAGGGGGTGCGTGGCAAATATATATAACAACACAAATAAACAATACAAATAAACAATACAATAATCAATAAGAATATCACGATAAATATCATTTTTTTATAAAAAAATTCTCTTCCGATGTTGGTTGTCCAGATCTTCTAACCAAGATCCACTCTAATATTCCAGCCGACTCTATACGATTTAATCAACCTATTAATATAACTTTAAGTTTTATCAATTACACACAAAGTTATACCTAGTGGGAGAATGTAATTATTTACACAGTGTAAATTAATATTATCCCCGCAAATTGCTAATGCGCCTGGCCGCCATTTTGGTGACGTAACCGTAGCCGAACACTCAGTACCGTTAGCATCACTGGCCGGCGAGTACGCGTACATTTTTAGTTGCGGATGACGTCACGTGAATGTTAATTTGACAAGGTTCCAGCGCATTAGCAATTTGCAGGGATTATACATTGATATCGGCCCGTTCTGTATTACAGAAGCGAAGCAGTGTCTAAGCTTTTAATTTTTCAATAGTGACCAAGTATCTCGGAAGCTTCTTACGTCTGCATGTTATTAGTGAAAGCCTGCCAAATGTTTATGCAAAATTAAAACTAAGTAATAAAACGAAAAGTTAAAAATAAATAAACTAAACTATACTATCAATAAAGCTATACTTACAAAATAACATAAATCTATATATAAGAAATTGAATCCAAATCTCTGTCGGCGGGGAGCGTACCCAAAATGCTGGCCGCATTTCCGCGTTTTTAAACAAGTTTTGTATAATTTGTACAATTATTTCGTAAATGAGTCCAATAGTAATCCGAGCAGTATTGTGACTCCCGCTCAATTAGTTGCTAAATCAACCGAATGATCATTGACTTCCTTCGGAAAGGTGCTGTCAGAACGCAAATATCATTCTTCAGAACAGAGACCAAAAATGTAATTATTTTTTTTATATTAATATTTATTATTTAATATTATTAGTTTCATATTAAGTACCTGCCCATAAAAATATATAAAAAGTATTAGTTTATTTATTGATGTGCTGACCGTACACTACTACTAACGCAAATACTTCTCGAAGCTAATTGCCCTGAATTTAGCTGTAGGTTTTCCATAAAAAATTAAATATTTTTAAAAATCTGACTAACGACTTTTAAATCTAGTAGAACTATGTTTAGCACCATATAAATACAGCTATATTTTTCTATGTGAGGCTTGGACCCTAACACTTAAGGAGGGAAAGGAAGGTCCTAAGAAAGATCCTGGGTCCGACAAGGGGAAGCGATTGCAACTGGCGGATCCAAAAAAGAGCTGGTGGATGAGCCCAATATCATAGGCGAGACCTTGGCACATCGTTTGAGCTGGCTTGGCCACCTACATAGAATGGGGGAAGAGCACGCGGTGAAAAGAACCTACCTGGAAAGAACAAGCGGACGGCGATCAGTTGTTCGGCCCAGATATCGCTGGAGTGACGTAGTGGAGGCTGATCTGAGCGAGCTTCAAGCCTATGACTGGCAGCAGATAGCCCCGAACAGAAGGGAGTGGAGTATTCTCGTTTCGAAGGGCCAGGACTCATTTTGGGTCGCTGAGCCGCAACAGTTACTTACATTTTAAATAGTAGTACATTGATATTGTTAATTTATTAGAACTATACAAACACGTATAACATAGGTACAAATATAGCTAGACACTACTAGTACAACGGCACGATTCAATAACACGCGCAAAGTCCGTCACTATATCGCTTGTCGAATGTACGTCTTACTCGTATCTTAATCCTCGCTCGACTGCCCCACCCCTCCGTTCGGACATTGTTTTATAGTAAATTGTACAATACATAATCGATTGCGTGGGCTGGGTTCTTCCAAGAAAATGTAATTTGCACACCTGCGAGCAGCCAACAAAGTCGAAAACAATAACAATAAGTATTAGTTCGACACTAATGATGGCCATAAAACAAGTAGAAAAAATAGCATGTTTTTCTTAATTACAAATTCTAAACGCAAAGTATACAAAAGAAATCCGGGAAGGCAATAGACTGCGCTTTATAACAGGCATCTGTGCGTTTATCTTTCACGGCATGTAACAATATTAAGACACTACACAGTATTTACTGAATTTGTAATTGATTTTAGAATCAGTAATTTCTATCTAATAATTCTAATATATTAACACCAAAAAATTATTCTTAACCATATAGAAAAATTGTGTAATTTTTTGAATAATGTATTCTTTTTTGGATAAAAGTAAAAAAGTTATTATTTAACGTCGTTTCAAAGAGGTATGTGTTGGTTAGTTAAAAATCAAAAGAATATCAGTTAGATAGAACACAAGGTTATGAAAAAAACAGTTTTTATTTTTTTAAACACTGTTCCACTACAAAAAAATTGAAAAATTTTTAGAACACTGTTCCACTACAAAAAAATTGAAAAAAATGTAGATAGTTGTAGTTCTCAAAAACTCGAAATAAAAAATATATTAGTTTTATTTTATTTTTAATAAATCGAATTTTCATCCGGGAATTACAACAAATTTATTGTTTTATGCCTTTCGCTCCCAAGTATTGGTGAAAAATTCGCCATGTGTTAATTAGTAATTTTACTATTGAAAAAAAAATATAAGAGTAAAATAGGTTTTTAAAAAAAAGTCGTAAAATATTTGATAAAAAGCTGAAAATTTGGGTGAATTATTTTTATTTGATAACAAAACGATCCCTGTAGTAAAAGTAGAAAATGCCGCGGGGGCAGTTTTTACTTTGAAACCCTGTTATACCCTTTAGAGTCTTGATGCAACAATTTATATTAAGTTTTTGCCCTCAGATCCTGAGGACATGATAACAATTTGGAGTCACACTAGTCGTTACATTGTTACACTGAAATTATTTTTATTTTGAAAGAAAGAAAGACTTTATTTGAAAAAGTAGCGACGTAATTACATTCCTTATACATTATTATATATTGAGCATATTTTGAGAATTTATACGCGGCATATTGCTGTGCCGGAATTATATCCGACACAACGCTGATTTTCAGTGCAAACCTTCCCTTTGGCGTAAGACCAAATTTTCCCTTACGGTAAAATCTATATATCGAGGGGTGAAAGGCTATTTGTTTTAAGCGACATTTTGTGACAGAATTGACTTGATGATTTTCTTGCATCCTAATGTCTCAAACTTAAGGAATTATAATGAACCTGCTTTCCAACTAAAAACTACAGGTTTTTTTCTTTTTTAAATATAGTATGTAGTTTACTAATGAAGTCTTCTTGTGGGTCATTGAAACTTCAAACTCCTCTATCGACACAATTTCGCAAATGTCGCTTAAAACAAATAACCTTGGACCCCTCGATATATAAAAAAAGTCGTGTTAGTTACACTATTTATAACTCAAGAACGGCTATACCGATTTGGCTGAAAATTGGTGCGGAAGTAGCTTAGAACCAGGAGACGGACATAGGATACTTTTTACCCGTTGGAACCGGTAGGTGCCGCTGAAATCGGGTTCTAGAATCCTAAGCACCTGGAGCGATTTTGGTGATTTTGTTTTTGTGTATTTGAGTGGGTGTCCCCGGATGGTTTAAATCCACAATTGGAACCGGTAGGTGGCGCTGGGATCGGGTCTTAGATTTTTATTTTTTCAGAGCAGGACAACGCCTGCCGGGGCCGCTAGTATCTAATAAATGTAACTGAAACTATCCGAAACCATAACTAACCGCAGCCGGTATAATATTGATCATATATTCGAAATTTCATATACATACATACATTATGCTGTTGCTTCGCACATTCTCGCGTACTAAAAGATTTGGAGTTTTCTGAATCTTCCTATTCATTCATTGGACTTATTATTTAATATAAACTTCATATAAATTAAGCTAATTTTCTACCAATGGTATGCTAAGAGCATGATGATATACAAAATCCCATATAGTAGCCAGTGGGTTGGGGTGTATTTTTAGTATAACATATACTTAAGTCTGATCACAATGTAAATAAGTAACAAACAAAAAAACTATCCGTGCAGGAACGGAAAATAAAAAATTCCTGCCGCCAGATGTTAGGGCATTGGACCAACTAAATGGCTACGACCCTGGTCTAGAGTATGCCGCCATAACAACCTTGAGTTGTGTTCCAGCATCAGTGGCCAGATTCCAGTTTCTCCTTCAAAGCCAGCAGCACATTGGCAGCACCTCTAGTATTGCTAATGTCCATAGACGACGGTAACCACTTTTCATCACAGTTGGCCCGTCAGTCTGTCAGCTGTGCTTCATCAATAAAAAACTAGGATTTGATTTAATGACACCATGATTTCTCCCGTAACACAGGCTTTATGCCTAGCTCGGGACTTAGGGACTACAATAAGTTAATGTATCAGATGTTTTGGCAATAAAGATTTATTATTATAAAAAAAAATGACCTGTCATTCAGTATCAAATATAATATATTGTACATACATACATACATACATAATTTCACGCCAGTTCCCTTGCGGGGTAGGCACGAACAACAGAGTGCCATTTAGGCTTATTCTTACACACCTCACTTGCCTCTTTGACATTCATAACTCTAATATATTGTAATGAACTAGTATTCGCTTGTAGAGCTTAATTAGAGCGGTACGACAGTGCTACACAGTCGGAGGGCCTTCTTAAGCGCAGTCGTGCCGAGGATGGTGTACCACTTTCGGGGTGGCAGCACATTATGCTGACGCTCCTAGCCCTAGTTAGTTGGGCTACTGTCCCGCCCCGAGAAGGGTTAACGTCAGGTAGGCGGCCGGTTGTAAAACAAAGCCAAATCTAAATATGTCTTACATGAATGATACAATGAACTAGTTAGTGTTCGCTCGTGACTTCGGCTACTTTAGACAAGTAGCTAAGATCAAAGTTGTTTCGCAAGTATTAAAAATTACAGGGTATTTCTAGCAGAGGCTTTTAGTGTAATGGAATCCAGAAATTCCCGTAAATATATGAATTTTCCATATGTCATGCATATATATGCATAAAACGGGACTTTGTTTAATTATATTATTTGGGAAACATACAACAATTGGACGTAGTTACGCAAAAATGATCCAACCCACAAAATGTTACTTTTGAATTTTAGCTGATGTACTTGTTTATGTCTATGGGATCTTAGGAAAATATAATCGTAAATGTATCATTTTTTATACAAATAAATTAAACTGCATCAATGTGGAAATACAGCTCAAACTTTAATCTTTAATAATTCAAAAGTAACATTTTGTAGGTTGGATCCTTTTTGCGTAACTACGTCCAATTATAGAATAGAATAGAATATACTTTATTGTACAATCAAATTTATGAAATAATACACTAAAACAGCTTAGAATTAGGTACAAATGGCGGTCTTCTCGCTGAGAGCGATCACTTTCGGACGACCTTGGGATGGAGAGAGAAATATGACACAAAAGCTAGGGCAGGGTTTGCTGCACAATATTTTAAAAGTGTTACATATTATATATATATATTCGGGCATATGGAAAGAATGCATGATGAAAGAATGACTAAACAGATATACAATGCAAAAGTAGATGGATGCAGAAGTCGTGGAAGGCCACGACACACCTTCCATGATCAAATTGATCGTGTACTAGCGGAGGGTGATATCAGGAGCCTTAAGAACAGACCAGTGTGTATGAGAAGAGTTATGAATGTCAAAGAAGCAAGTGAGGTGTGTAAGAATGGGCCTAAATGGCGCTCTGTTGTTCGTGCCTACCCCGCAAAGGAACTGGCGTGAAGTTATGTATGTACGAAAATGCATCTAATAATGATGACGACCTAGATGTTATGTTACTTCGGTACAATCAGTAATTTTCACTCTGCGTCACTTCTACTTAAAAAAAAATCCACTGATTGCAGGAACCAAGAAAATAATAAAAATACGTTCTGCCATAAAAACTCAATAAGAAAACTAAAAACTGAAGGATTATGGCAAACATAACTACGAAAGGCTTGATTAAACTAATTTTATACATAAACACTAAGTTGAGTACCATAACACAAAGATTTCAGTAGCGAGAAGAAAGCAGTGTTGCTAGTATATATAATTCAAAAGTTACATATGTCACAATAAGAAAACTATTTAACGGTTTTACGCGCGGTAATTTATTTGTTTTTTATTATTCCGACGTTTCGGCCACATTCAGTAGCCGTGGTCGCGGAAGACAAATGTCAAGTGTCTTCTAGGGTCATTTTGTTGCTACAAATCAATTTAATGTATTGTCAGAGAGTGTAAGGAAGTAAGAGGAACGTAGATATATTTGAAAAGTATTTCATGAATCCTGCGTCATAGCACGCGAGGAAAATCAGTGGCAGATGTCAAATAACGTGTTGCATTTATATACGTATACATCACAAATCGCAATTATAATTATTACATGATATTTTTACTGAATGACAGGTTTCCTATTCATGTAAAGAATGATAAACATGATACATTTACCCACGTAAAGGCAAAGGCCATATATATGTATAGTTTATCCGTGCAGGAACGGAGAAAGAATACAATTTCCTGCGGCCAGGCGGCCTGTCGTAAGAGGCGACAAAACAACCCACAGCCAGGTGGGCATTTCCGCGACTGGATGGCTACCACCCCTGGTCTAAAGCATGTCGCCATAACAACCTTGAGTTGTGTTCCGGCATTAGTGACCAGGTTCCAGTCTCCCTTAAGAGAGCAGCAGCGCATTTGTAGCACCTTTGGTGTTGCAAATGTCCATAGGTGATGGTAACCACTTTCCATCAAGTGGGCCGTCTGCCTGTCTGCTGAACTCCTGCAATTAAAAAAAAATGTTTCTGTGTAGATACCCATTTTGTAGTCAATAAAAAGAATCCATACAAACATTATTGGAAGCAGCTTCCATCATTTTTTATTCCTCAATAGTTTGACCAATAGGTGAAATTATAATATATTTTAGTCAACACATAAATTAAATAGAATGGAACTATGCATGGGGTTGTTGTTAATGTTTAAAGGCGTATTGAAGGAGAAATTAGATAGTATGTACCAAGCGTAGGTGAAAGAGACTCGGCGTAGAAAACAGTGAAAAATGTATTTGAGCTTATTAGAGAATAAATACAAAAATCTGTACTAAACTAGTGTGCAGGTTGATTTCAATAGGACCTATACGTTAATAGTACGCACTTGCACAATTTGCCAGCTTTCTACCTGAATGTGAACTCATAAAACACTAACGCCTTCTTCGAGTCTATGAGTCTATGTAGGAGGGAGGTTATTGGTATTGGCGATGCAGCACCGAACGGCGAAGCGAGTCTCGCGCCACGCGCCTCGTGGTTGGGTGTTCGCCGAGGTCGACGGTTAGGGGGCGCTGCAGCTGTAACAGGCTTGTTGTGTTCCAATGTGGGTGAAGGGTGATATGAGAGTGTGGCGCGGCGTGTTAACCCAATATCGACGTCACCGGCAGTTCGTACCCGATGACCTCAAGGACGACAAGTACTGGGCGCGTCGGCGGAAGAACAACATGGCCGCAAAGCGGTCCCGCGACGCGCGTCGGATGAAAGAAAACCAGATCGCCCTGAGAGCCGGATATCTTGAAAAAGAGGTAACAGAACAACGTATAATTAGAATATATACACATCAGAGAATTAGGTACAATTGTCGTGTACAAGTATATATATAGTTTTACACAATGTATAATAATTCCGATCCGCAGTTTGGAATGCAGACCGGTTTCGGAAATATAAATAATCTTTATTGAACTTTATTCGCAAGCGGAAATGACAGAGTATCTCTTGCTATGCGTTCTTAGCTCTGTTCCGCTTATACGATTCGTCCACTTACGGACGTTTCTCGTGCTACTGAAATTGGTCTACTCCGCAGGTATATCGGAAGGAATTATTTGTTGTGCAAAACTGTACTACAAACTGTACAGTTGTGTACCTAATAAGAAATTTAGTTTAACATAAAAATGTGGTTAAGTTGATTGATATTTTAAGCAATCAATCAAGCGATTTAATATAGACCAGTGTTATTTAACCACAGTTAAATTGTAATTTTGAATATTAAATTCTGTATATTATGTGCCAAACTATGGTCAGTTCTTATTTAGCAATTGTTGGCTACACAACGAGTAGTATTCTAAAATGGACAAACTGTTATCGAAAAAACCTTCTCAAGCTTAACGTACATAAACGAAAAATAATTCATGTATAAAACTTTATAAGTAAATTTTAATTATTTGTCCTTACAATACAGCAGTCAGGCTGAGGGAAAATTTGGTGGAAAGTGGTAACAGTCGCCTTGATGAAACACAGAGACGTTTTTGAAAAAACAAATCTCTTATCGTGCAAAACCCTCAGCAAACATCTCATTGTAATTCCCTAGAAAGCCAAATAGACACGTTCTTGATCCATTGCGTACGAAAGCGAATCTATGCAGTGAAGATGAATTAATAAATGTGGGATTTAAACTTGCTGTAAATTTGAAAAGGAAGTGTGATGACTCACTCCATTGTTAATTAATTATGTTACTGAGTAGATCATATTAAAGGATAGTTTGTATCGACTACCCTACTACTCAGCTTGTTCCATCATCGCTTGAATATAAAAGAGTGCGGACTGAGCGACGAATCAGTCTGACTCTAACTTTGGTCGGATGTACATATCTTAGTAGTGCTCTAGAGTGACTAATTATCGTGCGAGAATTATAATCTTTAATTATTAGATCACACTCTTGTAGCAGCAGTACGCTCGGAATAAACACAATTTATAATCGAGTAGGTATCGTCTTTTGTTGTTTGATAATCTTTGATGAATTTAATCTCTGAGCTTTTTTTTATTGCAGGGGTCAGCAGACAGGCAGACGGCCCACTTAATGGAAAGCGGTTACCATCGCCTATGGACATTTGCAACACCAAGGTGCTACAAATGCGCTGCTGCTCTCTTAAGGGTCACTAGAACCTGGTCACTAATGCCGAAACACAACTCAAGGTTGTTATGGCGACATGCTTTAGACCAGGAGTGGTAGCCATCCAGTCGGGCAAATGCCTTACCACCTGGCTGTAGGTTGTTTAGTCGCCTCTTACGACAAGCCGCCCGGCAACAGGAAATTGTATCCTTTCTCCGTTCCTGCACGGATAAGAAGCTTTGCCGATTTGTGTTCGGCTATTACATAGGGGATTTATATGGATGGTGAGTTTGAGCTATTTGTGATTTCAGAACATGGGGTTGAGGCAAGAAGTAGAGCTGCTTAAGAAAGAAAACCACATTCTGCGAGAGAAGTTATCAAAATATGCAGACGTATAAGCTGCGAAGGCGCCAAAGCACCGCCCCGCATTGCACAAACACGCCACACGTCATGTGAGTATCTGTGACTACTATATTCATAAGAGAACCAAGGCTACCGACATTGCTCGCAAAATTAGCAAGCTTAAGTGTCAGTGGGCCAGTCATTTGTCGTAGAATTGATAGATTGCTTGAGGATAGAGTGTAACCAAGTGTAGGACGTGCTGCAGCCCAATGGGCAGAGATCTGCGCAAGGTCACTGGTGAGGGCTGGATGAGGACAGCGAAGACCGGGCTGAGTGACACAAACTTGGGAAGGTCAACGTAAACTACGACTCCCTAACTTTGTCATAACTTTCTATTTTCATAGAAAATCTAGAAGGCTGCAGTGTAGATAATATAAAAAGTGGCTCAGTTGATTTGTCTTATAACTTTTATTGCTGGGGAACAACAGACGAGATACAACCCACCTGATGAAAGTGGTTATCGTCACCTATAACATTTTCCAATACCAGAGGTATTATCAACGTGCTGCCAGTCTCGAAGAAATTTAAGGACACCTTTTAAATAAAACTCATATCATAGTGCCCAGGGAAATCCTCTGTTGAGAGCTCATTGCGTATCTCTAAGAAGCGCAAGAGAGACGTCTATTAGAACCGTTGCGTATATGAGCGTAAAGGTTCAAGGAAGTGAGGATGAACCCCAAGCTTATGTTCTTCCAACTACCCTATTAGGACTTAGTGCCTACGTATACTCATATGTGCGAGTGCAGAGAGATAGTGTAGCGTGAGTTACGGCCTGTGGCGCAGCGCAAGACGGGCGTTCCTCGCGCATGGCTTATCGCTAGCACTCTCGTTGTTACCCTCTACTGCAGCCTCCAGCTTCACATCTCGTCTCGCGGATTGCAAGACCGGTGTGAGTGATTAAGACATGCCGCTGATGTTTGTGTGTTGTGTTTGCAGGTCGCGGGCACAGCGGCCCTCTCCGTGCCGCGCCGCGCCTCAACGCTCCCACACCCGCCGGTGGACCCTGTGAAGGCCGGCCGATCCGACGAGCGCGCGTCGCGCGAGCCGCATCGGTCGGTTTTTTTTTACCGTAATCTGTTATAAATAGGATTAATCGTTATGTGCAGTTACCGTAACTCTATATACTTAGTTTAATAGGTGAATCTTAACCAAAGTTCGGTTCGAGCTCTGATCTGGCGTCGTTTTCTGATCTGGCGTCGTCCTCGACTCTGTCCCCCGGACTGGGTCTGGTGTGCGGCAGGCTCGCTCGGCGACGTGTTGACCAAAATTTCATGGGCAATCGTTACTTTTGAACGGTACCTCGGATTCCGTTCGGTTCGCGGATGCCGCGCCCGCGCCCGTGGCGCCTGTTCGACGTACTCGGGTCGGATTAATATTATGATAAGTTAATGTTGTTGAATATTTATATCGACTATGGCGGCGCTCGCCAGTTTGCTCAAGTGGCTCGCGTACGCATGCGCAAGTGTAGTGGCTGCATCTGTATATAGATAGTTTTAATAGGGCCCTTAGCCGGCCCCGGGCACTCGATGCTACTCGAAATCTGTATTATAAAAAAATTGCCGTTTTAAACTCTGACTTTGTCCGTCCCTCTTCTTTCCGGAATGAGAAACAGCGACCCCTTCCCCGCCTCCCCGGCGCCGGTCCCCCCACTAGTTGCTTCGTAGGCCGCCTTTTGAGATTAGGCCCGCGGGGGGCGACCCCCGGACCCCGAGGCCCGCCCCCCGGAGTACCCTGTCTGTCGTTTCCGTAGTGAGCGAACACTAGTTTCGTTTCAAATTACTTAGTGGATAGTTTAAGTAGTAAGTAGATTCCGTAGCTTAGTCGTTAGATTATTTTTGTTATGGCTGTAGTTGTTAAACTTTTTAAATGTTTATATGATTTTATTTTTTTGTTGTAACGAGACTCGCGTTGTGGTGTCGATATGGGTAGGACCCGCGGACTTTGAGATGCATCGGCATTCGGCGCCCCTCCCGTCTGAACCCTAATCAGTCAGTTAACCAACCATCAGTCAACCGACCAACTGAACGAGCAGCAGACACGTCCCGCGACGATGTCTTGACTTCACTTCTACATGACTCGTGCTAATATTATCATAATATATTTTTGTAGGTTTTTGTCGTTGATAAAATGAGTCAATTGAATGTTTATTGAATTGAAAGAAAAAAAGTAATGTTTATAAAGTAAGAGTAAGCAGTTGTTGCATTTGAATGTATTTTATGAATACGAAAGCGAGAGCAATAAGATGTTTTTTCTATAAATGTTTACATCTAATAGGTGCGACGGTCGACTTTGGAATTCACTGTTTCATATCAGACGATGATATATTAATTATAATTATTATATATATATATATATTAATATTGACGACTGCATTGGCGTAACGCCGGCGGCCGCCGCGCAGCCGTCATTTGATATTCCATCTTGTTTGTTATAATATATACATTTGAATGTATTATGTATTGTATAAAATATGGTACCTATACATATATACATGATTATAATGGATGATGTAAGCGTTTCTCTCTTGACCTCTTTTATTACCTGCGGACAAGCTGCTGTCATTCTAATTTTGTGCTTATTTGATCGACGTGAATGCAAGTGTCACGGAACTCTGTGTCATTTTCCTCGCCTTCATGTAATGTATACCCCGTCCAAGCATTTTACTTTTAACGTTTGCACGCCTATCAAGTTGCTCATTTCTGACAGTAATTCCACATGTCACAATTGTCATACTTTATAGTTGCAGGCGGCGTATTAGTGCCGTCTATGAGTCATCTCAAACTATCAGCTGTTATCATCATATTTGAGTTTAATCACAAATAATCGATTTTAAATTAGAATGGTTTCATTAAAATAAAATAATACGGCATTTATTTAGATTTAAAATGTCGTAATTTTGCTTTTATGTCAGTCTTTCAATATTTTAGCAAGTGATATAGTGAATACAATTTATTGATAAAGAAGCTCGATTTGTGTTTAGATTCGAATCGATAATGCATTCATTATTATATGGGAGCTGCAATGATCGACCTTTTGAGGGGGTGCCCCGTATAGGGTGGATGAGCGAGACGGAATGCTCCTCCGTCTCAAAGGAAGATCTCCAAGCGGGGCTATTGTTGTTCCTAGCAAGCCTAGACCCTCCCGCTATAATTGAAACTTTGTATATATTCTTTGTATGTTCCGGGAAACGTTTGTGACATCAATTATTGCACAACGCCATCTATTGGCTTATAAGAGTTTCACTGCACTTTCAAAAGTAAAATAAATCTTTGGGTGGAGTGTAATTTACAGCGTAAACATTCTCTAATAATCCATAAATTCTATTTAAAAAAATTAACTTAATTTTTAAGCCATTTGCAATACTAGTCTTAAAGGCGCTCGCAAGCGGACCTCCAAATTGACAGAAGAACGTGCTGTATTTATATGGAGCAGCCAGTCCAGTGGTAATAGAGGGGGTAAGAGATTCCTCCTAAATTGTAACATGTAATATTAAGGAATCTTGATAGGATGGAGTCGTGTGTAGGAACGTCGCATGATGAGCCATGCAATGTATGCATATAGATACACCAATGCGTATATCGGAACCCCAAATCCACCCCCAGCAGGTTGGTCCCGCATCCATTTTAATTTTAAATTGTGCTTTAAATTAGGTTAGCTGACTAGAATAAGTACAACCACTTATGGAATTTACTGTTATTTTCAATCTATTTATTTTGTTTCCCTTAAAAGGTGTCTAGAGATGGCTTAGTTAAGAAACGCTGGTTAATAGGGGAAAGTTTATGAAGTTTTTAAACGGTGTTGCCAGCTGTCACTGTGCATTTACCTCTATTGTTACGACTAAGGGCCTAAAGTCGCCGCTTTCGCAGATTCCTACAATTTTACTCAACGAATAATTTCTTCCGCAGTAGACCATTTTATGTATGAATCTTGTAAGCGGAACAGAGCAAGTAACGCTGCGGTTTCCGCTTGCGAATAAAATTCAATATAGATTGTTTACATTTCGAAAAACCGGTCTGCCGCGCAAACGCAAACTGCTGATCGGAATTATATGTGGTGTAAAACTGTATTATGATGCTATCTTGTCTTGATTGTCCAAAATCGGCCGCGTTAGGCCTCCCTGGCTGCTGTATATAAATGACGATTAATATATTTTTGTGTGCATTCGAAGCGCGACGTACGGAAGTTTCTGTAACTAATACAACAAGTAAGGTTTTAGTTCATTGGGACTGCCGCAGTCTACGCCTTGACTATCAGCGCCACAATATTGCCAATCAAACCGGTACAAAAAATGAAATGACACCAGCCTATCCAGTACTAATTTTAGAGGTTACTGCTTTTCGGTCTCAAAAAGGTTAAATAGCTGTAAGCTATCACTTAAACTTAGTTATTTATTCGGGGCATATGGTTGAACTTGATTTAATGTAATCATTTACAGGCTCTCAAACAACCCACAATGATTTGCACAATATTACTTTAAACCCTATTGCTGTACTCAGAGAACTTAAGAGACGATTAAATTAATAGGCAATTATAATTCATTATCAAATATCTTAACCTCAAAGGCTCAAAACATTCTTTCCTGTTACTAATTGATGTATAATTTACACTTAAAATTAAGACGATTCAATCGGAGCTATTTAATATTAATGGACCTTTATCTAACTCTGGGCGCGGCAATTAGACTCAGACGTCCCTTTGTGTGGTTGCAGAAGCTTGTCAACCTTATTACGTCAAAATCGAACCACGGCCTCATTATGAAGCAAACATGTACTTGTTGTGATTAGAAGGTCATTTCTTGTATTTTATTGATAACATATTAAAAATAATTAATAGACAAGAATACGAATATTGCACTGGAAGAACTATTTAACCAATAAATTGATGATTGAATGAAATGAAAATAAATATACTTCACTTACATACAAGACTTGACCTTCTGTTAATATAATTGTATAACATTAAATTATGTGTAATACAATGTACTATGGTAATATTACCAGAAAATATGATGTCGATTGTACAGTTTTTTATTAATTAATGTTTGGAAATGTAATATGTATTCTAATTATTTGTAATTCTTAAATAAGATGTATGTGTAATTCATTTATTTATACTGCGACACGCGTTCTGAGTGCCAGCGGTACTCGCTAAATTCGCAGCGTACGCAGGGTATCGTATATAAAGTTGCTTTCACACGGAGCGATATTGCAATCGTGCAACAGCCAATGTAGTGGTTGCTGAAGTGGTTTCTTCCAGTAGCAACTCGAAGATATACACCTTGAGGTTTCAGGGTTTTATTTTTAGAGTAGTAGCGGTGAGATGTGGATCCCTGAAGTTGCCGATTCAACTTAGTAGTATTTGACGGCGTATATCACGAGTAAATTAGCAACTCGTGGCAACAGATAGCAACTCACTCACAAAGTAATTGTAAGTGCTATTTATATTAAAACAGCCTAAGTACATATGTCGCAGCATCATAAAGCTGCTGTACATTAGACTGTATTTACACTGTCCATTGTTCTTGAAAGATAATGACGACTCGATTTCCCGCATATCTTACCATTAGACCTACAAAAAAATGTATTTCTAAACTTCAAAGATGAACTTCTACTGTTGTTAGTCGCTTAATTCTTGTTTATTTTTTTAACGTACGCTATGGACAGCCAAGTTCGCCGTATGCTGTTACTCAGAACGCAGACTGAAGGTCGGGGCATTTACATGGAGAAAGATTATCGCACGTTTTGGGGCGAAAATCATAAACTATTTTGATAAGCGATGATACTCTTTACACAATAATCGCATTGACATGTTTACCAAATTCAACCACATAACAAAAACTCGCCTACGAGTATGTCATACGATAATCGTAAGGTAATTATCGCCAAGAGTTTTGTTTACACTACGCGACACAAGTCGCATTGAGATATCTACCATTTTACGACTTGTCTAAACTTTTTCGAGCGAGTATCGCACAAGTTTGAACCGATATGAATACGAGACTTGCCTTCCGAGTTCGGCGATGAGCAGGCTATTTTGTACTTTATTTATGCAGATACGTCAATAGTCAATGGCCAGTCGATTATCGCCCTTTCGCGTACGATATCGTATGTTTAGTTTACATGATCATATTTTTATTTCTTACTTACGACAACCTTTTTCTTCAAGGCAAGAAACACTCTCCATGTGAATGGCCCTTAAAGCCAGATTTCTACATCTTCTATTCGTTCATTAATTTACCTTACCACTGGTAGACAATTGGGTAGATAAACAGACGGAAAATTGTCATTTTATTATCTTATTTTTAAAATATTATCATAGAAATAATTTTAAATACTCCTTTTACTTGTACGACATCTAGAGGCCACGAAGTTTCCCAAGTGTATCAAATGATTTGATTGTCAGCTACCTTATTGATATTATATAGAGTAAACACTGATAAGGTAAATTAACGGTGAGTAAAGTTGACATTAGACGGATCAACCAAATTGAATTCAATTTGGTTGAAAGGCGCAGAGTTGAAAGGTAATGATAGTTTTTGATGATATGTATTCAAGTTTGTTTAAACTGAAAGCTGAATCGTCTAATGTCGGCGTAAGATGTAGGAAGTGATTGTCAGCCGGGTCAGGCACGCAGATGCGCGCGCGCACTCCGCCCGACCTGCGAGGATTGACCCCCACACTTCCGCCCCCCTCCTCGTCCCACTCGCACAGTGTACTCTTTAATACCTTATTTATTGGTCCATGTCGTACGCGCAAAACGTTGTACACATAACAATAGTCTGATCCTAATGTAATTTTGAATAGTATACTAATGTGGACAATTATTCGCATTGCAACAGCATAAAACCATATTGATTTGCACGTACGAGTAGTATTTTGTTTGAGTTTTATATGGTTCTATGGATTGAAAATAAACGTTAATTGTTGTATTTAAATCTTGTATTTTTATTAATGGACTCCTCGCCGAAGCAATGGTAGAAGAACGTAGCAACAAATATTTAGCAATTTATAATAAAAAAAAACCGCTTACCTTCAATTAAAATTTTATTGTTTAATATACACTTTATACTTATTAAATTATGAAAGAATGACTAAACAGATATACAATGCAAAAGTGGATGGATGCAGAAGTCGTGGAAGGCCACGACACACCTTCCATGATCAAATTGATCGTGTACTAGCAGAAGGTGATGTCAGAAGCCTTAAGAACAGATGAGCTTGCATGACAAGAGTTATGAATGTCAAAGAGGCAAGTGAGGTGTGTAAGAATAAGCCTAAATGGCACTCTGTTGTTCGTGCCTATCCCGCAAGGGAACTGGCGTGAAGTTATGTATGTATGTATGTATGTATGTACTTATTAAATCATGAGTGCATTCGAAGAAACTTTACATCAAAACGAAAAAATACAAAAATAAAATTTCAAAATTATTTTTATTTATTTATTGAGGTGATTATTTAGATATTTTCATACGGTCTTTACATGTTTTGGCAAGCACAATATGTCAGCAAATTGCCAGTAACAATAAATGCATAATCGTTAAGATACAATGTCAGTTGCTAGGTTTTGAAATTGCATAGATGCGTTCCGTCAAAACATTAAATTGAAATCAATCTTTTAATGAGTTTAAAATATAGATGATTTAGGCTCGGTGCACACCATGATGCGTTCACAGTTCGAACTCATTCCGATCAAATGTGTGTACACTACTATAGTCACCGATGTTGTCGGTGTCTATGTTCGATAAGAAAACAATCACTTGCGTTGTTAATCTTTATATTTTTGGGTATAGTTAAACATTGCAATGATAATACAAATTATATAAATTACTGCGTAGTGCGTGTGGCTTAGCGGATCTTCGGCTACAAGATGGTGGTCACACATCCTGTGTTGCTAGTGTAATATTAAATGGCTGGCCTGGGCACATGGCCCAACGACACACTACCACTAAATTTGCTGGTAGTTTCTCTTGCTTCAATATTCGACCGGAGTGAGATCAGGGCTAAAAATACCGGTAAAAATTTGGTATCATTATTTACCCTAATTTCAGATAACGGTAAAAAAGTAATATCGTTACAGAACTTAGAAGATACTAATGCTACGTTCCATTAGGGACTCACAACGACCACGTTCACGACCGCGACTTTTCCCGTTACGCTTGCTTGCGGACGTTATAATCATAAACGCTAGTGGAACGCGTTATGGAGCGTTGATGTCATTAATGTCATACGCATTACGCAAATGTCATTGGTTGATATGAAAATCGCGCCTTTTTCAACGTGACAAGAGAGAATTAATGCTCTGTGGTCAACGCTTACTTCGACCCACCTTTTGACATGGGTCGTTGTGGGTGTCGTGTGATCGAAAATGATGACGTCATTAGTGACGTTTTCGCCACGACCACAACGATCGCGGTCGCCGTGTGGAACGGCTAACTGAGCATTTTGGGCGTTTAAGACAATTTTTTGACAAACAGTTTAAGACAATTTTTTATGGAACAGTCTGTTCTGTGACTTAGCTTGAAAAGATAATATGTGCTCGCGGAACGTTAAATGTATTAATTTTTTATTAATTTTTTTAATGTAGGAGTTCATCAGACAGACAGACGGCCCACTTGATGGAAAGCGGTTACTATCGCCTATGGACATTTGCAACACCAAAAGTGATACAAATGCGCTGCTGCTCTCTTAAAGGAGACTGGAACCTGGTCACTAATGCCGAAACACAACACAAGGTTGTTATGGCGGCATACTCTAGACCAGCGGTGGTCGCCATCCAGTCGAGCTACTACCCTACCACCTGGCTATGGGTTCTTTTGTCGCCTCTTACGACAGGCCGCCCGGCCGCAGGAAATTGTATTCTTTATCCGTTCCTGCACGGACAGAGTACTATGCAATTTGAATACTAGCGAACATTGTCATACCACGACTGTACATGGTTTATTTTAACATAATTACATACATACATATTATCACGCCTTTTTCCCATGGGGGTAGGCAGAAACTATATATAGATCTCCACTTGCGACGGTCCTGACAAACAACTTTCGCTTCATCTACTTTCATTAACCTCTTCATACATGCACGTTTATTTGATATGCTTTTTATCTGATTAACATAATTTAACTAATAAATTATGTTGTTGGGTTTCTAATAACCATGTGTGGCTTTTACTACCAGACAAACAGAAGTACAAGCTCGCAGCACCAATATGTTGGGAATACCAAAAAGCGGAAGAAGCGCTTTGCTACATTTATAAAATACTTACGACTGAGGAGTGAAAGTCTACCGCCGTCTGTATTTCCTGAAACGTACAATCTAGGAACTTTCAAGTCTCGCCTGAACACGTATCTTTTAAGTAAGCGTGCTGCGTCCATCTTAAATTTCATTTGCACCTTATACCAAGTGCAATGTTGGTCAAATGCGAACCTCTACAATACAAAAATCGTGTAACAATGATTGATATTCTAGTCTATACCATTGATTCTCAATGATGTTTACCGTCTCTGTGGTTGAGTGTGCTTTTGCCTGCTTACGTCACTGCAACGCAGAGGCTCTGGGTTCAATTTCGTGAACGAACTTTCCGTTAATCACTATGGTCTGGGTGTCTGGCCCCAGAGTGGTTATTGTATACATACGTAAATACCCTGCTTTTATTGCATGAAGCAGGCAAACAGGCAGACGGCCTACCTGATGGATAGTAGTTACCGTTACCTATGGACGCTTGCAACACCACTTGGGATGTCGCTAACACGTTGCCGACCTTTAAGAAAGTTTATAAAGCCCTTAAAGAACCTCATGTCATAGCGCAAAGTGAAAACCGCGGCGAGAAGTTTCCTCTACATCATTGTTGTACGTGGAATAAATGTTCTAGAGAACAGTTGCGTAGTTCAGCGCGGGAGCTCAAGGAAATGGGGGTGAATATCATTGGTACCAGATCAAACAGTTCCTCGGAACACTCCCCGTTATACAGGCAGTCTCTTCGAAAGCTAAGCGATTTGAAACCGCCTGTTACTCGATCGTCGATGATACGAACGGCGCGACGCTGGATGGAGTCGAGGGGGTCAGTCTGGTAAGCGGGTGCTCCGGCCGTACTCCATAAGCGGTATGATTTGTGCTTTATCCAGCGCAAGTCGTTGCCGCGGAGTAAAGTACTGCTTGGACCGGTTTAGCACACACAACCACAAAATTAATACCGCTTCGGGGGGCCTTTAGCTATCAAGGGAGCAAAGGATTCATCACCCCCGCTGACGAAGTGAATGTGTTCTGATTCCCGGGGCACATTCGGGTACTTTTTGCGCTGGATCGGACTGGGCGTAACTACGTTCTAAGTCTCAGCCTTTCCTACATAAAAAGCGCGGGGCACATGGGAGGAGGGTGGTTTTAGTGGGTTGTTTTAGTTGTTGCCCGTGCAACTTCTCTGATTCTCCACACAAGCTGGCTTGATTATTGTTCGGATTGCCCCTTATCAAAGGGGAAAACCTTCATGATCAACTATGGTCTAATCCCTTGCAAAGGACCCAGTATTGTGCGTAAATAGCATTTCCCCCGCCTTAAAAAAAAACACAACGTCAAAATATATTTTGTTCTATTCATCTTTCTTAACTTAGCAGTTTACTGTCCACATTGTACTGTTCTTCCTTTTTTATTTTACTTCTTTCAATTTAATTATACATAGACATAATTTGTTAAAAGTATCCTCGTAGTCAGGTTGCCTGGAAGAGATCGCTTTAAGCGATAAGGCCGCCTTTTGTTTTGCCGTTAAATTATAGTAATTATTTATTATGAAAGAATGACTAAACAGATATACAATGCAAAAGTGGATGGATGCAGAAGTCGTGGAAGGCCACGACACACCTTCCATGATCAAATTGATCGTGTACTAGCAGAAGGTGATGTCCGGAGCCTTAAGAACAGACGAGCGTGCATGACAAGAGTTATGAATGTCAAAGAAGCAAGTGAGGTGTGTAAGAATAAGCCTAAATGGCGCTCTGTTGTACGTGCCTACCCCGCAAGGGGACTGGCGTGAAGTTATGTATGTTTATTATGGTGAACAAGAAAGTGTTTTCTATTCTATCCTATTCTATTCTAACTACAACACGAGCGTAAGTTGCTTAATTTCAAGATATAGAAGTTATGTATGTGTTTGTCTGCCGATTTATTAAAGTCGTGACCCACGAAAAATCCAAAAAGTTAAGTTAACAGTCTTGTGAACCCTTCACTACAGAATTACAATAATTACATTTTAATGAATCATTGAATTATATGTAATACGTAGTACATTATGCCTCAATGTAACTAATACAGTATTTCTACTTCATATTTGAAGTCGGTACTTTTCATGTCTTTTTATTATTTATATCTATTCTAAAAACACGGGGATAAATGGGGGGGGGGGGTGTGTGTGTAATTTTATTGTATTTTGTTTTTTTATATTTTTTAATTTTTATCCATCATTTATTTTTGTGTGCAAGTAGACAGCAGACTAATTAATAACAAATTTTATTAAATTAATTAATATCCTATATCTTTATCACCCGTCCATTTGTGTTACTAACGATTAAAATTTGACATTCGCTCCATCAACCGATGGCAACTTGAATTTTACATTACTTGTATGGAGCTGTCAAATTTTAACCGATAGTAAGGCAAATAAACGATCGGTAAGATATAGGTCGTGGTAGCGCAATGGCTAGCGCACGCGTCCGAGACCCAAAGGGCGCGGGTTCGATCCTGGCCGGAACGCATGCACCGCTTAGGCAGTTTTCTGACTGTGCTAATAACGGTGAAGGAAAACACCGTGATGCAACCTGCACATCGAGCTAACCGATGCGTGAAACCTGCCAAGCCGCCTTGGACAAGCGTGGCGGGTATACTGTCCGTTCCTCTATAGTGGGAGGCCCGAGCCCAGCAGTGGGACATTTATGGGGCTGCTATTATATACTATTTAAGATGTAAGGACCAGCCATAACGCCTGTCCCTATTAACAATGTAGGATAAGCTATTTTCGACATTTTGGTTTTATTTCACTAATGACTCTAAAAAAGCATTGTTTTTCAATAGCAGCAACAAAAAGGTAATTTTTCCTTATAGTTTTTAAAATAGCCACATTAACAATGTCATATATGCCACCATCTCCCATTAACAATGACGAATGTTAACTCCCGACGTTATTAGCGGGGCGCGAGGGGGGTATGCGGGGTATATTTGTGTGAGAAAGAAATTACTAAGACTGATTATCTAAGCTAATGAAACCTGAAATGTGATTATTAAGTGCCATTCATACAGGTAGACTTTATAATTAATGATTTTAACAAATTTTATGGAAAAGATTGTTTTCATTTTGTCCCTAAATTGTCAATTACGTTTGATTATTTGTTATTTGTGAAACAAATTTATTAAAAATTGGATTTAATTTATAATATCAATTTAAATACGACATAAACTTAAACAGGATTTACTAATGACAACGTTGTATGTGGCACTTGTTACAAAGAATAAATATGTTTGTCCATGTAACTTTGTTGAATGTGACAGATCCGACAAATCATGATGACCCATGTACAGATAACAAAGCCATTACTAGCTTTTCAAACATTTAGATAAGTAAAAATGTTATTTAATTGCATTGCAAATAAGCTCTCGAACATATATTAACATATAATATTTTTCTTGAAAATTTAATTCTTGTAGTAAAAAAAATATAAGCAATTCAAAGTTCAGAGCGCTCTCCTGTAAAGTTGCTGATTTGCAGATCTGACTCTGTTAATAGGGACAGGCGATTAAGTTGCGCACACGACTAACCGGGATCGATATTAATAAAACTATAATTATTCTTCTAACATTATGTTTATTGAAGTATTTTTCATTTCAAAGGTACAAGGCACAGGCCAAAAGTGCCTGCTAATATCCTGCAGCATATATATTACTCCTTATAAATTCGTCACGTCTATACATAGACAAAAGTACGGACGGACAAGACACGACTGTTTTTTTAATCAACGACTTCAATGTGAACTATGGTAGGAATTAAATTTAGTAGGTAGATGTCTATAACATATAATTTCAATTATATGACAAAATAAAATATACCAGCATGTCTCTACCATAGGAAACGCTTATTTAGCATTCTAGAAGTTTAAGATTATCATTACTAGATTTTTTTCCAAGCTATTTAATAAAACTAAGTTTTAACGATTTTTAGCGAGGAACCTCGACTTCCAAAAAGAGGAGGTTATCAATTCGGCTGTGTGTTTGTTACGCGCTTTCTCCGTCAATTGTTAACCGATTTTCAATTTTTGTCTATAATCCAAAGAGAATACTCTAGAGGTGGTTACATTGTCACCAAGGCAAAATCTGATGAGTGGATACCTGGAAAATCTAAAGCAAGTACGCAGAGCGCCTACACTCTTAGAATGGCAAAACTCGTATACGCATGCCAGTATTACAATACAGGCGCTTAAATATTATTTTAAAGCTATTCAAGCAATCAAAATGTAGTTTTTTGTAAACATAACCGGCTTGAAAATAAATAGCAATAAATTAACATTTTCTACATCTTGAAGTTGGTGATAAGTAGAACATAAGAAACAACAACAAAATTGCAATATGCAGCAACTTCAAGATGTAGAAAATATTTATTTATGCTTTTTAGCTTTTGGGTGTATTACATAAACACACAAAACTAATTCATATATATATAATACCTTATTTACATACACGCATTTATCTTATATACTAATATATAAAGCTGAAGAGTTTGTTTGTTTGCTTGAGCGCGCTAATCTCAGGAACTACTGGTCTGATTTGAGCGGAGCACCAATGAAGAATGTTTCAAAATCGCGTTTTTTTTAACTATTCCACGCGGACGAAGTCGCGTGCAGAAGCTAGTATAATATATGTGAATAATGTATAATAACATATATATGAATGAGTTTTGTACGCGAGAGTGTGTGTTTGTGTGCTTATGTAATACACCCATAAAGCCTGAAGTCGGTTTTGATTTTGTTAAAAAGTATTATCAGAAGCCGCGATCACGGAAACGCACGTCGAAATAAAAGTCAAATAAAATACAGCGCTTAAAACCGTTAAAACGTAGTTTTAATTATGTGTATACTAGTCGCGTACACTCGAGAAACTACTAGATTATTAGGCTACCTGTGTAAAGACAAAATATAAGGCTGCGGTCACAAAACTACTCACTAACCACAACCAACTTATTTCACACATTACAGTCACAATATATGCGTCATTATTTATATAGTTTATCTATATATTAATAAACATTAACCCTACCAAATCTATTTGTGGACTTCGATTGTTGTTAAACCTAATAATTTAATGTCATAGAAATTTACTTTGTGTGGAATTATAGTTCAAAATGACTTGAATAAAAAATACCGCACTGAGAGCAAAATCTTTCTATTTGAAATATTTTACAACATTTGTTATCAGCGCAAAGCTCTGGAATCTTAGGCTGTAACTCAAATTGGCAATCGAGTCGAATTGGAATCGTAATTTTTACGGTTTTGATAGACTCAACATTGAATCAATTTCGATTTGACCGCGACTGCTTTAATATGAATTTTACAGACTACGCATATTTAACCATCTGTCAGTTGAATGGATCTTGACTCGCACTGGCATGATTTTGTGCTGTTGATTGTTAAATAATTGTGCTCTCTGTTCGAAATTTTTACTTATATAATGTATTTTGAATTAGAATTTCGCATAAAGAACAATGACATTACATATAGTTTTACAAAGCGATTTCTTGATGGTAATCATCTTATATTAATTACCTAACATACATATATCCTAATTATACATAATACACTTGTATAAGTTTCCTTTCTTGTAAACATACAAAGTAAGTGGCGTAGCTAGCATGAGTGGCACCCAGTGCGGATATTGTGGTGTCACCACAAGAAGCTTTCATAATAGAAAAATATATTATAATTCCCACGCCGGTGACTCCCTATTGAGCTCGCCGTAAAACATGACAAATATCTTATTTATTATTATCACATAAAATTTTAGAAGTGGCATTTATTCAATCTACCACAATTTTGCAAATTTTTATAGGTGACATTCTGACAGAATTTTTGTGATTTTTGTAATTCACGGTCGAGCGTCGGGTGACGGTCAGGGGAGGCTATAAGGCCGTCACCCGCATCTAAAGCCGCCGAGTAGGGGGCGCGTCAGTGCCCGCGCGCGCCCCTCTCAATTATGAGTACGGAGAGGCCTGCCCCAGTGCTGGGGTGGGCCCACGCCAGCCGGGGTCGCGGAAGAAAAGCTCACGCATACCCCGTGACCCCGGCACATGGCGTCGGGTGGCACCAAGGGGTTTTAGTGGGTATTCCGGCTCCTCTAGCCGGCAAGTCCCACACTCCCCCGCCAAAGTCTTCCCGGCGGGGGGTCCGCAAATGGATTTCCACTTGTAAAAAAAAAAAACGGTCAAGCGTCACTCCTAAAAGGGTGGCAACCAGTGTGCCCCCTCTGCTTCTAGTTACGCCACAGCACATACGGTCAAGATGGGTAACTCCGTCAAATGGGACAACTTGGTACATATTTTTTTATCTTTTTTAAATAGAATTTAACGCCAACTAGAATTCGAACATAGAATTAAAAGGTATTAGCCTTAATGACCGATTTGCTGTCGTCGTAGTTATTCAAGCGCGGTAACCAGAAAGGTGTAGAAAGTTCCCATATTGACAAACTTTCCCATCTTGACCTTAGTTAAAATATAGAGGCTTCCACAAAAGGCACGGAATCCTCAACAAGTAGCAAGAAGGCGATGTGCAGTTGCACTCTATCAAGGTCTTAAGCTAGAATATATGGCAACTTATTAAGGCAAGACATTGAGTCAGTTTTGTTATTTATTTCCATAATCATTCAAAAGTAGAATAATGCTAAAGTTACACGCTTTAAAGCCGCTTAACTTACCACATCAACAATCCACCCATATATACCATTTTTCCCCATCTCCCTGCTCCATCTGGGATAATGTTATAGCGTTAAAAATAACGCCATTATTAATTAGCGATATTAGTGTATATACATACGTTATCTGTCAATGTTTAACGTCATTAACAATTAATAACAACGTCGCATCACAAATTGCGTATTAAACACATCGCTACATCTATGTGAAACGGTGCCAAATGTTAATAGTCTCCCAGATTGAGGCAGGAACATTAGACAATGGCCTATAATTACAGCATAGCCAACATGACCTTTTATACAAATGAAATCAGTGGCGGATGTACAATCAACCAAAAGCTGCGGTACACCACCCATAAGGCTAAAATCGCCTGGCAAAAACTTTCTCTAACAGCGCAATGACACCGCACAAGTAAAATATCAGTTTTAAGAGGCGGGGTTTTATTGTTCCCTGTTTTGGTTTTACAAGGAAGCAATAAAATCGAAGTATGTAAACAAATCGAGAGCAGAATACAAAAGAAAGAAGGCGTCTTCATTCGGCCAAAATGTATATTACATCTAAACACGAGTAATTGTTTCCTTTAGTTTAAATATTTCAGAAACGTTCTGATTGGTGTATATGAAATTTGAGAGCGTGTGCAAAATGTTACAGAACTGATCGAGGAGGAACTTGGTTGACCGTACACATTTGCCGCCAATAGGCTATTTCAATTTTGCAGCCCCTACTGACCTGTAGAATTTGATTCCTAGTTCCCAATTTTATAATTGCATTAATTTAATTGTTTTTCAATGAAATTTTAACTTTATGATTTACGCACTATCGTCTTAATTACATGACCTTTTCGCCGTAATTAGCATGATTAAATATATTACGTCTTGAAATATTTCTGTGAACCTATATCGCCGCTCCTAATATCTGCCAATCTAGGCTAAATCCGCCACTGCATGATTTGCGTTATGTTAAAGATGGCTACAGTAACAATTGTCAGTTGTCTACATTTTATAAGAGATATACATTCAAGTTTGCTACTGAATCAAATGCGACATCCTCTGAAACCTAAACATCTTGAGTTCTAGCTACACATCCCGAGTTAAAAAGACTATGAGAAGCTTTCTTTATTAATGTTACTGTTGTAATTGAGAAGTACAGTTAACAAGTCCCAGACAGAACATAAACTACGACTTATTTATATTGATTTGGAAACTTAAAAGCACAACTATACTATAAGTTTCATATATAACAAGATTAATGCGGAATTTCTATATATTACTATAGTAAAAAAACAGAAGTTACTTCTATGGGGTTTATATCAAATTTTAATTTATACTGAGGCGAATAAATTGATAATTATATACTTAGATATATATTATTAAGATAGTAATGTAAGTAAGTTTTTCTTACAATCGTTGATTTGAACTCTCTTGTCTAATGTCTAATAATAGATACGTAATATTATTACGCCTTATTGTTCTCAAATATAAAATACACACACCGGCACAATTAAAGGAACAGAAATAAAATTAAAAAGCGCTAGTTATGTTACGAAATAATGTGGGTTGTATTTAAAATAATAATAGTAGTAGTTTCCAATAATAATAGTCCTACAATGACCGGGGCGTGTCCTTGGGTACATCTTTGTATTGTGTAAACAGGGATAGAAACCATAACACGTTGCGAAACGGCAGTAAGATAGCGTAGACCGCCGCGAACCACCGATCCCGGCCCGCTGGGATCCTTCCCCTCGGGCTTTATATTACCCGTCGCCCGTTCTCAATTAGTGCTTTGTGTCGTCCTATGATGGGCATCATTAAATTCATCCCCCTCTCATGGCAACAGTCCAGCCGAGATAAAACTCCTTAGGGAGCTCCCTCGAGCAAGTTGCCCCCCCGGGCTCGAGCGCCTTCGCTTCGCGAAGGCACTCGCCCCAAAAACCCCGGTAAAGTTGTAAGGTCTTCGGACCAACAACATAAAGTCAAGTCCTATAAAAAAAAATCGCTGGTCAGTGTCACGCCACATTTAGATTAAATTTGTCAAGAGGCCTCTACGGCCTTCTCATGGCTCTACGTAAACCCTCCAAAAATCCGAGCGATTTTTATGGCCCGTGGTCTGCAGAGACATACATATATAACAATAATAATTAGGAACTATGTTACCGCTAAATTAACATCTGTTAATTTGGTATTAATGTAGGCTTAAGTAAATTCTAATAAAAATCAAAAAGAAATAAAGCAAAGAGTAGAAAAATTTAAGAATTTTACATTAAAAACCTTACATAACTGTAAATAAAGAAAAGTTAGTATCGCATCTTTTCTCACCATGTTCTGACTACAGCTACCATCCGTTTGGGCATGCTGCGGTTGATGTTGAACAAGAACAAATCAACGAAAAAAATGCCTGCCAGCTTTTTTCAAATGAGAGCTTAAGTAAAAAATTTGTAAACAATATTTTCAATAAAGACTTTTGGTGTTTTACTAGCGTTCCGCTAATTTTGTCTGTGTGTGTATATAGATTTATTTGTTTTTCTGATAATGATTTTTTTTTTTCAAGAAAATCGAGATTATATATCTAGATATTTCTGTTTCAGGAACAGATTTTATTTAAATGCAAATTGTTCTATATAATGACAGGTACGTTTACCTCGGTGCTGGTACCTACGCTCACGTATGAAAGCGAGAGTTGGTATGGAAAAGAGAGCATGAAAGTAGAGTAAACGCGGTCGAGATGCGAGCACTGCGCAAAATCTGCGGAGTGACGCTCGCGAACCGCGTTCGTAATACCGAAGTAAGAAAGAGAGTTGGTCTGAAAGAGAGTGTCGGGGTGAAGGTAAGGAAAGGAATGCTCCGGTGGTTCGGGCATGTGGAAAGAATGCATGATGAAAGAATGACTAAACAGATATACAATGCAAAAGTGGATGGATGCAGAAGTCGTGGAAGGCCACGACACACCTTCCATGATCAAATTGATCGTGTACTAGCAGAAGGTGATGTCAGGAGCCTTAAGAACAGACGAGCTTGCATGACAAGAGTTATGAAAGTCAAAGAGGCAAGTGAGGTGTGTAAAGAATAAGCCTAAATGGCGCTCTGTTGTTCGTGCCTACCCCGCAAGGGAACTGGCGTGAAGTTATGTATGTATGTATGTATGCATTCCATACATTCCAAATAAAATATATACTGCTCAATCCACTCATAACATCCACTTTGGTCTCACGCACACACAGTTAAGCGTTTACCACAAGTAAAGACTCCGCGTGAGAACCTCGCCTTCATGAATTGCAAGAACTAATAATAAATATAATTATTATTCGTTATTTCCTCATTTCCCATAATAGTACACTGGCCGGGGCTTGTCCTTGAGTGCATTACTATATGATGTAGACAGGGATAATCGCCGCTCAGTGTCACGCTATATTTACATTAAATTTGTCGAGGGGCCTCTACGTATTGGTCTTCCCTTCGCCCCACGCAAGCCCTCCAAAAGACCAGGCCATTTTTATAGCCCGTGGTCTTCAAAGACATACATTATATTAATTAATACTGAAGCTTAATTTTTTCATGGACGACATACTCTTGTCCTTTATCCTGGCCACACACGTTCTTAACTTCGACCAGCGTTGGATGAACATTTTAAAAAGAAAAAGTGTGTGAACTGGATGGCTAAGTGTCGGTTGGGGAATGTGGTCTTCAAATATCAGGCATCAACTACAAGACTGGGCTAGATCTTTTAAAAAAAGTTATAATTACGTTTAACACTCATAACCATTCTGCTAAAATCCTACAACTGTTTTGACTTTAAAAAGATTTCATACTCTAAATAACTGCAAGCCAATGATGCCGAAAGTATGAAGGGCTAATTATTGCACCTTGGGTTGGAAAGATGTAACGATGGCGAGAAGTGCTGTGTATGTCCCTGCAACGAGACCGACCACGCCTACAAATAGTAGTACGATGTCCTTGAGCAGAAGCAGTCGGGAGCGGCCCGCCTTACTTATAGCCGAGAGGACCATCTCCATTATCGCTGGGAAGATGATGCCCAAGGCTGAGAGGCATAGCGCTCCAAACAACGATATGAAGAGGCCTAGACGAGGCACTGCCACCGCCAGTACGACTGTAGAAAAAAAAATACACTCTAATATCAAAAGAACACTTTTAAGCTAGAACTATATTAAACACACGTCGGCCACGTACGGTCAACTAGGTATGATAGTAAGTAGTACTACTGACTTAAAATTCGAAGTAAATCCAGCGCTATCAAGACTGACTGATTTCAATATTCCGCATTGAATATTTTAAAGTCAGTCGCTCAATGTAAATAAGCTTTAATATTACATAATGAGAGAAAACAAAGAATAGATTTTTTTTATTGCAGGAGTTCAGCAGACAGGCAGACGGCCCACTTGGTGGAAAGCGGTTACCATCGCCTATAGACTTTTGCAACACCAAAGGTGCTACAAATGCGCTGCTGCTCTCTTAAAGGAGACTGGAACCTGGTCACTAATGCCGGAACACAACACAAGGTTGTTATGGCGGCATACTCTAGACCAGGGGTGGTCGCCATCCAGTCGAGCAAATACTCTACCACCTAGCTGTGGGTTGTTTAGTCGCCTCTTACGACAGGCCGCCGGGCCGCAGGAAGTTGTATTCTTTCTCCGTTCCTGCACGGATAGAATTCATGCTAGAACAATAAAGCACGTTTTATGTTCAAAATGCTTATACTAAAATGAGAAAATTGTCTTTTGAAAAATCAACGAGCCAAGTATTTGGACAAAGCTTATCCCGTAAATAATTGGGTCGTTAAGCGCATGGTTTCCATGCGCTCCAATGTCTTCTATGCCGTTGGCGTATCTATGAGTATATATTGCGCTGGATCGGCTGGGCGTTCCAGCAGACAATGTACTAACGGTTCCAGCAGACAATGTCCAGCTGGACGACTCTTGGAGTAAGGCGGTACAGGTTAGGGAGACGAGTCCTGCAGCGCGTGCTAATGCGTCTTCTCGAGGTCGCCGGCCATTAGCTGGCACCCGGAGAGGCAGGTACGCGCATTACTTCCCTCCTGAGTTAGGTTCTGTTTACCGCGGGGGGCCTTTAGCTTGCTAGGAGAGCAAAGGACCTTCTACTCCCGCACAACGAAGTGGGGTGTGTTCTCCCAGGGCACACTCCAGGCACTTTATTGCGCTGGATCGACTGGGCGTAACTATGTTCTAAATCTCAGCCTTTCCAACACAAACAAAAGCGCAGGGTCGTCAGGGAGGAGGGGGTTTTAGTGGGTATTGGGGTTGCTCGCTCGTGTAGCAACGCTCGGAGTCTTTCACACTATTCTGTGACGTCGATCGCGGACGGGGCACTGCCAAGAGCATACTATTGCTGCAGTGTTATCGCCCCCGACCGACGCGTGTCGTTCCCCTAGCAACGGCCCAGTTTGTGCGTAAATCGGTTAAGCATATTCCCTCGCCTCAAAAAAAAAATCTATGAGTGTATATAAAAATAATTATTTACCTAGTTTTGATAAATATACATATAAACTAGAAAACTTACACGTAATCAAGCAGAGTGTGATACGTAAGCCATACTCAGCCAGGAACAGCCGCCGGGGCGGTGCTCCCGAACTCTGGAGCCTCGGCAGCACGTACCCTTTCCAGACCACCTCGACTGGCACATAGCAGTGTAGTCCGTAGCTAATGAAGATTGCGATTGCAAACATGACTATCACGCTGGTCGCCAACCTGGAAGGACAGTACACCATTGTACATACATACATACATACATACATACATAACTTCACGCCAGTTCCCTTGCGAGGTAGGCACGAACAACAGAGTGCCATTTAGGCTTATTCTTACACACCTCACTTGCCTCTTTGACTTTCATAACTCTTGTCATGCAAGCTCGTCTGTTCTTAAGGCTCCTGACATCAACTTCTGCTAGTACACGATCAATTTGATCATGGAAGGTGTGTCGTGGCCTTCCACGACTTCTGCATCGATCCACTTTTGCATTGTATATCTGTTTAGTCATTCTTTCATCATGCATTCTTTCCACATGCCCGAACCACCGGAGCATTCCTTTCCTTACCTTCACCCCGACACTCTCTTTCAGACCAACTCTCTTTCTTACTTCGGTATTAGGAACGCGGTCCGCGAGCGTCACTCCGCAGATTTTGCGCAGTGCTCGCATCTCGACCGCGTTTACTCTACTTTCATGCTCTTTCTTCCATACCCAACTCTCGCTTCCATACGTGAGCGTAGGTACCAGCACCATTGTATCTCGTATATTATAATGTACTAGAGTTTACCCCGCGACTGCGCCGCGGGTCAACCTCTAGTGCGTATATCTTATTTAAAGAACAAGTGGTACAGGTTACATTGTATTAAATTTGTATGTATTTGCCCCCGAAAGATTCACTTCATTTTATATCGCAAACTATACCACCCCCGTCTATATGTAAACTACATAAATGACAAAACTTGACAAAATAGATAACATGGACCCAGTGGACCAACTGGACCCAGTGGATCCAGTGGAGAAAGTGGACCCAGTGGACCCAACGGACCTAGTGGACCAAATGGGTCCAGTGGGTTCAGTGGACCCAATGGACCAAGTTGACCAAGGGGACCAAGTGGACACAGTGGACCCAGTAGACTCAGTGGACGAAATGGACAAAATCACAAAACCTGTCCTAGTTTCCAGGATAAACTTTACATAAATCTATCCCAAAATTTATCCCAGTATCCGGGATAAAAAGTATCCCTTAGCCACTCTTGGTATTCAAATTATATATATACCGAGTCTCAACCAAATCGGTCCAATAGTCTTTCCATAAAAGGATAACAAACAAAAAGACAAATATATTTTTATCCCGGAAACTATCACATTTTTCGGGATAAAAAACATTCTATTTCATTCTCGGCATCGAAAATATGTATATACTGAGTTTCAGCCAAATCGGTCCAATAGTTTTTCCGTGAAAACGGAACAGACAGACAGAGTTACTTTCGCATTTAATAATAATAATCGGCAGACAAACACACATATTGTATATCCCCAAATTAAGCACGTTACGCTTGTGTTATGGGTAATATACAACGGACTACTCTGGCGCCGATCCCAGACACCCAGACCATAGTAAATAACGGAGAAAATACGTTTTCGAAATTTACTATACCAGGAATCGAACCCGGAGCCTCTGCGTTGTAGTGAGGTAGGCCGGCAAAGGCTTAGCCCGCTCAACCACAGAGGCCGTCAAAAAATTTATAATATTAATAGGGATATATAATGTGTATTTAATTTGATAATCCCGAGCTCTGGACTATGCCGCAACCCTGACTGCCGTGGCCTTATCTTTATGTGAAGGGAGACTTTCTGTAGTCTGGGGATGGTTGATCACCCCCGGCACCTTCGGTAGGATTCAAATTAAGAGGGGTGTGCGGAGTACACTTCAGCGCTCTCCTCTTGGTGGCCGGATTCAAAACCTAGAAACTGACATTTTTTTTTAATATATGTGTATTTCTATTATTGCTAAACGTTTGTTCATGTATTGTCAAAAAATTTAAAAATTGTGTCAAAGCATGGTTTCGTTCACAATAAGCAAAATGTTATTAAAGTTTATGGCGCATTCTTGTGCTTTGTTTACAATTTTTTGGGGAACCACATGCGAGGATTTAAAACTGCACGACTGGTATACTTACGGTCCATGGGGCAAGTCGAGAGTGATCGAGTCGCTGCAGTTATTGACGCAGTAGGTATACCCGAGGGCTCCAACAGCCACGTACAGCAGAACGATGATGGTCATACCCACGTTGAGTACCCCGCACGGCTTACCAAACGCCTTCGGGGTCTTCATGTTGTTCTCGAGAGCTACTACCTGTATTTAGATTCAGATTTAAAACACACTAGACTTTTTTTATTGCAGGAGTTCAGCAGATAGGCAAAGGGCCAACTTGATGGAAAGCGGTTACCATCGCCTATGGACATTTATAACACCAAAGGTGCTACAAATGCGCTGCTGCTCTCTTAAAGGAGACTGGAACCTGGTCACTAATGACGGAACACAACTCAAGGTTGTCATGACGACATAATTTAGACCAGGGGTAGCCATCCAGTCGGGCAAACGCCCTACCACCTGGCTGTAGGTTATTTTGTCGCCTCTTACGACAGGCCGCCCGGCCGCAGGAAATTGTATTCTTTCTCCGTTCCTGCACGGATAAAAACTGCAAAAACTGCTTTAACGGTTCAAGCCACAACATGTTGCGAAGCGGTCGTATTGATTAGACTCAAATAGAAGAATGACACGCATAAACAAAAAAATAAAATTTAAGAATTAAAATGAACAAGTTGGGGGTAGGCTGAATAACAATTCTAACATTACCTACTCATCGACACGTGTTTCCGTGATCATGGCTACTGAAAAGTGGTCAATATGTCGAAATTAATAAAAAATAAGTAAAATGCCGCGTTTAAAATTTTTCTTATAAAAAAGATTGCACACTATCCGTGCAAGAACGGAGAAAGAATACAATATCCTGCGGCTGGACGGCCTGTTGTAAGAGGCGACAAAACAACGCATAGCCAGGGGCATTTGCCCGACTGGATGGCTACCAATCCTGGTTTAAAAAAAGGTCCAAAGTATTATTATATGTCGCCATAAAAACCTTGATTTGTGTTCCGGCATTAGTGACCAGGTTCCAGTCTCCCTTAAGAGAGCAGCAGCGCATTTATAGCACCGCATGTATAGCATTTATGGTAACCGCTTTCTATCAAGTTTGTCTGTCTGCTAAACTCCTACAATAAAAGAAAAATATCTGATATTATAAAATTTTGGTACTAAAATTACTAAGTGCAAGAATTTAGAAAAATATAACTGAAAAATTTATCACTTACTAGGTTTTGAAATGGGTTTAACTGCGAATTTTGATAGCTACTTAAGCCGCTTTACAAACCGCGACTGTCGCGGCGATGGCCGCTGATTCGTTCCATAAGGCTCGATTCAGGTGAACGGCATCATAGTATCAATCGAGCCTTATTGTGTTCTGCGCAATGACTTGTACAGTCGTGGTATGGAAATGTTCGCCAGTTTCCAAATTGATTCATTTAACATTTCGCGAGCACGTGTTAACTGTTCAAACTAAGTCACAAAACAGACTGTTTCACAGAAAATTATTTTATTATTTTATTTTATTTGGGGAGTTAACAGCTGTAGTCTTACAAACTAAAGTTTTACAAACTAGCGTTACAGAAATAGCTAAAGAACAGCTAATTATAAACCTCCACAGATGACAAGGAAATAAAAATAAAGTATAAAATACAATAATTTTAGAAA
The DNA here is from genome assembly GCA_019925095.2 of Dendrolimus kikuchii. Classification (NCBI taxonomy): domain Eukaryota; kingdom Metazoa; phylum Arthropoda; class Insecta; order Lepidoptera; family Lasiocampidae; genus Dendrolimus; species Dendrolimus kikuchii. The sequence continues at coordinate 1,891,004 of CM034387.1, forward strand.
AAAGAAGAGCAATAATAGGAAGATTTTGTGACGGGGAAACTAGTTATTATTAAAATAGGCTTTGATTAAATTCTCATTAACAGATGCTTTTTTTTTTTGTTTTGAGGCGAGGGAAAATGCTTAACCGATTTACGCACAAACTGGGTCATTGCTAGGGGAACGACACGCGTCGGTCGGGGGCGATAACACTGCAGCAATAGTATGCTCTTGGCAGCGCTCCGTCCGCGATCGACGTCACAGAATAGTGTGGAAGACTCCGAGCGTTGCTACACGGGCGAGCAACCCCAATACCCACTAAAAACCCCCTCCTCCCTGTCGACCCTGCGCTTTTGTTTGTGTTGGAAAGGCTGAGATTTAGAACATAGTTACGCCCAGCCGATCCAGCGCAATAAAATGCCTGGAGTGTGCCCTAGGAGAACACACCCCACTTCGTTGTGCGGGGGTAGAAGGTCCTTTGCTCTCCTAGCAAGCTAAAGGCCCCCCGCGGAGACTATCCACAAACAAGTTAATGTAAACATAATCCGACTTGCTGAGTTTGTTAAATTCATTCACTGTTCTAACAAAAAATGAGTAGCGTCTGAAAGCTGTGCGTGTCAAAGGCGAATGAAGTAGTTTTCTTGGGCGTACAAGACTAGGGGGAACATACAAATGTAGTTTCTCAATAAGACTAGCGCAGTCAATTTTGGACTGAGCAATTTTCACCAAGAAATGTTTATCGGAAATTATGTTTAACTATTTGATAATAACGTTTAAAATTACTTAGATCAAAGTTGTTTAATTTTCTGTCTTGTCTAAGAAGATTGTTAGTGTAAAACCTCTTTATTGGTTTTAATATTTATGTTAAGCGAAGTGATTATATCCTCTTTATATCTTATTGATAATCGCAGCATCCATCATTGTCAACATTGCAAATTTTCTTATTTCACGTTTCTATTTTTTACGAAGTTAACATTTATTAAACTATTGGCCTTATTGTTTTGTGTTGGTTGTATTCTTGTACTCGTACAAGCAAAAGTTGACTTTAAAGTGATGTACATTTTCATGAAAGATGTTGAAAGAATGCATGATGAAAGAATGACTAAACAGATATACAATGCAAAAGTGGATGGATACAGAAGTCGTGGAAGGCCACGAGCCTTAAGAACAGACGAGCGTGCATGACAAGAGTTATGAATGTCAAAGAAGCAAGTGAGGTGTGTAAGAATAAGTCTAAAAGGCGCTCTGTTGTTCGTGCCTACCCTGAAAGGGAACTGGCGTGAAGTTATGTATGTATGTATGTATGTAACATTTTCATTCCGCAACTGTACAAACTTCAAAGACGCATTTACGTTTCGCTCAGTACTTATTTGGTAATAATTTGAGTGCCTACAAGCAGTATAAGGATGTACACAATTTCAACACCAGGCATTATAATAGACTGATATTGCCATCTTTTAGACTACAATAAGTACTGTCCTCTTTCTTGGGCGTTGGTATACGCTTCTTCAATAAGATTCCGAGTGAAATGTTAGATCTGCCATTCACTAAATTTAAAATTAAATTAAAAAGCATCTTACTAAAAAAGGGATACTACACTATTGAAGAATACTTAAATGACAAAAATTCATTTACATAGAACTTCGCTCCAACCTCTTATACTAAATTTTGTGTAAGGTTTTTTATTTATCTTGCCATGCTTGTAAGGAATTTGTGGAGACATACTACAGCATAACATTTCAGCACGTCATGTCATTATTATAACTATAATATTATTTCTTTCCTTTTATTGTCTTATTGAGTATGCATTGTTTGCTACAACTCCATTAATTCTTCAAAAAGTAATTCTGTAACATACTTCTGTACAAAACTTATTAAAAAAAGAATTTGAGATATAAATAGAATATGAAATATAAAGAAAACCAATATCTAGCTAGACGTGTTGCTCCCTTTAAAGAGCGGCAGCACATTAGTAGTACCTCTGGAGTTCCAAATGTCCATAGGTGATGGTAACCGTGGTGTACAACGGAGAGTGTTCCGAGGAACTGTTGGATCTGGTGCCAACGCCTCATTTTTACAACCGCATCGCTCGCTATCGGCGGGGTGTTCACCCCCATTTCCTGGAGCTCCCATGCTCAACTATGCAATGGTTCTCTAGAACGTTTATTCCGCCTACAACAATGATCTGGAGAGAACTTCCCGCCGAAGTTTTCCCTCTGCGCTATAAAATGGGGTCGTTTAAGAAGGGCGTTATGAAATTTCTTAGAGGCCGGCAAACGTCCATAGGCGACGGTAACCATCTTCCATCAAGTGGGCCGTCCGCCTGTTTGCCTGCTTCAGGCAATAAAAAAAAATCATCTTTGTTATGTGTATTATCCGTGCAGGGACGGAGAATACAATTTCCTGTGGCCGGGCGGCCTATCAAGAGGCAACAAAACAACCCACAGCCAGGTGGTAGGGTATTTGCCCGTCTGGATGGCTAGCACCCATGGTACTAGAGATTCCAGCCTCCCTTTAGAAAGCGGCAGCACATTAGTAGTACCTCTGGAGTTTCAAATGTCCATAGGTGATGGTAACCGCTTTCCATCAGATGGGCCGTCTGTCTGTCTGCTGAACTGACGTAATAATAAAAAAAAACCAAACAAATCAATTTCGTTGAAAGATAAAGAATTGAAAGTAAAAGACGGTATTCAATGACTGTTCGGGATTGCTCTTGGCTTAATTTTCATTATTGTATGCACTATTGTTACATGCGCGCGCGTCGCTGATAACATGGTAGATGATAGTGATGTGCTAATTTTTTTTTATGTTTAAGGCTTGGCAACTAGGCCTTTAAGCCAGGCGCCGTTGTATTGTAGGCTACAATCGACGACATTCAACGGAGTTCTTGTGACAACTCGCAAGGCCACATTTGGCTATATAGTTCACGTTTCTCGCAAAAACACATAATTACTACTCAAAAACTATCAATATCCTACAACTATTGTTAATTTTAGAGTAATTTTACACATTTTTAGAAAATGAAACTGCACAGCACAACGTCTCCTTTCAGTTCCCGCCAAAAACTCTGATGTGCTAATTTAGTTTGTATGATTGCTAGTGATGTGCTAATTAATTGATATGGCTAGTTATGTGCATTAGCTATGACATTGAATGACTCAAGTTCAAGCATGTATGTAAGGATCACTTCGGCGGATTCATACAAATTGGAAGACAGAAATGAACCATCAGAAATCGGCTTGATACACTTTTGGAATTTATACTTGTCCCAAATAAAAGTACGTTTTAACGATTTTAAGCGCGTGAATTTATTTTAATTTATTATTGCGACCTGACGACGTGGTCACGGAAGACAAAGATGTCAAGTGTCAATGAGTATTGTTAAAGTGTTATTTTGCCTACCGCCAACATGTTCATTTTAATTATTTAGTTTTAATTTTGTTTATGGTTATTATCTACTCTATGGGAGCCTTTTTTTTTTGGCCAGGGGAAATCCGTTTGAGGACTAAGCCGCGACAGGTACAGAAGCCTGGAGGGATGTTCGCGACCGGTGTGAGTGTGTGGGATTCGCCAGATCGGGGGTGGCACTAGCGTGCCCGGTCAGAACCGGTGCCACGCTATTGCCACGCCCCAGTTAGGAATACCCACTAAAACCCCTGGGTGTTCCGTCCTGCGCCTTATGCCAGCGCTACGTGTATACGGGCTTCCCAACTCCGCGTGCCCTGGCAGGCGTGGGCCCCCCTCACTGGGCCTCTTCCTATGCCAGGGGACTTATCCCCCGGCTACAACTAGGTCTATTCCGTGCGTGAGGTGGTATGTAACGCGCCCCACGGGAAGAGAGATGAGCGCGCGCGGAGCACTCGCGCTCTCATCTCGACGGCATGTGCGGGTGAGTGAGAACCCCTATACCCCTAGGGGCAGCTTACGGCGGCCGAAGGCCACTATCCGACCTCCGGCGTCGGCGCGTCCTCCTTTGGCGGGAGCGGAGCAGGGAATTACGCTCACGCTCCCGTTCCGCCTCCTCCTTCGCAAACATGACTTGCTCGCAGAAGGAGGAGACGGCGTCCCATCCGGTGGAGCTCCCGACCATGGTGCGTACCACAGCCGGGAGCGAGGTGTCAAATCCGGTATGGGCGACGAGCTCCCGGCGCTGCTCCGTCCAGGCTAGACATTCCTGGAGAGTGACTCTATGGGAGCCTAATCTAATTCACCACCGCTTCGCAACATGTTGTGGCTTGAATAGAAGAAACGGCGCAAGAAACTCTTCAGGAACATGCCACCTAGTTGTAATAATTTTATATAATACTAGCTGTCCCATAAGACGTTGTTCTGCCCTGAAGAAATAAAATTTCGAACCCGATTGCAGCGCCACCTACCGGGTCCAAATGTAAACTATTATCTTTCGAGTCGGATCAAACTGCACACGGTGTGCAAATCTGATTAAAATCGGTCAAGTAGTTTAGGAGTCCATCGCGGACAAACAACGTGACACGTAATTTATATCTATTAAGATTATAATGGGTGAGGTGTGTAAGAATAAGCCTGAATGGCGCTTTGTTGTTCGTGCCTACCCCGCAAGGGAACTGGCGTGAAGTTATGTATGTATTATAAGCTATAATGGCGGTAGTTGAGTTTTTTTTGCAAGTACGGCGGTAGCGTTCGCTAGCGGCACGTGCCCTGTACACGTGCGCGGCGTCGTCACCCCGCCCACCTTTCACTACGCTTAGAGTATAAAAACGGACCGCTCCGTTGTATTGGCACGCATTTCCAACGAATGCGTCGTCGAGCATGGACCATTGGCTTCCAATCAGTACTGCTCTGACAATAGATACGGAACACCGTCATTGGCGGCTAAGTACTATCTAAATAATAGACGTGGAACACTGTCCCAGTCAGTACTGTCTAAATTGCGGTAGGTGCGTGGAACGCTGTATCTAACAGCCAGTACAGCCCTAAAGTGACCGCCCCGCTCTCATGACAATAATAGACGTGGAACACTGTCCCAGACAGTCAGTACCGTCTAAATTGCGGTAGGTGCGTGGAACGCTGTATCTAACAGCCAGTACAGCCCTAAAGTGACCGCCCCCGCTCTCATCTCTAACTGTAATTGTTTTTGTACTTTATTAATGGTTGTTTGTCTAATTAAATCAATAAATTTGTTATAAAATTAAATAAATTGTTTACGATTATATTTTTTATTATTTTCCACTTCTGGTCGCTAAAATCAGAAGTGGGATTGGACTTATTTGCTCACAAATATTAGACGTGATACCTACACAAACAACCGTTAAATATTAATTAGGAATGCCACGTTCGTCAAGATCATGTGACGGGTCGGTTAGGACGCCACCTCGCTCTGAGTCTAGGCGTGTCATGCCGCGTTCGTCAAGACCACGTGATAGGTCAGTTAGGACGCCACCTTGGTCTGGGTCTAGGTGTAGCCGTCGCAGCGAATCGCGACTAGACCATAGGCATAATTCACGATCGCCTCACGATCAAATGCGTTCGCGCTGTTATAAAACTCGCTCACGGTCCCATCATAATAGAACCCGTTCGAATTCACGTCGTGACAAGATTCTTACGCCTTCGCGTAGCGATAGCACTCGTTCACGATCTCGTCGCAGTCCCTCGCGTAGCCGGGGAGCATCATGGTTCACGTGAAGGGTCTGAGTCACGAACGTTCAACTCGCATCAACGTCGTAGTAAATCTCGGTCTTATCATCACGTTTTCGTGAAAAACGTACTCGTCACTATTGTGACGACTGGCTGCCACTAAAAAAGATACTACTAGTGGTTCACACGTTACGCCGTCAGTTCGGAACAGCACACCTCCATTAAATACAAATATTTCCGTAACCCAATCACTAGTTGACGCGTTAACTATTGTTTCAAATTTTCATCCGGCTATAAATAATTTTGAGGTGTGGTGTGGCGAAGTGGACAGGGCTAGGCATGTGAACCGCTGAGATGATCTCGAATGTTTCTCACGTGTGGCTCATTGTTTGGAAGGTGACTCGAAAACCTGGTTAAATGAATGGGCTACGAATGATCGCTCGTGGTCCAATTTTCTTAGCGATTTAAAATCGTTGTGTCCGCAAAAGATTGACTTCGCTCAAATTATACATGAGATCATAAATATCGCGTCCGAGAAGTTTCCATCATACGCAGAGTATGCACGTAGTTCTTTATTTAAGATTACGAGTAATAGGAGGTTTAAACCAAGACCTTATGGTTCAAATATTGATCTACGGCATCAATGATGTACAGGTGCGCGCAGCGGCTACCAATGCCGATCTAATCACCGAAAACTTGGTTTCCTTTTTAACTACTTATCTGAAGCCTACTCGTTAAGTTTGATAATCGTAACTGCGATAAATATGTGCCATCCGGTTATGTCCTAAGTCAGAATTTAAAGGTTTCTGTTGTGGCAGAGCAGTGCATAGCAGAGCAGTGCCCCAAGAATCGTAATGTTAATAACAAGCACGACGCGCATGATAGTGTTAAACCAGTCGTCTGCTCTTAATAGGGCATAAGGCCCGATCTGGGTCCCAAGCTAATATCAACCAACGCAAACTTAACTTGTGTAGTATAGATAGTGGAGCACTCAATGTGTCCTTAATATCGTCAGCGGTAGTAACTTACTTCTCCAGTTCGCGTGAACAAATTAAATGTTCTTTGAAAGAAATAAGCGATAAGGAGGTTATTGCTTGCGAGTATATCACTTTAACTATCGATTTTAGGAATATAGCGCTTGAAGTAGATTTTGTCATAGTACCCGCCTCGTGCATGAATACGCCCATTACCATAGCGACTGACGTACTTAGTCGCGATGGCGTCATGTTTATTCGTACGAAACGCGGACAATACTTCACTCATAGGTGTTAGCAACCCCCAATAAGATATGGCAGTAGTAGATGAATTCTCTGTTTTTGATATCCGGTACAGCCACCACTACCGTGAACACTGGTAAAATGCTCATCAGCTTGACAAGTAACGTCCTTGTGTCATACCATTCATGTCGTTTATCGTTTGTCGTACCAAGATGGTTCGGACAGAATGAGTGTAGACTTTCAAGCTCTAAATCTCATTACCGTCCGGGATAGATACCCCGTACCCCTGGTTGATGATCACATTGATCGGCTTGGGGGCTCGAAATTCTTCGAATCTTTAGATACGGCGTCGGCTTTTCATCAAATCCCTATTAATGAGGACTCGATCCATAAAACGGGCTTTGTAACTACGGAAGCCTATTATGAGTATTTAAAAATGCCATATGGGTTATACAATTCCCCCACTGTGTATCAACGTATCATCAACAATACCTTGCGTAAATTTATAGAAACGGGGAATGTCCTAGTATATATTGACGATGTACTGATCCTAAGTTCAACGCTCGATGATGGCATTACCTTATTACAATGTCCTGAGGACATTGACAGAAGCAGTGTTCTCGGTTAACGTACGCAAATGTTTCTTCCTACCGAAATCGGTACCTTGGTCGCGTTATTAGTCATGGTCAGGTTAGGCCGAGCCCACACAAAATCTAGGCACTAGTTAACGCACCTATTCCTAGTAGCGTCAAACAAGTACGCCAGTTTTTAGGCCTTGCGGGTTACATTCGGTGCTACATCAAAGGTTACGCGACGAACACCGCATGTATCTCGCGTCTCGCAAAGAAAGACTTAAAATTTCAATGGGGGTCTGATCAAGATCAAGTCCGGCAAGAACTTGTCAGACGTTTATCTAACGAATCCATACTTGCGGTTTTTGACCCGAAGCTTCCCACAAAACTGCACACTGGTGCTAAGTGTAGCATACGATGCGGTACTTATGCAGGTATACGTAGATGGTGGTAATCGAGTAATAGCCTATTTTAGTGAAGTCACTCGGTGCGCGGAGGCAAAATACCATTCGTATGAACTGGAAACCTTGGCGTTCGTCAAAGCATTGCAATACTTTCGTCACTATTTCATCGGGATAACTTTTAAAATCATAACCGTAACGTAAAAAAGATCTTCCACGCGTTGCACGCTGGTGGATTTATCTGCAGGATATTCAATTTTGAAATTGAATATCGAAAGGGCGTGATGATGGGTCACACGGATTGTCAATAACATTGACAGACCATTGAATTGAGCACAAATAGCTCGGTCGGCTAATTCCGAGACTAGCGATCTCATCCAAAAACTAAGGAATGGTCTCTTGGACTCCAAGAGGTACGTTTGTCAGAATGATGTGCTCTATTATCGCTATACACCTGTTGGCGAGGAATCGCGCTTACTATGTTACATCCGACACCGATTCAGTTAATTACGTGTTTTTCATGACTAGCACGAGCACATCGGGGCTGACAAAACTTATGACCTAGTCTTAAAACACTTTGGTTCCCTGGCCTTAAACTATTTGTACGAAAGTATACCTCCCATTGCCTTTTTTTTGCATTTCCAAAATCTCCCCATAGCTCCCCGTCGGCCTATTATGTCATGGGGAAAATTAGACATCCTCTTTAATACGATTCATGTTGATGTATTGGGTCCTTTACCTGAATGCAACGGGTATGAATTTGTATTTGTGTTGGTCGACTACTTTACAAAATTTTGTTTACTCTCTACCCTAATTTAAAGACAAGATGCAAGCGAATTAAACGGGTTTTTAATAGCGCTCTATATTTTGTTCGGGGTCTCCCAAATTGATAGTTTGTGACCGTAGCCGCATATTTGAGGCGTCGGCTTTTACCAGATGGATGTGAAATCAAGTCGAACATTAATAACCGTCCTTAATATGATTCGCATCAAGTGTAATAATAAAAATTCCACCTGGTCTGATAGTTTGTGCAAAATTCAGTTAGTTTTAAATAAGACAAAGCAAAAAAAACCACGCAGTACTCGGCTTTGTACTTGTTGATTGGCACTAACGCGACCAGTCCTGTGATTCAGGCACTGATCCGTGACGTTGCCATTGAAAGCTCCAGTGCAAATCGAGAAACCATGAGGGAACTCGGCAGGAGCTCCGCTAAAGCATCTCTTCACAAAAATCAGGATAGTCAAGACACTCGGGGTAAATCGTTAAAGGCACCCCGCCAAGAGTTTTTCATTTTAACTATAAAGTCTTCGTAGTAAAGTATTCTCAGTGCGCTGGGAAGCTGGACTCTGGCATGAGGGGGGCCCATACCGCGTGACTAAAGTATTACCGAGCGGTCGTTATGAGCTGAAATTATTAATGGAGCTAAAGGCAAGACAACCCAGGTCACAGCTCAGTACTTGATACCCTGGAAAGGCGAGTGGTGTAATGAGTTGTGCTGCATTTTTTTTTTTTTGAAGTGAGTTTTAACCGAACCTTTTTATGATTTTTGATATGTTCCAGTACCACGTATGTAGTGTATGCGTGCGTATGAGCGCAAGACAAGTGATTGTCTTGTGGTTGGAACGAATGGCTGTTGCAGTCAACGTACAGCGCGCTTGGGAGCAACCCGCGTGCAGCGCGTTCGGAAGCAGCCCGCGTGCAGCGCGTTCCGGTGCCCGGAAGTGCCTGGTTCCGGAAGTCGTGTACTATGTACGCGCGGTGGGCGTTGTCCCGGTTGGGCGTTGTCCCGGAAGTCGCATGTATATGCGCGTCGGGCGGTTGTCCCGGGTGTTCTTTGAACACACATCAGGAGTTGTCCTGGCAGGCGCAGTCCTGGTAACACGTTTTTAACGTGTAAACTTGTACGTACAAGTATGAGTGAGATATGGTGTATGAAGATGTATGCACAACATTTTTAAGTAAAATGTCTTTAATTTGAGTTACGAAAGTGTATTTTTGTATGAGGGCCTTGGATGTGGAATGAGTGACAGAATAGGCACAGGTGTATGTCGTCACGTATAATTAACCTACATGTTTTATCATTCAGGTAGCAATGATGACAACCCTGACGATGCTGGTGAGCTTTCAGTCCCTGGTGCAGCCGAGGACGGTGCAAGATCAGGAGAGGCCGTATAAGCCATAATGGCGGTAGTTGAGTTTTTTATGCAAGTACGGCGGTAGCGTTCGCTAGCGGCACGTGCCCTGTACACGTGCGCGGCGTCGTCACCCCGCCCACCTTTCACTACGCTTAGAGTATAAAAACGGACCGCTCCGTTGTATTGGCACGCATTTCCAACGAATGCGTCGTCGAGCATGGACCATTGGCTTCCAATCAGTACTGCTCTGACAATAGATACGGAACACCGTCATTGGCGGCTAAGTACTATCTAAATAATAGACGTGGAACACTGTCCCAGTCAGTACTGTCTAAATTGCGGTAGGTGCGTGGAACGCTGTATCTAACAGCCAGTACAGCCCTAAAGTGACCGCCCCGCTCTCATGACAATAATAGACGTGGAACACTGTCCCAGACAGTCAGTACCGTCTAAATTGCGGTAGGTGCGTGGAACGCTGTATCTAACAGCCAGTACAGCCCTAAAGTGACCGCCCCCGCTCTCATCTCTAACTGTAATTGTTTTTGTACTTTATTAATGGTTGTTTGTCTAATTAAATCAATAAATTTGTTATAAAATTAAATAAATTGTTTACGATTATATTTTTTATTATTTTCCACTTCTGGTCGCTAAAAGTATGTATAATGGGTGAGACGTAAAACAAAAAGAAATTGTCAGTCAAGTTGGTTTATGTTCCGGTGTACGCAGAAGGAGCTCACAGTGTCTTGAGGTCTGGCTGTTGGTTTTTGTTTGGTTTGAGTCTTAATAGTTTTGATGATCGGATCCGAAGCCGGTGGTACTTGCCAACACAATCTTCTCTATTGGAATTTGGGTGTATTTTATTTCAATAGCCTCACGAATCATTCTAAGTATGACAAGATTCTCTTTTGCGAGGATAAACGCAAAACGTCGGAAAAATACGAATCATATAAATTACCGCGCTTAAAACCGTTAAAACGTAGTTTTATTATGTATATACTCACAAAATTATATAGAAAATAAAAACAAATTGTCTATGTACTTCGCTACCTAAATTGCCAGGTGGTAGAGTATTTGCTCGACTGGATGGCGACCACCCCTGGTCTAGAATATGCCGCCATAACAATCTTGTATTGTGTTCCGGCATTAGTGACCAGGTTCCAGTCTCCTTTAAGAGAGCAGCAGCGCATTTGTAGCACCTTTGGTGTTGCAAATGTCCATAGGCGATGGTAACCGCTTTCCACTCCGTGGGCCGTCTGCTTGTCTGCTGAACTCCTGCAATAAAAAAAAATATATATATATATATATTTTTACTTTTATTTGCAGAGTGCAGCAGACAGGCAGACGGGGCCCACCTGATGGTAAGCGGTTACCATTGCCTATGGAAATTTGTAACAAAAGATGCTACAAATGCGCTGCTGCTATCGGAACCTGGCCACTAATGCCGAAACACAACTAAGTTTGTTATGGTGGCATACTTTATATCAAGGGCGCTAGCCATCCAGACGGACAAATACCCTGCCAGCTGGCTGTGGGTTGTTTTGTCGTCTCTTACGACAGGTGGCCCGGCCGCAGGAAATTGTATTCTTTCTCTGTTTCTACACGGATAAACATTATATTGCGCTAAGTATATGGGTGTTTTTTATTTTATTATTATTATTAACATCTCTACAAACTCCAGTTCCGTACCCTTTTTTACTACTTAATTTCTATGAAAAATTTTAGAGTCCATACACGCTTATTGTTTATTTTTGTTACTGTTTGTGACATTAATTTAGTGATTTTTATGTTGTCGTGTACCTTAAGAATAACTTATTATATTAATTTATTCTATTTTTAGTACTAAACTTATTCTAATGTAGAGTGTATCTGTTACATGCTGGTGTTGTGAGGAAGTGCATGTGCAGTGTTGGCCTTATATCTATACTTATATATAGTCCTATCTAGTGCCATGTGTGTTGTTTTTTCTTTTCTGTGGCTGGGTTATTAATTTTTAGGCTCTTTGTGTGTCTTGGTTTGTTTGTGTGCGTGTAATGCAATGCGATGGTAGTGCGAGTATATGGGTGTTTATAGATGATGGTAAGCACTTTCTATTATGTGGGTTATCTGTCTGTCAGCTTGCAAGAAAAAAGAATATTGCCACTAGGCAAGAAAATTAATTAATGTTCTAGACATTATTATTAAGCCTGGCCGGCTTTGTTTACCTTTTTAATATTGTCAGCGATGAAGACTATATATACACAGCATATGCCCAGCTGGTAGACTACGAGGAACACGTCGACGGCAATTGCCGCAGAATTGGCACAGGGGCGCAGTGAGGAAGGTCCCGCCACCAGGGTAGCTCTCATGGATTCTGTATACGAGAGTTGTGGCACACGATGCATCTTACACGCAGCGTATTGAGACCGAACCTGTAATGATAATGTTTCATTTAATGCAAAGCTGACAAAGAGGCACACGTTCCAGCTCATGGAAAGTGCTTACCGTCGTCTATAGGCGGCTGTAACACCAATGGCGAAGCGCGTTGCCCGCCTTTAAGATAAGGCAAGGTGGCTTCCTCCTGTGAGTAAGATATGTCGCAGAAGGAAGCCGCAGAAAGGTAGTACGTGTACTTGGACCCCATCTGTAGACGGCGGATCGGCGGTCAAAGGCGCCGCTGCGCGACTATCCTTCTCCTATGAATCCGTCACAGGAGGCCCCTTGTTACAGGAGTAACAGCAGACTTCCCATGTTGATGAAGTGGACCACCTAGTCTTCGGCGTGTTCCAGTGTTAACCGAGCGCAGGGGAGTCACGGTGCAGTAACTCTGTTCTAGATCCCGTTATGCCCCGCAAAAGCGTGTTTTTATCCGTGCAGGAACGGATAAAGAATACAATTTCCTGCGGCCGGACGGCCTATCGTAAGAGGCGACTTAACAACCCACAGCCAGGTGGTAGGGCATTTGCCCGACTGGATGGCTACCACCCCATGTTGCCATAACAACCTTGAGTTGTGTTCCGGCATTAGTGACCAGGTTCCAGTCTCCCTTAAGAGAGCAGCAGCGCATTTGTAGCAACTTTGGTGTTGCAAATGTCCATAGGCGATGGTAACCGCTTTCCATCAAGTGGGCCGTCTGCCTGTCTGCTGATCTCCTGCAATAAAAATAAAAAAAGCGCGGGAATAGCGGCGCAGGTTTGGGTTTAGTGGGTAGTTTGGCGGCTGGTTCCTCGCGACTACTTCTGCTCCGGCGATGTGAGCGTTGAGAACCTGTCGCTGAGACACCCTCAGACCCGCAGCACGCTTCTGTATGCGGGGTAAGAGCCTTCCCTGGAAACCCGAGGATATGTCCAAAGACATACCTCAGTGTTATCAAAAAAAAATATGGGGGATGAGATGGAGGGATCAGAGAAGAGAAATGGGATAGGATATGGGATTGGAATACGCGGATGGAATAGGGAAGGCTGGATAAGGGAAGGGGTTAGCAGGTTATCAGAACTCTCACTTATTTTTCATACATACATACATAGATAACTTCACGCCAGTTCCCTTGCGGGGTAGGCACGAACAACAGAGTGCCATTTAGGCTTATTCTTACACACCTCACTTGCCTCTTTGACATTCATAACTCTTGTCACTCATTTTTCCTTTGCATATATATTTTCTATTATTCGAATAATCGATGTTTGAGTGTCACAGCTCTAGCGGTATCGAAGACAGCAATGTTTTGGTTGTCTAGCATGTTCTTATCCGTCATCCGTCGAGAGCTGTCAGTCAGTCGTTGGACACGAACCTTACTACACGCGTGTGCAACTGAACATTAATACCGCCAAATCGAACAAAACTAATATTACTACAATCTAGAGGTGTTAGCAGCATCCGGTAAGTACTAGCTTATATCCTTACTGCTAAGCCTAGACTTCAAACATCGGTCGAGTCTGAAAAATATTTAGAAAATCAGAATCGACACATCTTCCCATAATATAGCTACCGTCGTTTTGGATATGTATGCTACACTCATCGCATGAAAGCCGATTAGCTCAAGGCTATAACCGTTTCACAGCGATATTCGTCGAGAGCGTTGTAACACCCTGATCGAGCCGGCCCTAAGAGCTGTAATCAGGATAGTGACTCCAGGATGGTTGGAAAACTAAAAAACATGCTTTGAAATATCGAACTAAAAAATTGAAAATAATTTTTAAGTATGCAGAGTTTATTTTAGAGGTTTTACACGCCACGTTTTTTAAGGCGCCGTCGACGCGCGTTTCGCTATCGCGCGTTGTCGGCGCCGCTAAACTTGGTAAATTGACAGATTACTTGCGATTGCATCGCTGCAAACTCACGAGAAACGCACTACAGCCGCGCGTGAGTAACTCCCCTTGTTAAGTAAAACGCATGTAGCAAGCGCGCGAATGAGCCACACACACACGACGTGCGTGTGTGGTTGCAGCCAAGCAGATGCGTTGTGTCAGCGTGTTTGTATCGATGTAACTCTACGCTAGTAACGCGTCGACAGCACTCGGAAAGTCGTCGTCTACATACTACCATTTTATGAACGTATGAATAGGTAAATTAGTTGCGATAACATCACGTTTGCAGCGCGTTACAATTGCGTGCACCGCGCGTCGACGGCGCCTGATAAACACGTAGTGTATAAGGGGTCTTAAAGCGATCGTAAATTCAGCTATTCACAACAACAAAAGAGATATTACCAGTACGTGGAGACAGTGGGTAATGATAATGGCAGCGATGACTGTGGCCACGATGCCAGTGATCAGGCCAGAACGAGCAAACGCTTGCGGCATTGCGAGGATTCCTGTACCCAAGCTGCTTTTTAACAGGTGCACCAGCGTCTCCCAGTTGCTATGGATCCAGACGTTATAAATTTATAGTATTTATATAAAAAGATAGAACTACTACAGCCATAGAAAACATGCAAGTAATGTTTACATAGTGTAAATAAAGACTATACGTATGTAAGTATATCCACTAGCCCCACCCTCCTCCTAAACCACGCAACACATTTTTAAGCGGTTATCATCATCAGTTACATAAATTTCATTGGGCTAGAGGGAAATGAGATGGTTGATCGCCTGGCAAATGAAGCTGCATCCGATGGAGAAACATTCGATTGCCTTCTTTGGTATAGCGAGATTACTCTTGTAATTTTATCCGTGCAGGAACGGAGAAAGAATACAATTTTCTGCGGCCGGGCGGCCTGTCGTAAGAGGCGACTTAACAACCCACAGCCAGGTGGTAGGGCATTCGCCCGACTGGATGGCTACCACCCCTGGTCTAAAGTATGTCGCCATAACAACTTTGAGTTGTGTTCCGGAATTAGTGACCAGGTTCCAGTTTCCCTTAAGAGAGCAGCAGCGCATTTGTAGCAACTTGGTGTTGCAAATGTCCATAGGCGATGGTAACCGCTTTCCATCGAGTGGGCCGTCTGTCTGTCTGCTGATCTCCTGCAATAAAAAAAAAAAAAAAACAGAAATTTATGCTTAAATTTTTGGTCAAAATATTTTGACAAAAGATCGTTAACAAAAGGCATATGGTATAAAGTAATATTTTCTTAAGTTTTCGCGACTTGTATACATAATAAAATTACGTTTTAACGGTTTCAAGCGCGGTAATTTTTATTTGATTTTTGGTTTTTCCGACGTTTCGGCCACTTTTCAGTGGCCGTGATCACGAAAGACAAAGATGTCGAGTGTCAACGAGTATTGTTAAAGTTTTATTTAGCCTACCGCCAACTTGTTAATTTTAATTATTTAATTTTAATTTTGTTTATCCTTATTATTTAATCTATGGGAGCCTAATCTAATTTACTACCGCTTCGCAACATGTTATGATTTGAAGAGAAGAAGCGGCGCAAGAAACTCTTCAGCAAACATGCCTAGCTCTAATGATTTTATATAATATTAAAATGGGTGGAAGGAAAAATAAAAGTAATTATCAGTCAAGTTGGTTTGTGTTCCGTTGTACGCAGAAAGAGCTCACAGTGTCTTGAGGTCTGGCAGCTGGTTTTTGCTGGGTTTGGGTCTTAATAGTTTTGATAATTGGATACCAAACAGGTGGGACTTGCCAACCATCTTCAATATTGAAATTTGGGTGTTTTTTGATTTCAATAGCCTCACGCATCATTCTAGGTATCAAACGATTCTCTTTTGCGAGGATTTGTAGGTTATCGAATCTGATGTAGTGGTTGGGTTTATCCAGCGTGTGTTCACTGATCGCAGACTTCGTAGACCTTGTGTGTTTCATGTCAGCAATGTGTTTTTTTACTCGTTATTAGGAGCATAAAAACACGCTGCCAGACCTCAAGACACTGTGACCTCTTTCTGCGTACAACGGAACACAAACCAACTTGACTGATAATTACTTTTATTTTTCCTTCCACCCATTTTAATATTATATAAAATTATTAGAGATAGGCATGTTTGCTGAAGAGTTTCTTGCGCCGCTTCTTCTCTTCAAGCCATAACATGTTGCGAAGCAGTAGTAAATTAAATTAGGCTCCCATAGAGTAAATAATAACCATAAACAAAATTAAAATTAAATAATTCAAATTAACAAGTTGGCGGTAGGCTAAATAAAACTTTAACAATACTCATTGACACTTGACATATTTGTCTTCCGTGATCACGGCTACTGAAAAGTGGCCTAAACGTCGGAATAAAAAAAAACAAATAAATGGCCGCTATTAAAACCGTTAAAACGTAGTTTTATTATGGTATAAAGTAATCCAGCCATCTCTCCCTCGCTCCCTTTGGTTCGATGTGAGCAGAATGAGAAGACAAGAAGTTGTTACGGCACTGAGGCTTAGATCTGGACATGTCCCACTGAATTGTTTTGGTTACATGATGCGTAAAATTAATTCCCCGAATTGCACTGTATGCGGAGTGAGAGAAGATGTCCATCACATTTTGGTTCAATGTGTGCGCGTCGAGCCTTAGAGACGTGACAATTTTGCCGCTAGAACGTCTAATTTAGGCTTTTTAACAGTGTTCTGGCCAGACTGCTGTTTAAAATTATTTCTTTTAATTTAAGTCGTCGAAATTAATTGTTAATGTTGCTTTTATATATTTTTGGGAGCAATAATGGGGGTGACATTTTCTTTTTGAAAAAACCCTCATAAATAAATAGATTAAAAAAAATATTAATTGAAGGTATATTATAAACTAAAACTTAAAGTTTTTATGTAAGTAAAATTGAGCTACTCCCGAGGGTGAGGTACAGCCTAGGAAAACTCGAGTGTAAATATAAATCTGGCCTGAGTTATGGATTTTAATTGATACCATATGTCCATGTGCGAATCCTGCTCGCCCTTAGAATGTCCTCTAGGAAATGCAATAAGAGTATTAGAACCTTTCGGTTCATCTTCGATAATTAGAAACCGGCTCATAACCGTAACTGACACTATCACTGCATTGACGTGTGTTGCGCGTCTTCAATTACTTACGGCATTGAAGACTAAACGCTTTCTTCTACATATTAATTATATATTTTTTTCTAAATCCCGTAATTGATTATATTAATCCAAAGACTTGTATGTGAAATTAGGTACATATACAAATACTAGCTGTGCCCGTGACGTCGTCCGCGTGGAATTTGTTTTCAAAACCCTCCGATTTTGAAACATTCTTCATTGGCGCTTCGCTCCTATTGGTCATAGCGTGATGATATATAGCCTATAGCCTTCCTCGATAAATGGGCTATCCAACACTGAAAGAATTTTTCAAATCAGACCAGTAGTTCCTGAGATTAGCGCGTTCAATCAAACAATATTAGTATATTTGGCTACAACACTAATACTTACATTTTAAATATCGCGATATCTTTTGAATGAAACGTCCGAATTGAATAATTCAAAAAGTTCTAGAAAGGTATTGAATTCGTCTTGAATATGGATAATATTTTGATAAGGATTAATACCAAGGTACAAAATAAAGAGTTTTTGAAGCGACGGCATTTTAATTATTTAAAAATATAAAAGAAAACACTTATTGTGAGATAACTACAATAGTTAGACATATAGTTACGCGATATTTTTTGTAGACAATCATATGTTCTGCAAAGTGTTTTGTTCTATAATCAATAGTTTTCGCAGCGCACTCCGTGTAAGGACTTTTTCGGGTCATTTTTGTACACCTTGGGTTACATTATTGGACTTTTAGTAAGGATCTCTAATTTTTTTGAAAATATAATACAGCCTTCCTCGATAAATGTACTATTCAAAACTGAGAGAATTTTTCAAATCGGACCAGCGGTTCCTGAGATTAGCGCGTTTAAACAAACAAATTCTTCAGCTTTATAGCTTTATATAATATTAGTATAGATTATACATATTTCTAGACTTCTCTAAGTGGCCAATAATTAGCTCCAAAGGTGACAGTAACCACTTTCCGTGCCACCTCCTTTTTTTAGTTTGCGTAATAAAAAAATACGGTGGAAAAGGGTCACTCACTTAGTTGGCTTAGGAAGCTGCCGGTGCTCGTGAGGATCATAGTCATCGTTGTCTGCTGCCCCGGTGCTGCAAAGACCATTTCCAATTTATAACACTTAACATTTTAAGCCGCGTGCAGAAGGTTTGCCAATAACTACTTACTTATCCGTGCAGGAACGGAGAAAGAATACAATATCCTGCGTTGGGGGGGCCTGTCGTAAAAGGCGACAAAACAACCCACAGCTAGGTGGTAAGGCATTTGCCCGACTGGATGGTTACCACCCCTGGTCTAGAGTATGCCGCCATAACAACCTTGAGTTGTGTTCCGGCATTAGTGCCCAGATTCCAGTCTCCCTTAAGAGAGCAGCAGCGCATTTGTAGCACTTTTGCTGTTGCAAATGTACATAGGCGATGGTATCCGCTTTCCATCAAGTGGGCCGCCTGCCTGTCTGCTGAACTCCTGCAATAAAAACAAATAAATAAATAAAAAACTATTATTGTATATACTTATGTAAAGTGTTAAGCAATAATAAATGAAAATAATAAAATTATTGCAACGACAATTTATGTAACCTTTTTTGTCAACCCTACTGACCATCGATGCGTGACGTCATGAGGCTATCGGCAAACCTGCGCACGGGTAATATAACATATAACGCAAGTGTATTGCTTATTTATTTTTTCCCTAAATGATGAAATTCCGACAATTTTAGTATCGTTATTATACCATAGCAAACCATATTTACAATCTTTGAATACACAAAACGCATAATTTTCTCGGTTCCGCGTTCATGCAATTACCTCATAATTTTCTACGACATATTCTAAAGTTGGAGGTTTGTTCTAAAGTAGCTGTGGTGCCATATATGGTACGCGCTCATTTCTTATGTCTTTGGACGCTCTGTCAGGTAAATCTATAGCTTCTTTATACAGGAATTTTAAGTAGTGGGGTGGTGAAGTGGGGAGAGGGGGAGGCATACTTACCTTTACTACAACCCCTAAGGTCCGGAGATGTTGAATTTATTTTTTTAATAAACATAACCTCACTTATTTTCACTGATTTTTTCGCTAATGTTGCACTTCTATCATAGGTCCGAAATTGTAAAATCCTTTCAAAGTTAAAAAAAAGCCAGTAATCAACATAAAAAGAGCAAAGTGTCACTTTTGTTACTGTCACTTGTCTACAACTGTCACTTTTTAATCAATCGATTATATATGTCTAGCATGAATTTGTATTTATGCGTCAATTAAATTTGAAACTTTATTTCTACTTTAAAAAACAGTTTTAGTGTTACAAAACGTTCTAGTGGTTATATGTAATTCATGAGTACATTCATAAGCAATTCGTGACTACATTCATAAACTCAAATCACGGTTTGTTATTATCAAAAGTGGCACAATTTTACAACAAAAATAAGTGAGGTTATGTTTATAAACTAAAAAAAAAAAAAAACTCCGGACCTTAGGGGTTGTCGTAGGGGTAAGTATACCTCCCCCTTATTCACTACGCCCACCCACAACTTAACATGTGTGTATTAGATTCTTAAGTAGCAGCCCTCTATCAGCCTTATACTTATCATTTAAAATTAGATACTAACTTGGCTGCTGCGCGTGGGCTTTCAGTCAGCGCCTGCAAATGCACTGTTTCTTCTTTGGCAGCCTTCATTCTGGCGCCTCCTGAAAAGTAGTTAAATAATAGGATAATAGTCAATAAAAATGTTCTAGCGTTCAAGAACTATTGGACAGGATAGTCACTGAATTCGAGCAAGAAGATAGTTTATTATACGAAATTCCAGACGTAACTTGTGTCTGACGACTTTACCCATAATATTTAGCAAAAAAACTAAAATAAAAAAATATTTTTTATCCGCTGAGAACCCGCTGTCAACCCATAGATAATACTCTCAGTCTCTAATAAATGTCAACATCAAAGCGTAAGCCGAGTAGGGTTCCCAACCGTACTGCAATATATAGTATATTACTATATTTTAGCCAATTGTACTATAGATTATCTATACACTAGAGTTTACCCCGCGGCTCCGCCGCGCGTCAAACTCTAGTGCGTACCTCTTGTTTTAAGAGCAGGCGTTAATACAGGATATATTGTATTGTATTTTTATGTTGGTGCTATTTGCCCTCGGAAGATTTACTTCATTTTATATCGCAAACTATACCATCTACCGGGATGAATAGTATCTATGTCCATTTTCGGTATTCAGACAGACAGATCGAGTGAGTCGCATTTTTTTAAAGATTATGAATTTTTATATCTATAAACTTGATAAATGATTGGTCCCCCATACAAACTTTAATACCTTATTTCAACCCGTTCTAGTTTTATTAATATAACTAAATATTGCGTAAACTACACAAACGACCAAAACTACCAAACGTACTAAAACTACCGAAACTACCAAATTACCAACCAAAACTACCAAATCCACCAACTAAAACTACCACAACTACCTAAACTGCCACAACTATCAAAACTACCAAAACTACCACAACTATCAAAACTACCAAAACTACCACAACTTTCAAAACTACCAAAACTACCACAACTACCAAAACTACCACAACTATCAAAATTACCGCAACTACCACAACTATCGAAACTACCAAAACTACCACAACTACCAAAACTACCACAACTATCAAAACTACCAAAACTACCACAACTATCAAAACTACCAAAACTACTACTACTACCAAAACTACCACAACTACAAAAACTACCAAAACTACCACAACTCTCAAAACTACCAAAACTACCACAACTATCAAAACTACCAAAACTACCACAACTATCAAAACTACCAAAACTACCACAACTACCAAAACTACCACAACTATCAAAACTACCACAACTATAAAAACTACCAAAACTACCACAACTATCAAAACTACCAAAACTATCAAAACTACCAAAACTACCACAACTATCAAAACTACCACAACTACCAAAACTACCACAACTATCAAAACTACCACAACTATCAAAACTACCACAACTATCAAAACTACCAAAACTACCACAACTATCAAAACTACCAAAACTACCACAACTATCAAAACTACCACAACTATCAAAACTACCACAACTATCAAAACTACCACAACTATCAAAACTACCACAACTATCAAAACTACCAAAACTACCACAACTACCAAAACTACCACAACTTTCAAAACTACCAAAACTACCACAACTACCAAAACTACCACAACTATCAAAATTACCGCAACTACCACAACTATCGAAACTACCAAAACTACCACAACTACCAAAACTACCACAACTATCAAAACTATCAAAACTACCAAAACTACCACAACTACCAAAACTACCACAACTATCAAAACTACCACAACTATCAAAACTACCAAAACTATCAAAACTACCAAAACTACCACAACTATCAAAACTACCAAAACTACCACAACTATCAAAACTACCACAACTATCAAAACTACCACAACTATCAAAACTACCACAACTATCAAAACTACCACAACTATCAAAACTACCGCAACTACCAAAACAACCGAATATACCAAATCGACCAACCAAAACTACCAAATCTACAAACCAAAACTACCACAACTATCAAAACTACCACAACTACCAAAATAACCAAATCTACCAGCCAAAACTACCATAACTATCAAATCTACAAACCAAAACTACCACAACTACCTAAACTACCACAATTACTAAATCTACCAATCAAAACTACCAAGTTACCAAATCTACCGAAACTCCCAAATCTACAAAACAAAACTACCACAACTACCAAAACTACTACAGCTACCAAAACTACCAAAACTATCACGACTACCAAAACAACCGAAACTACCAAAACTACCAGCATAAACTACCGAAAATAGCAAAACTACCTAAACGACTAAATTGACCGAAATAAACAAAATGACGAAAATGGCCAACCACAAATAAAAAACCTATCCTAGTTTCCGGGATAAACTTTACATAAATCTATCCCAAAATCTATCCCAGTATCCGGGATGAAAAGTATCCCTTGGCCACCCTCGGTATTCAAATTACATATGTACCGAGTATCAGCCAAATCGGTCCAATAGTCTTTCCATAAAAGGATAACAAACAGAGAGACAAATATACTTTTATCCCGGAAACTATCCTATTTTCCGGGATAAAAAGTATCCTATGTTCATTCTCGGCATCGAAAATATATATATACTGAGTTTCAGCCAAATCGGTCCAGTAGTTTTTACGTGAAAACGGAACAGACAGACAGACAGACAGACAGACAGACAGACAGACAGACAGACAGACAGACAGAGTTACTTTCGCATTTATAATATTAATAGGGATATAATAAAACTGTAGAGGTCGAATTTCTGTACAATGTAAAGAAATGCTAAAAACCAAGTCAGGGGGATGCAAGAAGTGAAATAGAACTAATTTAGATTTTTTAATTTTTTTTATTTCTCTGTTTGTCGGTTTGTCTGTTTGTACTGGCTAAACTCCGAAGCGACTGGACCGATTTAAATGAAATTTTGTATGGTGGTAGCTTATATCCCTGGTCAACATATAGGATACTTTTGATCCCGAAAAATTAGAAAGTTCCCGTGGGATAGTCAAAAAACCCTATACATATACTAAAACTGTTGAGGTCGAATTTCTGTACAATGAAAAGAAATGCTAAAAACCGAGTCAGGGGGATGTAAGAAGTGAAATAGAACTAATTTAGATGTTTTTCCAATATTTGTTTCTGTTTGTCTGTTTGTCGGTTTGCCTGTTTGACTGTCTGTTTGTACCGGCTAAACTCCGAAACGACTGGACTGATTTAAATGAAATTTTGTATGGTGGTAGCTTATATCCCTGGTGGTAGCTTATATCCCTGGTGGTAGCTTATATAGGATACTTTTGATACCGAACAATGAAAAAGTTCCGGTGGGATAGTTAAAAAACCACACCACGCGGACGAAGTCGCGGGCATCATCTAGTAGAAGAATAATATAATATGAAATGTACTACATTTTCATCGCTAATTCAATTGTCGCAGTTTTTAATTAAAATAAATGTGTAGTATTGTTTCCACTAATTTTCCCAAAAGTATTATATTTTTTCGGGAATAAAAAAAAATGTGGCAACCCTAGCTGACATATACATAGTGCGTTCCACTGAACAATAACAACGCTAAAATGCTTTTTCAGCCGTTCCGCAAGACGACTAATAGACTTAATAATTTCACTCACCTCTTGAGAATATCCCAAGAGAAGAGTGGAAGCGGGCGTTAAGAAATTTTTTGCAATAATTTTAAACCTTAAAGAAGGCCACAGAAAAAATTACTTTAGGTATTCGAAAAGATTCATAAAAAGTAATTAGATGAGATCAAATTTGGATTTTCATCATTTCAAAATTCGTTGTGATAATTATATTAATTCGTAAACTGGTGCAAAATATTACGAAATCATTTAAAACTTTTGTTTTATTTTGAAATTCGTCATTTGCAATGTTTACATTAATAACACATGCAACACTCAACAATCTATTCAACTTGAGTTTGTGACTGTAACACTCGCAAGCAAGTAGAACGGCAAAAAGATCGCGGTTGTGAGAGCGGTGGTCCAGAGTGATAAGTGGAACGTACCCAGACTTTTTTTTTATTGCACGAGTTCAGGAGACAGGCAGACGACCCACTTGATGGAAAGCGGTTACCATCGCCTATGGACATTTGCAACACCAAAGGTGCTACAAATGCGCTGCTGCTCTCTTAAGGGAGATTGGAACCTGGTCACTATTGCCGGAACACAATTCAAGCTTGTTATGGCGACATACTCTAGACCAGGGGTGGTAGCCATCCAGTTGGGCAAATGCCCTTCCACCTGGCTGTGGGTTGTTAAGTCGCCTCTTACGACAGGCCGTCCGGCCGCAGAAAATTGTATTCTTTCTCCGTTCCTGCACGGATAGATGAGCCGACAATACAGAATTGAAAAATTATTGGAATAGTCAGTTACTAGGTTTTGAAATCGGCCAATCAGGCTGTGACGGATTACGTGGCCTTTCCCATATCATCTGTTATCGGGCATTGCTATCAATCATAAATCAACATAAAATTTAAAATCCAAAAGGCTGGTATATATTTTGAAGCGTTGCCATGCAACGTGGTGTCGCGGTCAGCGTTTTGGGAACGTTCCCAAATTGTGCTGGTTTTGGGACCCATGTATTATTTGTCCCATACATATTATTTGTATAGATATTTTAGTTTCATTTCGTTTATGATTAAATAAATTGAAATTTTATTTGTAACTGACAAGCTGGAAAAAATCTAAAATAAATAGATGGGACGCAACTTGTGTCGATACTTTGACGGCGTCCCATGTTCTAGACACAACCGTGACAGCCGGGGCTGCTGCTGCACACCAGGAGGCCCTGAAATGTCGCAAATATGTGTCCATTGGTAGTGGGTACGTATTTGTGGCTTGCGGGGTCGAGACCCTGAGGCCGTGGGGGTCTGGAGCTCATCACCTCTATCGAGACCTCTCAACGCGTCTAATTGAGGCCTCGCGTGACCAAAAGGCTGGCTTGTACCTTTTTTTTTTTTTGGCCAGGGGAAATCCGTTTGAGGACTAAGCCGCGACAGGCACAGAAGCCTGGGGGAATAATTCGCGACCCGTGTGTGGGATTCGCCAGATCGGGGGTGGGACTAGCGCGCCCAGTCAAAACTGGTGCCACGCTATTGCCACTCCCCAGTTAGGGATACCCACTAAAACCCCTGGGTGTTCCGTCCTGCGCCTTATGCCAGGGCTACGGGTAATTGGGATTCCCGGCTCCGCATGCCCTGGCAGGCGTGGGCCTCCTGGCAGGCGTGGGCCTCCTGGCAGGCGTGGGCCTCCGGCTGGCTTGTACCTAGGACAACGCATCAGCGTTGCCATCCAACGCGGAAATGCGGCCAGCATTTTGGGCACGCTCCCCGCCGACAGCGATTTGGAGTCAATTTTTTATTTATAGATTTATAAAATGTTAGGTGTAGCTTTATTTATAGTATAGTTTAGTTTATTTATTTTTAAGGTTTTATTTGTAAGTATGTTTAGCTTTAATTTTAAAACATAAAAATAAATTAGAATTTCCAAATAAATAGTAATTTTATTAAATAGGTTTTTTTTAACGCTCTTCTGAGAGCTCGGTAGTTCACTCCGAAACATCGTAGGTGTGTTCGATCGAGTCACTATCACAGGATGTGGCTCATCTACGCGGCCCCCACGCTGGTCTTTACAGCTTCGATTAAGAGATCCATATTTAGAACAATTGCTTGTGCGTGATGCTGTAGCGTCATCAGGATGCCGCTGGCATCGTTGGAATTCCGATAGAGGCACACCTCTAATATACTCTAAGTCAGTATCCTCTTTTAAAATCATGGTTTTTAATTATTTTTGTCCTCTCAGGTATAATATGGTGTATGTATTATGATATGTACTGTGTATATATAGTATATAATAGAGATTTTTATTTACATACATACATACATACATACATAACTTCACGCCAGTTCCCTTGCGGGGTAGGCACGAACAACAGAGCGCCATTTAGGCCCATTCTTACACACCTCACTTGCTTCTTTGACATTCATAACTCTTGTCATGCACACTCGTCTGTTCTGAAGGCTCCTGACATCACCCTCCGCTAGTACACGATCAATTTGATCATGGAAGGTGTGTCGTGGCCTTCCACGACTTCTGCATCCATCCTCTTTTGCATTTTACAGATTTTTATTTATTTTATATATTTTGATCATTTTATATTATTTATTGTCTACACCGCCACTGTCATGTTGTAATATTTTCCTTAGTTTAAGGGGTTGCCTGGAAGAGATCGCTTTAAGCGATAAGGCCGCCCTTTGTTCAACATTTATTGTATCTAGTTTTTGAGTTTAAATTTTGGTGAACAATAAAGTGTTTTCATTCATTCATTCATTCATACTCATAAACTTAGCGATTAACACAACCTTTTCATTATAGTAACATGTTACATACATACATATTATTGCGCCTGTTTCCCATGGGGGTAGACAGAGACGACGGATTTCCACCATCTTCATTCTACATTCATTAATCTCTTCATACATGTTTATTACAGGTCCTTTTCACCTGGTCATTCTTTAAGATATCTACGATTTGATCGTAGTAAGTCCGTCACCGTCTACCAGCACTGACTCCCAGCCACACTGTTGGCATAAATTCGTTTTGTCTTGTTCTCTTTATATGTTCAAACCACCTTAAAATTTCTTTCTCAACATACATACATACATAACTTCACGTCAGTTCCCTTGCGGGGTAGGCACGAACAACAGAGCGGCATTTAGGCTTATTCTTACACACCTGACTTGCTTCTTTGACATTCATAACTCTTGTCATGCACGCTCGTCTGTTCTTAAGGCTCCTGACATCACCTTCTGCTAGTACACGATCAATTTGATCATGGAAGGTGTGTCGTGGCCATCCACGACTTCTGCATCCATCCACTTTTGCATTGTATATCTGTTAAGTCATTCTTTCATCATGCATTCTTTCCACATGCCCGAACCACCGGAGCATTCCTTTCCTTACCTTCACCCCGACACTCTCTTTCTGACCAACTCTCTTTCTTACTTCGGTATTACGAACGCGGACCGCGAGCGTCACTCCGCAGATGTTGCGCAGTGCTCGCATCTCGACCGCGTTTACTCTACTTTCATGCTCTCTCTTCCATACCCAACTCTCGCTTCCATACGTGAGCGTAGGTACCAGCACCTCGTTGTGTACGGCGAGCTTTCTCAACACTTGTTATTATATCTTCTTTCAATCTACAACGTTCCCTTATAACACATAATTATCATATCATCATATCTTTATCATTTCACTTAACTTAACCTCACATATACCTCTCAAAGCCCTCATTTCTGTTGCTTTTATCCAACTTTCACTGCCATACATTAGTGTTGGCACCAACACGGTTTGATGAACAGCCAGGCAGGCGTTTTCAGACACTTTTCGGCTGTTCATAAAAGAGTTTAGCGCTCCATTCACCGTATTATCTGCCATTATTCTCCTTTCAATGTCACTTTTATGCTTTCCAGCTCTTTTAATACGTGAAGCATGTCATACGTCAGGATTATATTATCAAGAAGAATTTTACAATAGTAAAGGTGTAATAAATCTTCAATTAAGTCGTGGTAGCGTAATGGCTAGCGCACGCGTCCCAGACCCAAAAGGCGCGGGTTCGATCCTGGCTAGAACGCATGCACCGCTTAGACAGTTTTCTGACCTAATGTGCATATTGTTACAATTACCACGTGCTAATAACGGTGAAGGAAAACATCGTGATGCAACCTGCATATTGAGATAACCGATGTGTCAAACCTGCCAAGCCGCCTTGGACAAGCGTGGCGGGTATACTGTCCGTCCCCCTATAGTGTGAGGCCCGAGTCCAGCAGTGGGACATTTATGGGCTGCTATTATTATATATTTAATAAATCTTCATATTCCATAAATTTCTTCGATCTATAGAACCTGTGCTTATTAGCCAGTTCTTGTGACGGCAAGTAATTATATTTAAATCACCGGAAAGTTTGATACTCTTCGGTAGTTTTTTTTATCCGTGCAGGAACGGAGAAAGAATACAATTTCCTGCGGCCGGGCGGCCAGTCGTAAGAAACAACAAC
The DNA here is from genome assembly GCA_019925095.2 of Dendrolimus kikuchii. Lineage (NCBI taxonomy): Eukaryota > Metazoa > Arthropoda > Insecta > Lepidoptera > Lasiocampidae > Dendrolimus > Dendrolimus kikuchii. The sequence continues at coordinate 1,919,020 of CM034387.1, forward strand.
GTAAACAACTCACAGTCAGGTGGTAGGGCATTTGTCCGACTGGATGGCGACCACCCCTGGTCTTAGAGTATGCCGCCATAACAACCTTGTGTTGTGTTCCGGCATTAGCAACCAGGTTCCAGTCTCTCTTAAGAGAGCAGCAGCGCATTTGTAGCACCTTTGGTGTTACAAATGTCCATAGGCGATGGTAACCGCTTTCCATCGAGTGGGCCGTCTGCCTGTCTGCTGGACTCCTGCAATAAAAAATTTAAAAAAAATTGTTATCTATATTAATATTATAAAGAGGAAAGATTTGTATTTTTGTAATGAATAAACTCAAAATCTAATGGACCAATTTCAAAAATTCTTTCACCATTCGAATGCTCCATTACCCTGATTAATATAGGCTATATACAAATGAATAATCCCTACTAAAACTTCAATATTGTAACCCATCAATCTAAGCAAAATACTTGGCGCTGGAATCGGGTTCTACGATTTTGATGAAATTTTATGTATATTCGAGTGGGTCTCGGGGTGGTTTAGAATTACAATTAGACCCGGTAGGTGGCGCTGAAACTCTTTATGGGTTCTAGATTGTTATTTTTCAGAGCAGGAAAACGTCTGACGAGATCGCTAGTATATTATATAGTCGGACCCATAACGTTGGTTTTTGATTTCTCCAATCGCCCTGGCAATGGGGAATCCTGCCTGTTTCTAGTTTAATAAGAGTCTATGTCACAATGCTTCATGTACACGGAATCATTGATCCTGACGTATAATTGATATACAAAACGTAGAGGCCGAATGGCATTAACTGACACCCCTTGTGATGATGTTCTTTGCTTATTTTAAAAAAAAGTAAATTAATCTGCTAATTATAAGTCATCTGAAACACTACTTAGAACCGATTTTTTTTATTTTTTATTACTGGAGTTCAGCAGACAGGCAGACGGCCCACTTGATGGAAAGCGGTTACCATCGCCTATGGACATTTGCAACACCAAAGGTGCTACAAATGCGCTGCTGCTCTCTTAAGGGAATCTGGAACCTGGTCACTAATGCCGGAACACAACTCAAGGTTGTTATGGCGACATACTTTAGACCAGGGGTGGTAGCCATCCAGTCGGGCAAATGCCCTACCACCTGGCTGTGGGTTGTTTTGTCGCCTCTTACGACAGGCCGCCCGGCCGCAGGAAATTGTATTCTTTCTCCGTTCCTGCACGGATAAAAACGATTCCTATGTCTTTAGTATTCATCACAGAGTACATTAATATAATATGAGAGTCATTCATCGCCTTACTATTTCTAAGGAGGATGTGTATAATTTTAACCTATAAAATTACTAGTTACAGAAATATAGAAACAAGTCTTAAGCGATTTTCCGAAATCAGCTACTTTTGGCCGCCAGCTTGACGACAGACGACACCTTTTGCTCAATGATGTGTATTTTTTTATAAATTTATAAGCTATCAGGACAAAAGGTGGTGGGTATCGTCTTTTACCAAAATATTATAATACAACTCTATATTTGCAAGGTAGCTACAGCAATTCATAAACAAAACCTAAATGCCCCTAACTTCCAATACCTCAGCTCCCGTAGAATTTATAATATACCCTTACCTAAAATACATACAACCTTTGCCAAACGCCTTCCTCCATATATCCATATATCCATATATCCATTTATAATAAAGTATGCCAAAACACACCCTCCGCCAAAGAAATGTCAGCACCAAAGTTTAAACACCAAGTTAGTAAATGGTTAAAAACATTAAATTACAGTGACACAGAAAGCACAATACTAAACTGACCACAACACTAGGGCACACACACACACGCCGACACACAGACACACACACACACACACACACACACACACACACACACACACACACACACACACACACACACACACACACACACACACACACACACACACACACACACACACACACGCACGCACGCACACACACACACACAATACCACACGCACTCATAGTTTTAGGTTAATTAATTAATAAATCAATTATATTTAAGTTTCTATAATAAAATTGTGTTGGGTGCCGCGATACAGACCTAGAGTCTAGTGCAGCAACCGCCGCCAAAAATAATTTGTAGCCTTAATTTTAACTACTATATAAGTTTTAGATGTAATTATATAAGGCCTAGAAATAAGTTTATAAAATAAATGAATTTGAATTTGAATTTGAACATAAAATATTTATAAAATTTCGCTACATGCATAAATATAGTTATGTAAAATAACACACATCATCATCAGGCATTTCTAAGCAAGAATCCAAAAAGAGATCAGTAGGCCAACATCAATGAATAATATAATGGGCAAAAAGCCAAAAAGAAGGATTTTTTTTGTGTTAATATGTTTTCCGTGAACTATATAACGATTTTCAAATAATTATAATAAGACTTTCAAGTGCAAGTTTATTTATACATATTAATATTAAATAAAAATCTAAAATATCCTATAAATAAACCTAACTTAAAAATATATATACAATAGTAAAAAAACTAAAATTAAAATAAAACCTATATTAAAGCCCGTCCAGCCCCACCAGACCACTGTCGCTGGGCATTGTACCTAGAAGGCTGGCAGCATTACCTCGCTGGATACAAAGGCTAATCCTTTGAGCGAGGTAAGCTCCAGCCTTCCGGTCTCCTGTTTTATCAACTAGGCGTTTTTTAATTATTTTAAATAATTTGTGGGCACTTGGCCCCCATGGGCCCAAAGTCTCCACCCCAAACGGCTCAAATATGTAACCTGTTCCAAGGGGTACATATTTGAGCCGTTTAAGGTTTTCGGCAGAAGTGGCAGTGCGACCGGCCCCAAATTTGGACTCCTGGAGATGAGAAGGCACCAGTGTGTCGACACAGGTAACGTTCCACACAAGCGGCCTTCCCAAGCTCCAGGGACTTAAAGTCATACCGTCGGGCCTCTTGCCATCGTCGCGGATCAGGCCGTTCGGTTCGAGAACGGCTGGCACGTCGGCGCTGACAAGAGCTCGGGCTCTTGCGTAATAACGTCTAATACTAATACGTCGGCGTATTATATCGTTGAGGCCGGCATGTCGCGGAATTCTGCCTGCGCTTCTACCACACGATAGGCCAATAATTATAATATGTAATCATTTCTATGGCATACCTTAATTGTTAAGGTACCTCCTAAATTACAACACATGTTTTAAAATGTTTGTATAATATTAATAAAAAAACATTGATTTATAAAATAAACCTTATCAATACAGCATTACCTGAGAGTAAGAAAAACTACGTACGATAACAACGCGAGGGCGGAGTAATGTGTAATCGGGCTTTTGTTTGATTTAGCAGCCTCTAGTCATCACACCACAAGCTGTACCCTCAGTCACAATAGGGCAGATATGGCTGCAGCAGTGAGTTCGGCAGGTTCGGCGTCTGCAGCGGCGTGTACTACACGAAATCAAATTCAGGAATGTGCGGTCGGCGTACGGCGGGCGGCAATGCGCATGCGCAGTATGGAAACACCACAGTATATATATTTTTAAATCAGTGATCCATCAACCTTGACATCGTTCAAACAAAAGACGTTGTTTAAATTAACACATATCGCAACTTCCCAAAAAAAAAAATACTTCGATTATAATTTGTATTGGATTATGTTATGTTTGATCTCCAGTTTTCCCGGCTAAATTCAGGGTTCGTGATGACGTTCTGCGTGAATATGATTCGGGTAGAGGTTCTGTCGAGCATTTTTTTTACTGTTTCATTTGTCATTCCTCGTTGCATGGCAACGCAAATAAGATGCCTTAAATACAGGCCAGCCATTTTGTCACGTGAGACTTCTATCAAACGTGTTGTTAGGTCTCAATAGTCCAATAAGCTTCGGGATTTCGACGCTGAAAGACACAAACATTTATTCATAGTCCATGGATTAATAATAATTATAATTATTTGCTTGTTGTGAATTATTTTATATACGTACATACATACATAACTTCACGTCAGTTCCCTTGCGGGGTAGGCACGAACAACAGAGCGCCATTTAGGCTTATTCTTACACACCTCACTTGCTTCTTTGACATTCATAACTCTTGTCATGCACGCTCGTCTATTATTAAGGCTCCTGACATCACCTTCTGCTAGTACACGATCAGTTTGATCATGGAAGGTGTGTCGTGGCCTTCCACGACTTCTGCATCCATCCACTTTTGCATTGTATATCTGTTTAGTCATTCTTTCATCATGCATTCTTTCCACATGCCCGAACCACCGGAGCATTCCTCTCCTTACCTTCACCCCGACACTTTCTTTCAGACCTCTCTTTCTTACTTCAGAATTATTTTGTTACTTATATTCTGCTCTCGGACCAAACTATTGAATTTAAGGGCCATCCTTGTTTGTAAAAGCCACCTCCTACGATGTACATCTCCAGATGTTACGCTTATTTCACCTAGAGTTGCAGAAACCAAAGCTTTTATGTCTCTTCGATGAAATCTACGCAAGATGTGATAAGCATGAGTTTTATTGCGTTTTTACAGTGCCAGTTTGTTAGTCTTGTTTTTTTTTTATTGCAGGAGTTCAGCAGACAGGCATACGGCCCACTTGATGGAAAGTGGTTACCATCGCCTATGGACATTTCTAACCCCAAAGGTGCTACAAATGCGCTGCTGCTCACTTAAGGGAGACTGGAACCTGGTCACTAATGCCGAAACACAACTCAAGTTTGTTATGGCGACATACTTTAGACCAGGGGTGGTACCCATCCAGTCGGGCAAATGCCCTACCACCTGGCTGTGGGTTGTTTTGTCGCCTCTTACGACAGGCCGCTCGACCGCAGGAAATTGTATTCTTTCTCCATTCCTGCACGGATAAAAATTGTTATATTTTATGCTGTGCAATTACTGGTACTAATATATATACTGTGGGTCTGCCCCCGCTCGCACACGCCTCTCAATACGAAAATGGATCACAACATTACCCACCTCGTTTTTACTATTGCATATCTGTTTTTATTATAAGCGTACTGCGGAATTTTGGGCATATTTGGGCATATTTGTTATCCACTGCTTACATCAATTACATTGCCTGCGTGAAGATAATAAATGTATGGTTTAAAAAATGTTATGGTAAATATTAGTCTGGGTGTCTGGGATCCGCCCCCAGAGTATTCCGTTGTATATTACCCACAACACGAGCGTAACTTGCATAATTTGGAGATACAGTGTATGTGTTTGTCTGCCGATTATTATAAAAAAACATATATATTGTGAAGAATTCAACTAAAACGATTTTTTAATATAAATAATATTTTTAATTGTTTACCTCATTTTACGAAAGAAAAGTCCGACATTGTCTTTATGCATGTCGACTATGTCCGTCTCCTGGTTCCACGTCACCAATTTTCAGCCAAATCGGTACAGCCGTTCTTGAGTCATAAATAGTGTAACTAACACGACTTTCTTTTGTATATATCGATTATCTAAAATTTCCTAACAATAATTTAATACATTCTTGTCATTCGTAACCTATTTAATTAAAATGTTTTATTAATGACTTCAATCCGCTATCGGTTGTCCCAATTTATTAAGTCTCTTATATTGTAAAATTATTGAAGGGATGGCGAGCTGTTCTAAAAATGTTTGTTGCGTGTGTGTATTCAGTGTATGAAATACATGTAAGCCGTACGGTTCTTTGATTATAAGTATAGTTGACCAGTTGCTGTTCTTTTAAAAAAACAAAAACGCTTCTGAGTTGCTACAAGTATTACACATCACATCGCCTTAAAATAGTCCTGATGTAACGAGTACTTTTCGGACCTCACGACGCCGATATTAAGATCGCAAAGAAACTGGTAGAGAATGTAGCAATGGTTGCCCTGTTGTGCAATCGATGCGTATCGCTGAGCCACAGGTCGATTGCGCCTATATAGGGCGCCTCACGCAATTGACGGCCCTTTTAAATCATTCACATCCATTACCCTTTGCGTATTCCGCCCGGCACGTCGCACACAATTACACACTATGAGCGTATCCTTAATTATCTTCAATGGAAATAGGTTGGTCCGGTGCACTATGCCCTGGACTGGCGGTAAGTGTGGCGCCATCACGCTATGCTATTATTTATTTTATGCATTGAAATTATTGCAACGACGCAAATAGGCGATTCGAGGAACTGGGTGCATATTTAAGCCGCTTGGAGGACTGATTATGAAATTTATCGACCATAATTTGAAAAATCTTTGTTTGTAACTTGTCTCTCCGATTATATGAGACTACGGCATACAAAAATGTATGTGTGTGTGCTGTTCACATGCAGTAGAAGTGAAACATAGTGTAACAAGGGGTGGTAGAGATTCTAAATTCGTGACGTCAGATTTCATATATTATATTAATACACAACACGGTGTTGGTACCTACGTTCACGTATGGAAGCGAGAGTTGGGTATGGAAGAGAGAGCATGAAAGTAGAGTAAACGCGGTCGAGATGCGAGCACTGCGCAAAATCTGCGGAGTGACGCTCGCGGACCGCGTTCGTAATACTGAAGTAAGAAAGAGAGTGGTTTGAAAGAGAGTGTCGGGGTGAAGGTAAGGAAAGGAATGCTCCGGTGGTTCGGGCATGTAGAAAGAATGCATGATGAAAGAATGACTAAACAGATATACAATGCAAAAGTGGATGGATACAGAAGTCGTGAAAGGCCACGACACACCTTCCATGATCAAATTGATCGTGTACTAGCAGAAGATGATGTCAGGAGCCTTAAGAACAGACGAGCGTGCATGACAAGAGTTATGAATTTCAAAGAAGCAAGTGAGGTGTGTAAGAATAAGCCTGAATGGCGCTCTGTTGTACGTGACTACCCCGCAAGGGAACTGGCGTGAAGTTATCTATGTATGTATATTATTATAATATATTTAAGCTGGATATATGGATAATACTTCCTTTTCTTTGGCTATAACTCTGCGCTTGGGTTCTCGCATATGTGCACCACATACATGCGTCTGTGGAACAGAAATAATCGGCCCGGGATACCACGGTCTTTCTTGCCGCCGCAGTGCCGGCAGATGGTCACGCCACGCTGCCTTGAATGATGCCTTACGGAGGGTGCTTACCACTGCTAACGTGCCGGCTTTATTGGAGCCGAACGGTATTGCACGTGACGATGGTAGGCGTCCCGACGGAATGACTCTAATTCCCTGGCAGCGTGGCAAACCTTTGGTGTGGGATGCGACTTGCGTAGACACGTTGGCCGCATCCCATTTACCAAACACGTCTAGATCAGCCGGTTCAGCGGCGGAAACAGCCGAATCACTCAAGCGGCGCAAATATGCAACCCTCAGTGAAAGTTATATGTTTGTGCCGTTTGCTGTCGAGACGCTTGGACCGTGGGGTCCTGAGGCCATGAGTAGAATGCAATACAAATAAGTTAAGTTTTCTTGCATTGTATTCGATTATATGTAATTCTTTTTAAGCTTTAAAACACGAAATTTGAAGTAACGACAACTTCAAAACATTTCCAACTCCTATCTGTATGAACATAGTGTTTAAGTGTTTAAATGATTAAATATAATATATTCTATCTCATTGTCTCGCAGGCTTAGTCCTATACATACATACATACATAACTTCACGCCAGTTCCCTTGCGAGGTAGGCACGAACAACAGAGCGCCATTTAGGCTTATTTTTACACACCTCACTTGCTTCTTTGACATTCATAACTCTTGTCATGCACGCTCGTCTGTTCTTAAGGCTCCTGACATCACCTTCTGCTAGTACACGATCAATTTGATCATGGAAGGTATGTCGTGGCCTTCCACGACTTCTGCATACATCCACTTTTGCATAGTATATCTGTTTAGTCTTCCAGACCAACTCTCTCTCTTACTTCGGTATTACGAACGCGGTCCGCGAGCGTCACTCCGCAGATTTTGCGCAGTGCTCGCATCTCGACCGCGTTTACTCTACTTTCATGCTCTCTCTTCCATACCCATAGTCCTATAGACAGTGTTTATCACTTTTTAGTGTCGCTTTTTCGTTTCATCGACTTTCAAATCACAACGATTCTAAAGAAGTTTCACTTCAAAATACATAAGTAACGAACCCATATAAAATTTAAACAAAAATATATTTTATGTAAAACAATGCCTATCGACTCTGAACGTAATAAGTTGTTTAAATTACAATTGAGCTTTTTTAAAAGTACTGTGATATCTTGGGATAAGCAATTTTCTACCGACAGCGGTCTGGTTAGATTTATAGTTTAAGTTTAGTTTGTATACATAGTTGTTCGTGCCTACCCCGCAAGGGAACTGGCGTGAAGTTATGTATGTATGTATGTATGTATACATAGTTTATTTTTATTATATTTTTATAATATTAATAGGGATTATTGTTATTTAATATACAGTACAAACGATTAGAGACTGTGTAACAAATCGCTGCTAGATGGGAGCGTGCCCAGAAGGCTGGCTGCTGCTTTTTATTATTATTTATAGTATAGTTTAATTAAACTATTTATTAAGTATTTATACAGTGGGAATCTAAAAATAACTTAAAAAAATAAAGCTAAACCATCTTAAAAATTAAACAACACTACAAAAATATTAAATATTATTATAAACATATTTTTTCCGTGCAAGAATGGAGAAAGAATATAACTTCCTGCGTTGGGGCGGCCTGTCGTAAGAGGCGACACAACAACCCACAGCCAGGTGGTAGGACATTTGCCCGTCTGGATGGCTACCACCCCTGGTCTAAAGCATGTCGCCATAACAGCCTTGAGTGGTGTTCCAGCATTAGTGACCAGGTTCCAGTCTCCCTTAAGAGAGCAGCAGCGCATTTGTAGCACCTTTGTTGTTGCAAATGTCCATAGGCGATGGTAACCGTTTTCCACCAAGTAGGCCGTTTGCCTGTCTGCTGAACTATTACAATAAAATAAAAAAATAAAAAATATTTACAAGTACAAAATGTACCCTAGATCCAGTTTAATTTATACATGTATAACCAACTGATGCACGAGACTGCGTCCGCATGGTAAGTTTTTTTTAACTATCCCATGGGAACTCTTTAATTTTTCAGGATCAAAAGCATCCTATATGTTGACCAGGGATATAAGCTACCACCATACAAAATTTCATTTAAATCGGTCCAGTCGTTTCGGAGACTAGCCCGTGTTAACGATGGAATGCGTTGTATGAACGGCGCGCTCGGTGTTACCCGTTAAATAAAGAAAATTATTATATATACAAATATAATAAATATATAACATAAGCATACATAAATAAAGATCTGGCCTGCACCTAGGGCAACGCATCAGCGTAGCCATCCAACGTGGAAATGCGGCCAGCATTTTGGGCACTCTCCCCGCCGACAGCGACCTGGAGTCTATTTTTTACTTATAGTTTGTTATTTTGTAAGTCTAGTTATATTTATATTGTAGTTTAATTTTAGTTTATATTAATTTATAATTAGTTTTATTTATCCTTATCAAAATAAAGATAAAATATTTGTTGTTGTGTATTGCTGCAGTGGAGACCGCGTCGTGGTAAACGTAGCCCGATGGACCGACGTCCTGTGCAAGGTCGCCGATAGGATGGTAGGTAGTATGAAATCAGAGAACAGGGATGAGTGGTGCCGTCTTGGGGAGGCCTACGTCCAGCAGTGGACTGCAAATGGCTGACGACATATATAATACATTTATGACGATTATTTTTACATAATTTGTAGTATCGCTATGTAGGTTTTGAATAAATTATTTGTCTCAGCCGTGCAACCTATCTTGATCCTCGAAGTTGTGCCTGCCTTTTTTTTTTACAAGGGGAAATCCGTTTGCGGACCCCTCGCCGGGAAGACTTCGGCGGGGGAGTGTGGGACTCGCCGGCTAGAGGAGCCGGAATACCCTCTAAAACCCCTTGGTGCCACCTGACGCCATGAGCCGGGGTCACGGGATATGCGTGAGCTTTTCTTCCGCGACCCCGGCTGGGAAGTTGTGCCTGCCTACCTGTGTATTATATACTAGCCGTGCCCGCGACGTCGTCCGCGTGGAATTTGTTTTCAAAACCCCCCGATTTTGAAACATTCTTCATTGGTGCTCCGCTCCTATTGGTCTTAGCGTGATGATATATAGCCTATAGCATTCCTCGATACATGGGCTATCTAACACTGAAAGAATTTCGTTCAAACAAACTCTTCAGCTTTATATATTAGTAAAAGATGTACACAACGTAAAATGTCTACATATAAAGCAGAGGAAGAAATGGACAAACAGACACATCGGCACAATAAAATGACAAAATTTCCCTAAGTAACCCTTAAAAGGACAAAAAGCAGTATATTTAAATATAGTTTTATTTTAATCCAGTCTTAAACCTGTAAGTTTTGTTCGATTGCCAATACCAGACTCATTATTTCACAATCAAGTACTATACTTAAATATCGTAGTACGAGTTTAGCGATAGAGACTTATGCGAGCAAAATTTACAAGTGTACGACCGGGCTAAAGGATAACTTAAATCAGTTAATACTTACGTAACTTCGTAGAACTGCTGGACTATAGATATGAACTCCTGTGGAGTGTATCTGATAAGATAATTATATCACCGACTCTTCGCTAGTCAGGCGGTCTCTAGTGATACGCGTCGGTAATCTTCTTTGAGCATAAGGTGCATCGCCGCCTTACACTGCGTGTTTATTAAAAAAAATGGACAGGTTGTTGTGATGGCGTCACAATATTTTATATAATAATATATTGGTTATATAACATTGAAATAATCTTAACAAACCCCGATAAAACGATTGGCGGTATTTGCTTAAACTCTCATCGCAGCGCGCCCCTGAGTGGGATAAGTGAACTGTTGTCCTTTTAACCTGGTTTAAAGGTTACTGGGGCGGTAGTGTGGATGATGCAGGCTCGCCGACTGCATCGAAGGCGTGGTTCGGCGGCAACGAACACTGACAGTCGACACGCATGCGCATAGCACCAAAATACAAATCCCTCCCAAGGTCACACACACATACGGCACATCCAACTAATGACCGCTTCTTGCATCTTAAACCCATATTAGAGGAAAGAAGTACATACATACATACATAACTTAACGCCAGTTCCCTTGCGGGGCAGGCACGAACGACAAAGCGCCATTTAGGCTTATTCTTACACACCTCACTTGCTTCTTGGACATTCATAACTCTTGTCATGCACGCTCGCCTGTTCTTAAGGCTCCTGACATCACCTTCTGGTAGTACACCATCAATTTGATCATGGAAGGTGTGTCGTGACCTTCCACGACTTCTGCATCCATCCACTTTTGCATTGTATATCTGTTTAGTCATTCTTTCATCATGCATTCATTCCTTCACCCCGACACTCTCTTTCAGACCAAGTCTCTTTCTTACTTCGGTATTACGAACGCGGTCCGCGAGCGTCACACCGCAGATTTTGCGCAGTATAAAGAGGTAATACGTATAAACAATACTTGATTTATTTTCATTTCACTTTCTACCAAATTGATTCAATTTGGTTGATCCATCTAATATCAGCATTACCTAACATTCAATTGCCATATAATTGGTTAAAATTTGATTTAAGATTATTATAATAGAATATAAGAACCGGCAATGAATCTGCTGATTTTTAAATTAATTTGTGCAATAGTTTTTTCATTTCTCATATTATTCATTATTCTGAAAGTACGCTTGGAGTTGCCTGATTACAAGGATAAAATCAGTACTTTACCTCTTTAGGAAACGATTTTCCTTGATGTCAAAAAATTATAGTCTATGCGAACTACAGATAATACATGAGAGTAATTGCCCAACTTTTTTTGCAGCCACTGCATAAATTATAATAAATAATAACAACAATTTTGTAACATCATTTTCATCATCAATTACTTTTCACAATTTTTTTATTTAATTTACATTAATTTGAGCTAAATATTTACTATCAGCAGTGACAAAGAATTCTGGCTGGTAGAATGCTCCGGTGGTTCGGGCATGATGAAAGAATGACTAAACAGATATACAATGCAAAATTGGATGGATGCAGAAGTCGTGGAAGGCCACGACACACCTTCCATGATCAAATTGATCGTGTACTAGCAGAAGGTGATGTCAGGAGCCTTAAGAACAGACGAGCTTGCATGACAAGAGTTATGAATGTCAAAGAGGCAAGTGAGGTGTGTAAGAATAAGCCTAAATGGCACTCTGTTGTTCGTGCCTACCCCGCAAGGGAACTGGCGTGAAGTTATGTATGTATGTATGTAGAATGCCACAGAAAACGCAATTTACTTCACGTTTTATATGAGTTTATCAGATTTAGATATGGATTTGACGCTCATATTTGAAATTATAAGCAGAGTGTTAACCTCAGATGAAAGGCCTATTTAGGCACTCCAGCTATTAGCGCCCTCGTTACGCTTGTGCGCCAAACTATCTCATGCCTAAATAAGTCACGTTCACCTCTCGTGTAACAATTTACTATTGACCAACTGCATCTATAGTCGACAGATAATGCCTGAGTAAGGCTTTTTATACAAAAAAAAGACTGGTGTCAGATAGGACGAATGCGATAGAGGGTCTTAACGATGGCCTCCTTAGTATTTACATACATAACTTCACGCCAGTTCCCTTGCGGGGTAGGCACGAACAACAGAGCGCCATTTAGGCTTATTCTTACACACCTCACTTGCTTCTTTGACATTCATAACTCTTGTCATGCACGCTCGTCTGTTCTTAAGGCTCCTAACATCACCTTCTGCTAGTACACGATCAATTTGATCATGGAAAGTGTGTCGTGGCCTTCCACGACTTCTGCATCCATCCACTTTTGCATTGTATATCTGTTTATTCATTCTTTCATCATGCATTCTTTCTACATGTCCGAACCACCGGAGCATTCCTTTCCTTACCTTCACCCCGACACTCTCTTTCAGACCAACTGTCTTTCTTACTTCGGTATTACGAACGCGGTCCGCAAGCGTCACTCCGCATATTTTGCGCAGTGCTCGCATCTCGACCGCGTTTACTCTACTTTCATGCTCTTAGTATTTGCTATTTGTAATGTTTTTAAATTAAGACTATTGGTTGCTAATGTAACAGCGAGAGGTATAGTGTTTTTTGAAGTGATAACTTCTTATGTGAGGTTAAACCGCTTCGTGACGTAACGCGTTACGGCGCCAGTCTGTCTGGCTTCCCTTTCTCTCACGCATACGGCAGCGGTAGGCAGGCTGCTCCTTTCCCACTCTAACCCACAGCGCTAACCGTATTTCGGTAATTAGATTAAATAATGATACTATAATAATAATGTACACAGGCGATGGTAACCGCTTTCCATCAACTGGGCCGTCTGCCTGTCTGCTGATCTCCCGCAATAAAAAAACACAACATTCTAATGTACATATTCAAGAATTGTAACTAAAAATAAAATATATTTTATAATCAATAAAAGATTTTATTAATAAATAAGCTGTCCTTACATTATCATATTGATATACGTAAAATTTAAGTAATAACCTAAGCTTTTCTCAAGCTAAACAATTTAAATATTAAATAGTTAACTTAGACTAGTTTCAGTTATCACTTCCTTCGAGCGCCCCGAGACGCACACGTTTTTTTTTTTTAATTCTATATCTTTCTATTTTAAACTCTTTAGACTTTTCTCTTCTGCACTGTCACGCATTTTTTATTTCGAACAGAGAGTATTGTAGTATCGTACTTTTACATTTCAAAGCACGCTTTGTCATTGGGACATGTTGAATACAGCTTCGTGTAGTTTTTCCGTAATAAATTATTAAAACTAGTAAAACATTACAAAATTAGATATAATGCAGATGACCAAAGCCATACTTTTACGCCATCATATCATCATCGTCGAGTAACTATATACGATCGCAATCAATTTGCTTCGCAGCAGCTAATTTTCATTGGATCGCGGGAAAAAAGATAACTGCGCGACAATGTTTATGTACGAGTTTATGGCCGGCATCGTCGACACCATCACCGGAGGTGAGTACTCTCTTAAAGATGCTAAACTTTTACAAAGAGTGTCATCAGATTAACGGAAATTAAGTTTAGGGGTAAACATACGCCTTAGATATAGACACTAGACTTGTTATTTGGGCTAGGAAACAAGTTTTTAGGGTCCAACAACAAGTTTTGAATGAATAATGGGAAAAATAAAATAACGTTTGATAAACAAGGTTATGTCACTTTTGTTGAAAAAAAGTTGTGATTTGTGTTTAGGATTACATTTGCACCTGATATATAAACACTAAAACTGTTTTTTAATTTAGTAAACAAGTTTTTAATCATAATAATAAATCACAGTACTGTCACTTTTTTTACTTTACGACGACAATAGGCATAAGAAAGAAAAAAATGTTAACTATTCGATATGTCAATAATATCGATTTTTAAATATGAAAATCATTTGATACGTCAATGAAATCGATTTTTAAATACTAAAATTGTTTTTTTTTGATTATATATTGTGAGTTGAATTACTAGTATTTTCTAAACCACTACTTTTCTTCTGCATTTCTCGTCTTTAGAAATAAGAAATAACTACACCATTTTGAAAAAAATTAGTCATGTTTACAAAAAAAAAGTCATATCTCAAAAACTACATGTCTCCTAGACATGGGGGTTGCAGCAGGGAGAAGTACTCCTCCCCTCCTCCCCCCTCCGCCCCCCCACTACTTAAAATTCAGTGACCACTATTGTAAAGTTTAACCAAGATTCTACACTGATGTATGCAACGAATACTGCTCGATGGGGTTCAGATTTTGCTGACGCTGTCCTTATTTACAACGCCTGAAACGGATCTTAAGCATTGCTTTACCTCGTCCTTATCCTCGCAGAGACTCCCTTATTAAACTTGGCTGCTACTTAAGAATCTAATACACAAATGTTAAGTTGTGGGTGGGCGTAGTGAATAGGGGGGAGGTATACTTACCCCTACGACAACCCCTAAGGTCCGGAGGTTATAATTTTTTTTTAGTTTATAAACATAAGTGAGGTTAAGTTTATTAAAAAAAAAATATTTCAAGATCTCCGGACCTTAGGGGTTGTAGTAAAGGTAAGTATGCCTCCCCCCCCTCCCCACTTCACCACCCCACTACTTAAAATTCCTGTATAAAGAAGCTATAGATTTACCTTAAACTTATCCTACCATTTGAAAGCTGAGCTCTTGATGGAGCTTTTTCCAATCTTCTCGATGGTCTTCTACTTAATTCATTCTTTGCACGACGCCTTATCTATTTTTTCGTTTGTTTGTTCGACGAACACCCTCCTAGACATTTCTTTTCTTCTCCTACGGTGCTGGCTTCGTGCAAGACAACGTACGATTTCAACCTGGAATTACTGGGTCGAAGTCACGTTCTTAGAATTGTCTCCTCGCGTGGACCGAATATATACCTATATATAATTCCTAGTTACACTATTTATTCATATACGCCTGGTTGTTCTCTTTGAATGGGAGAATGGGCCTAAATGGCGCTCTGTTGTTCGTGCCTACCCCGCAAGGGAACTGGCGTGAAGTTATGTATGTATGTATGTATGTATGTATGTTCTCTTTGAAACAGCAACAACACGTTACAAAGCCGTGTATATAATCTAATTAATTAATTAATTTTTTTTTGACAAATACACATAATAAAACTACGTTTTGCGCGGTAATTTTATTTGATTTTGGTTTTTCCGACGTTTCGGCCACTTTAGTGATCACGGAAGACAAAGATGTCAAGTGTCAACGAGTATTGTTAAAGTTTTATTTAGCCTACCGCCAACTTGTTAATTTTAATTTTGTTTATGGTTATTATTTACTCTATGGGAGCCTAATCTTATTTACTACCGCTTAGCAACATGTTATGGCGTGGAGAGAAGAAGCGGCGCAAGAAACTCTTCAGCAAACATGCCTAGCTCTAATAATTTTATATAATATTAAAATGGGTGGAAGGAAAAATAAAAGTAATTATCAGTCAAGTTGGTTTGTGTTCCGTTGTACGTAAACCGTTAAAACGTAGTTTTATTATGTATACAAGTCGCGAAAACTTAAGAAAATATTAAATACACACATATTGTACATTCCCAAGCTAAGCAAATTACGCTTGTTTTATGAGTAATATACAATGTATCACTCTGGGGTTAATCCCAGACACCCAGGCCATAGTAAATAACAGAAAGTTCGTTTCCGAAATTTACTATGCCAGGAATTGAACCCGGCGCCTCTGGGTTCCAGCGAGCTCGGCCGGCTAAGATTTAGCCCGCTCAACCACAGAGGCCGTCAAATAAATATATATATAAATTAGGATGTCGGTTAATTCTTATGTGTAGGTACAATTCCTTACCTAGAAGGCACCTATTCATACGGGACTTTAAGACACCCAGGTTGTAAGTATCGGGATGACAGACTCCGGCGATGAGTTCTATTCTTTTGCAGTGGACACTACGAAGGTGGACGCGAAGCGCTTCGTTCGTATAGGTGGAATGTCCACCATATATCGGTACTGCATGCCAGTGCGTCTTGTTGTTCCACGAGGGAAGGGAGATAGCGGTATCAGATCGAAGAGCTTAGCTGCACAGTCTTCAAAGTGTATCCGATATAAAACGCTTTGAATATTGTCTTCGAAAAACTGGCCGTTGCCAACTAACATCCTGGCTTTTCACTCAATCGACTCTAACGCTTCGAGTTGTTATTTATCTAAGCTATCCCAAAGCTGAGAATAGTACTCCATACATGCTCGTACTTGTGCTTTGTACAGCATCAGCATCAGTTCCGGTGTGAAGTACTCTATCAGCTTTAAGAGTTTGTCCAGTATGAATTTGAATATATAGAATTTGAACTTGTTGTGTGTTTTTTATTGACCGCAAGTGTCTTTTTGCAGAGCCAGACGAAGCTGACTTTGACCCTCACACTCATAGGAAAATCCCAAAGCCTACGTCGTAAGAATATCATATTTCTTGTTCTATATGTACATAATTTTAACCATATAGAATTTGGATTATAAGTATCTATTTATAAAATATCAATAAGAAAGTGTCGGGGTGAAGGTAAGGAAAGGAATGCTCCGGTGGTTCGGGCATGCGGAAAGAATGCATGATGAAAGAATGATTAAACAGATATACAATGCAAAACTGGATGGATGCAGAAGTCGTGGAAGACCACGACACACCTTCCATGATCAAATTGATCGTGTACTAGCGGAGGGTGATGTCAGAAGCCTTAAGAACAGACGAGCGTGCATGACAAGAGTTATGAATGTCAAAGAAGCAAGTGAGGTGTGTAAGAATGGGCCTAAATGGCGGTCTGTTGTTCGTGCCTACCCCGCAAGGGAACTGGCGTGAAGTTATGTATGTATGTATGTATAAAATATCATTATAAATATTTTTATTAATGGAGTAACGTAATGTCTTGTATATTAAAATGTAAATAAAGGCAAACCTGAAGATCAATTCTCGCAAGTTCATTGGAGTTTTGGGCGAACTATTTGAAAAGGCCACTCTCATAACTTGATCATATTCGTCTACCAATGTACATATATTACAGACTTTTATTTTATTTTGTAAAACACATTTTTTTTTAAGGCGAGGGAAATGCTAGATACGCGCAATACTGGGTCCTTTGCGAGGGATTAGACCATAGTTGATCATGAAGGCTTTCCCCTTTGGCAAGGGGCAATCCGAACACTAATCAAGCCAGCTTGTGTCGAGACTCAGAGAAGTTGCACGGGCAACACCCACTACCCACTAAAACCACCCTCCTCCCATGTGCCCCGCGCTTTTTATGAAGGAAAGGCTGAGACTTAGAACGTAGTTACGCCCAGTCCGATTCGTATAATAAATATACCAACACTCAACAGTCCGTTAACGTCAGACTTATGTAGTACCTATGTCATCAAATACCAATTACAAAAGGTTGAACTCGGTACTTCTAAAGTGCTTAAACCACACCAGTCACTTCACTGACAATGCCAGGACTTTAATTAATTATTATTATTATTATTTTTATTGCAGGAGTTCAGCAGACAGGCAGACGAAAGCCAGGACTTTAATTAATAATAATCATTATTTTTTTTATTGCAGGAGTTCAGCAGACAGGCAGACGACCCACTTGATGGAAAGCGGTTACGATCGCCTATGAACATTTGCAGCATCGAAGGCGCTACAAATGCGCTGCTGCTCTTTTAAGGGAGACTGGAACCTGGTCACTAATGCCGGTACACAACTCAAGGTTGTTATGGTGATATACTATAGACCAGGGGTGGTAGCCATCCAGTCGGGCAAATACCCTACCAGCTGGCTGGTGGTAGGGTATTTGACCGACTTAATCAAATCATACTACAATAAGAAAGGCTAATTTTGAATACTCTTCGTTACGATAATCACAAAATAAAAAGCCCGATTTGATACTAAGAAAATCAATAGAACGTAACTTTGAATAAAATCAACAAAACTGAAATCCAATAATAGTTCATTTATTCGGTTGATAATATACATAATATTTTTACTGATACATATATATATAATATTATAAAACATATTTATAATACCGCGTTCGTAATACCGAAGTAAGAAAGAGAGTTGGTCTGAAAGAGAGTGTGGGGGTGAAGGTAAGGAAAGGAATGCTCCGGTGGTTCGGGCATGTGGAAAGAATGACTAAACAGATATACAATGCAAAAGTGGATGGATGCAGAAGTCGTGGAAGGCCACGAGACACCTTCCATGATCAAATTGATCATGTACTAGCAGAAGGTGATGTCAGGAGCCTTAAGAACAGACGAGCGTGCATGACAAGAGTTATGAATGTCAAAGAAGCAAGTGAGGTGTGTAAGAATAAGCCTAAATGGCGCTCTGTTGTTCGTGCCTACCCCGCAAGGGAACTGGCGTGAAGTTATGTATGTATGTATGTAAAACATATTTCAATTATTCTTTTCCTCCAAATCCGGAAATAACACACAATTTTTGTTAATTCTGTAATGGCGTATTAATTAATTTATGGGGAAGTCCTAAAAACAGTTACGTTCTAAGGCGTCTTATTATTAACTAGCTGTGCCCGCGACGTCGTTCGCGTGGAATTTGTTTTCCAAACCCCCCGTATTTGAAACATTCTTCATTGGTGCTCCGCTCCTATTGGTCTTAGCGTGATGATATATAGCCTTCGTAGACAAATGGGCTATCTAACACTGAAATAATTTTTCAAATCAGACCAGTAGTTCCTGAGATTAGCGCGTTCAAACAAACAAACTCTTCAGCTTTATATATTGGTATAAGATAAGATTTGTGTAACACAAAAGTAATGAACATTAAAATAAACCAAACGATTACAAAGTCGTATAATTTTTAATCGTTTCCTCGTGATAATCAATTAAACTCAGTAAACGATTTGAAAGTTTCAATCCCTAAATGTTTTGTAATGAGAACTGTCAAATCGGGCCTATTATTTTGTGATTAATATAGCTATCATACAAGTGTAAAGTAAAATTTATGTGGCTGCAGATATTCGGACACGATGATACACCTGCTGAAGGGCAGCATCGGCGCAGGTATCCTGGCGATGCCGGACGCTGTGAGCCGTTTGGGCATGTTAGTCGGCATAAGCGGACTAGTGTTGGTTGGCTTCTTCGCAACGTATTGCGTCCAACTGCTGATTGCGGCCCAGTACCAACTGTGCAAACGCTGGAAGCGAGGCTACATGGCATACCCGAAGTCGATACGGCTGGCCGTGCAGGACGGGCCGCCGTACCTACGTTGGGCTGCCAGGCCGCTCTATTACTTCGTTGATATCGTGCTTGTCCTGTGGCAGCTTGGAATCTGCTGCATTTACTTCGTGTTCGTCGCGGAAAATGTTAAGCAGGTCAATCACTCGTTTTATAGCTAGAATTTGTGTAGAATTATATATATCTTTGAGATGGAGCTAACACAGCGCTCGTTGTCATTCTAACACCTGCGTTGTTGTTCGGCGCACGACCACATACAAATCCTTTTTAGCGTTAAGTCTCTTATTATCTCCCTCCGAGAATATGTTAGAAACTGCTATATTACGATATATAAAATTTAGCACACATAAAAGTATTCTGTGTGTATTAACTTGCCGAAAGTTTTTTAAACTTCATCCATGTATATCTTGAACGAAAAATGTACCTATTTCTCAAATAAAAACAACAAAAATTAATATTTACTATTGTACTAATGTGCACATGCTTACATTACAGGTATGCGATTACTACGGATGGGAAATGTCGCTTCGTCTACACCTTTGTTACGTGTTAGCACCCCAGATATTGCTGAACTTAGTGAAGGACCTAAAATGGCTAACGCCGCTCTCGTCTATCTCAAACATAGTCACAATTTTCGGCCTTCTACTCGTGTTTTTCTACTTAGTTGAAGACGATGTCACATTAGAAGACTCGAAGTTGCAAGTGAAGCGCTTTGAAGATATTCCCGTGTTCATTGGGATTACGCTATTCGCGCTGGAGGCTGTTGGTGTGATATTAGCGCTGGAATATAACATGGAGTACCCCAAGCAGTTTGTGGGACTGTTCGGGCTATTTAACATCGGGATGACGATAATCATAACACTTTATGGTCTGGTCGGAGTGTTTGGATATCTCAAATACGGCGATGAAATCAAGGCTGCCCTGACGCTCAATCTGCCATTTGAACAGAAGTAAGTTATAAAAAGCTGTATAAATAATATTCCTAAGCTAAGCAATGTACTCCTCTGTTACGGACGGAGAAACAATAGGTATTAGGAATAAAATCGCTTAGGAATAAATGGTACTCTGAAAAGCTTCTACTCACATAAGAGGCCATACATAAATTACGTCACACGATAAGGGGGTGGGGAGGGGGGGAGTCCTAAATTTCGTGTCCTCACATTTCAAAATTTAATAAATGTAAGTTAATCACGGAACCGCTGTTTTAATTTAATAATTTCTTGATGTGAAATTGCTAAATATGTGATGTCACACTGGGGAGGGCGGGATCTCGCGAATGTGACCAGCTATGACAAAAACTGGGAAGGGACTACAAAATCATGAAATTCGTGTGACGTAAATTGTTGACGGCCCCTACCTAGATGGCACCACAGCTTTTCACATTGTTTGACCTATGACCAGACCTTATTTCAAACACTTTTTTTTTAGACTAAAACAACCAGAAATTGAGACTCTTAGTTCCTTACTGCTCATTAATTTTGAACAATTAATGAATATAAAACTATATAAAAGTGAACTATCCCATTCACTGTTTCTTATATATTAGCTTTAAGATACCTTATGACATCTTTCGGGAATCCCGAGTCGTATTATCGTCAGTCAATTGCAGTCCTAGACGTACTCCTCCCTAATTTCGCGCCACATATCCAGAAACTCCGTCCTCCTCATCCAGCGCCTATAGGCGACCTTATGCAGATTGTCAATCCATCAGGCTGGAGAGCGTCCGAAGTCCGAAGGCAGAAGATTCGTATGTTCCATTGGCATGGCCATCCGTCCTGCGACAAACATGACCAGCCTATTGCCATTTTAAATTGCTAACTATAATTTTACGAGCTTTACTTGGGTTCCCTTACGGATATCTTCATTTCTGATTCTATCCAACGGGAGAACCACCCAGTACATAGCCCGTTTCATAGCCCACGTTAAAGAACTCGAAATTTGGGAACCAACCCTGTGGTCAGTATTCACGTTTCGGCTCCCTCAATACGACCAATCGTATGAAACAAACTAAATATTTTTCTCATACAGGAAAGCCCAAGCTGCGAAGCTTACGTTCGCGCTAGCAATATTCCTCACATTTCCGCTGCAAAACTTCGTCGCGTATACCATAGTGTGGAGAAAGTCAAAGAAGAAAGTGGGACCTAACAAGCAGCGGATTGTGGACTTCATTATACGGATTCTATTGGTCGTCCTGCCTTGGATTTTAGCGGTTGCACTG
The DNA here is from genome assembly GCA_019925095.2 of Dendrolimus kikuchii. NCBI lineage: Eukaryota > Metazoa > Arthropoda > Insecta > Lepidoptera > Lasiocampidae > Dendrolimus > Dendrolimus kikuchii. The sequence continues at coordinate 1,940,930 of CM034387.1, forward strand.
CCACGTCTAGGGCCTTTCATAGCGCTATTCGGTGCTTTCTGCCTATCTCTTCTCGCTATGGTCTTCCCTGGCTTGATGGACGTATGTGTTTGGTACCCAAACAGCTACGGCTTCTGTCATTACAAATTTTTTCGGTCAACGTTCATCGTGCTAATTGGATTCGCCTGCCTCGTGGCCGGTTGTTACACCAGTATACTGGAGATAGTAAAAGCTTAATACATATTTTCAACTGAATCTTGTGCAGCCACTGTATTTATGATATGTTTACAAATAAATGTTGGAACTCTTACGAATATTTAGACGCTTTTATATTTTGAACTCGTTCACTTCGTTCGCGCGGACCTTGAATACACATACCCTCTGAACCTTGCAAGTCATAAGAACAAAATACACAAACATTTAATATTACACAAAATTCCAGATTTAAATCCGTAAAATTTCTATCATATCCGTTAAAACTTTTCGGCTACGTTCCATTATGGACTCACAAAGACCACGTTGCCGGCGTTACAATTATAAACCCCAGTGAAACGGCTATTCAACCCACCTCTTGACATGGGTCGTTGTGAGCGTTGTGTGATTGAAAATGAGGACGTCATTAGCGACGTTTTCGCCACAACCACAACGACCGCGGTCGCCTTGTGGAACGGCTAACCGAGCATTTTGGGCGTTGTGAGCTACGAATGGAGCGCCCTGTTGGTAATTAATACTTTCAGACAGATTGAGAGACAATATTTCAGAATGTCCTCGATTAGAGAAATAGAAATTGTAATGTACGAAACATTAAAATTTCTGCTAAATTGGTGAAATTATGTCACATAGCCTGTGACTGAGACGTTATACCATGATTGCGTCGTGAAGATATTTTGAAGGTCAGATAAGAAGCACCTCAAAAAAACGTGTGTTAAAGCCCCTTTACCGTCTTATACAATTTTCACCCAAAGCCATTGAGTGTATAAAACTTTTTTCAACACACTTGCTCATAAAGTGGCTCTATGGTCACCGCAATTAGGCACAGAATGACACCATAATCAAACTGTGAATAAAAAACATTATAACTCACTAGTGAGTTATAGTTTTTTTTTAAATTTCATTGGTTGAGTTGCTTTGTTCTTAAAAAAGTTTTTATTCAAAATAAAAGATCGTAATAAAACTACGTTTTAACGGTTCTAAGCGCGGTAATTTTATTTGATTTTGGTTTTTTCCGACGTTTCGTTTAACAATACTCGTTGACACTTGACATCTTTGTCTTCCGTGATCACGGCCACTGAAAAGTGGCCGAAACGTCGGAAAAAACCAAAATCAAATAAAATTACCGCGCTTAGAACCGTTAAAACGTAGTTTTATTATGTATACAAGTCGCGAAAACTTAAGAAAATATTATAAAAGATCGTGTTCTATAGAACAAATAAATTAATGTTCCTATTGCTTGCTCATTTCATGCAATTTCTTATTTAAATAGATAATTTTAACTCGTACGTGTTTAATAAATAAAACATTCACTCATATATAACTTTTTTTATCTACTAAATAAAATGAGTTTTTGTTGTTATTTTATTCACAAGTGTGTTGAAAAACGTCGTATGATACACGTGTGTATTGATGATTACCGTCCTCGGCTCTCTTAAGACCCTCGCCTACGGCTCGAGTCTCAATGGCGCCTCGGCGGTAATCACCAATGTTACACACTAGTACCATAATGTACTATAATACAACAAGACGCAAGACCTTTGGTGCAAAATATGCACATCGTATACTTTTCCATCCGAATTGGTATTGTTACGAGTGTGGGAGTCGAATTAAAATGCCGTTGGAATTACTATAGAGTTTATTAGAACTATACAAACACGTATAAAACAGGTCCAAATAAAACTGGATAAAAACAGTATACACTGCACGATTGAATAAAACGCGCAAAGTCCGTCACTATATCACTTGTCGAATCTACGTCTTGCTCGTATCGTAATTCTCGCTTGACTGCCGATCTCTCCGTTCGGGCATTCCTTTATACTCAACTTGCAATATGTCACGACCGTGTAAACAATGATTTCCAAGAACCACACCTGGACAATGTTGACGCTATTCCCAGAAAACATAATTCTGTACACCTGCACAATTATGCCTGCGAACGGCCATAAACAAGTACAATGACAATAGGGTATTGTCTAATTGCAAATTCTAAATACAAAGTAAACAAAAGAAATCCTAAATCCGGGAATGCAATAAAACTGCGTTTTACGACCTGCAGGTGTGCGCATTTCTGTATCGGTATGTAACAGTATTGTTCAAAAATAATATCAGTCTTTTTTATATTTTTATTGCAGGAGTTCAGCAGACAGGCAGACGGCCCACTTGATGGAAAGCGGTTACCATCGCCTATGGACATTTGCAAATGCGCTGCTGCTCTCTTAAAGGAGACTGGAACCTGGTCACTAATGCCGGAACACAACACAAGTTTTTTATGGCGGCATACTCTAGACCAGGGGTGGTTGCCATCCAGTCGAGCAAATGCCCTACCACCTGGCTGTGGGTTGCTTAGTCGCCTCTTACGACAGGCCGCCCGGCCGCAGGAAATTGTATTCTTTCTCCGTTTCTGCACGGATAAATAAGTTACTCTCATATCACATGATACAATAGTAGATTGTTACACGAGAGGTGAAAGCGACTTATTTAGGCAAGAGATAGTGTGGCGCATGAGCACAGCGAGGGCGTTAATAGTTCCGAGTGCCTGATTAGGCCTTTCACCCGAGGTTAACATTCTGCTTCTCATTTCGAGTAAGAGGAAAGTAAATAAAAACTGATTAATTAAACTAACAATTACTCTAATTAAATCAGACGTTAAATTCACATCTAAATAATATCTAAACCTGATAAACTCATTTAATACGTCACGAAACCTCAAGTATTTCGTTTTCTGTGGCATTCTACCAGCCAATATTTTTTTGTCACTGATGATAGCTCAATATAACGTAAATTAAAAAAAAATTGTGAAAGTAATTTATATGTATATAATGATATGAAAATTCTGTTGATATTTCCTTGCAATTCATACCGCGATTTAACCCTTAAGACAATTATCGATATACCAAAAAGCCGCAAGACTAACACTATCACTATCTCGTAATATACCAAGAAAACATACCCATTTCATACAAATCATACTAATCCTATATAAACAGAGTGAGACAACAACACAATTAACGATCACGTGCACAAACGCGATCTGTACTCTCATCGCGGACACATATGTGCTAATAGTGAGCTAAAGGGTTAAGTGGTTATGAAAACGTTGAGACATGAGTCCCATGTTCCATCCCTATAGTTCACATAGTTTTCAATGTTTTTTACAGCAGGGAAAATAGTTTCCCAGGTACGGAAAGTACTGCTTTCATCCCAATGATCAGGCAACTCCAAGCGTACTTTCAAAATATGAGAAAAGAAAAGTACCTACATTTAATTCTTTTTTCGTATAATAACAATGTCTTAGTACCTTCAAGAGCGCAAACATACTTCTTCCAAAACATTCAGAAAATTGTAATACTTTGTCATTTTACATACATACATAACTTCACGCCAGTTCCCTTGCGGGGTAGGCACGAACAACAGAGCGCCATTCAGGCTTATTCTTACACACCTCACTTGCGCTTCTTTGACATTCATAGCTCTTGTCATGCACGCTCGTCTGTTCTTAAGGCTCCTGACATCACCTCTGCTAGTATTGCATTGTACACCTGTTTAGTCATTCTTTCCACATGCCCGAACCACCGGAGCATTCCTTTCCTTACCTTCACCCTGACACGTATTACGAACGCGGTCCGCGAACGTCACTCCGCAGATTTTGCGCAGTGCTCGCATCTCGACCGCGTTTACTCTACTTTCATGCTCTCTCTTCCATACTCAACTTTGCCATTTTAACTAGATAAAATTGATGAGCAACATGATCTCATAGGTGTTAACGTCGACTTATTTGGTCACCGCCTCTTTGTTTCTTTATTATTTCGCCGCATTTGTGACTATGTAATGTGTCATAGTCTACTTACGACCGCTGTGTGTTGTGCCGCATTTTACAACCGCATGCTGGAAGGTACCCGCTGTGCCGTACCCAGGTGGTCCACTCGTCGAATAAACCGCAAAACGCGAAGAAAGGATCACGAGGAAGACGTACCTGCCGCTGCGAAACCCGCGTCGTTCGTAGCGTGTCTGTTGCGATGACCTATTCTGTAAGCCCTCTACTTCTCTTTTATTCCCGCGTCAACACAAGGTTAAAAATTTCGGTTAAGAGTTAAAAAAAAGCGTTACGCATAATCACATTCTGCAAGTTGAAAGTACATTAAGGTAAGGTTATTAATAAATCAAGTTTATGAAACTATCATTTTATTATACTGAAAGAAAAGTATTAAAACAGATAGATACAATATCGCAACACATAAGGGGCCGTGTACGAGTCGGGCCCGTACACAGAAGGTCCCTATGTATAATAAATACAATGCGCATATGAAGCGATAAATAACACGATTTGAAAATTAATATTTCTTTTTGTAAAAAAAATATATATATCTACATTATCATGATTACAACTGGCATAACTGTTTATTATATAAAATTATCATTATTATTACATTTATTTTATTAAATTCCCCTTTTAAACCTCTCAATATTAAAAAAATATATTTTATTTTAAATTTGACATTGTACGTTTACAGAGGTAGAGACGCAGCGTATTTCATATCTGAAACCTGTGATACAGAGATAAAGATTTCATTTTATCTTTAAGTATAAGAAACCTAATTATATCGATGTCCAAAAAAAAAATTGTAAAATCGAAATATATCGGCGCATAAACTCCTGACAGCGCGAATAATAATTGTGCAATCAATTTAAGATCAAAATCACAAGACCAAGTGGAACAGAAAAGTAAAAAAAATAACACTGGGCTTTCCTATAACTTCATTAAAAAATCATTAGTCTGTTTTAAAAGTGAGCTATTAGAAAATGTACCAAACGAATCAACCCATTATCAGGCTCTAAAACGACGAGATAATAATAATTCACCGGCCCACAAAAAAGAAATGGCCAGTGCTTTTGACCAGATCTATTCGTATGTATTCCGTTCGAACCTGGGGTCAGTTTGGTCTATACACTCTCAAAAATTTGAGGAGGCATAGACCAAACTGACCACATATTCAAAATGTTGATGGTGCATGGACCAAACTGACCACAGATTTAAAATGTTGACGGTGTATGGACCAAACTGACCCTAGATTCAAAATTTTGATTGTGTATGGACCAAACTGTCCCCAGATTCAAAATGTTGATGGTGTATGGACCAAACTGACAACAGATTTAAAATGTTGATGATGTATGGACCAAACTGACCCTAGATTCAAAAATTTGATTGTGTATGGACCAAACTGACCCCAGTTTCGTATTCAGCGCATCGAAATCGATAAGAACAGATGGGTCTGGTAAAATTACAGTCCACTTTTTGTGGGCCGATGATCATACGATTTGTTCACGCTTAAGTAGTCCTAAACGAATGGCCATAAAAAACATAATTTCGAGGCTTCTTTATGGCCAGTTCCTTATATCTCAATATTCATTCACTTGCCTTACTGTTGGTTGACTTTTGATATTACTTGTATGAAGCTTATCTCAAAATTTTAAACGACAGTAAGGCAATTGAAAGAAAGAATGCATGTTTATTTAGGACAAGATTAAAAAAAATGCAAAATAGTAACATAACATCAATTACAGTGTCGTAAAAAGGCCCATGCTCCGCATAAGGCTGATTTCGCAACCAGCGCTGATGTTCCGCAAGAATCTGTAACCGATGCCACGGCTTAGCTTGAACAATCCGTATGATATAAGGACCGGCCATTAGTCGATATTTTTTTTTTATTTAAATTTATCACTGGTAATTAAAAATATCTACACAAAACCGATCTAAAGTTTGATAATCAATCACACATAATTTAAATTAAAAATCAATAAAAAATACTTAACTAAGAACGCAGTTCCACTGATGCGTAGCAATTTCAGGCTCGATTCACACTATGATGACATTCACGATTCAATCTCGCTCCGGTCTTCGTTCCCGGTCCGGTCAAAGATTGTTAACCCTTTAGCTCACTATTAGCACATACGTGTCAGCGATGACCGTTAATTGTGACTCACTCTGTTTATATAGAAATTGTATGATTTCTATGAAATGGGTATATTTTCTTGGTATATTACGAGATAGTGATAGTGTTAGTCTTGCGGCTTTTTGGTATATCGATAATTGTCTTAAGGGTTAAACAAGAAAGAGTATGGTACAGCTCTAGTTACGTACGATCCGATATCGCGACAATAGAAAATAATATTTGACTGAAGCGAGATCGGACTTGTCACGAGTTGGATCGACATTGTGAATACACTTTAGTTTCTACTCCAGACCAGTGGTATGAACACAGCGATTGGTTCGGACGGAGACCGGGGCGAGATTGAACCGTAAACGGCATCATAGTGTTAATTACGCCTTACTAAATATCGGAGTCGGGAAATTAATCGCCCTATCCTGGGACGTATTTGATTAAAGCTAGCATTTCATTAACTCAAGACCAACATTACAAGCGTATTTAGCCGAACATTCCGCAAGTATATCGTTAGGCTTAGGCGATCTAGATCCGATCTAGCGATCCCAGATATTCTTCGGACAGTGGGGACGTATGACGGCGTGTAATAGTATATAGTTCTATCTCTCAGACATCGCACTACAGTTTGTCCAGCCATTTACTTTCTTCTTGACAGGTCGATCATTGATCAATTCAATTTCAATTCAAAATAAAAGCTATAGTATAATTTTTGAATGTGAATAAATGCTGCGTTTTTTTTTTACTTTTCAATTAGTTTTTGATTTCAAAACGATTAAATTTAGGTAACATGATGACGATAATTTATTGTCTATGCATTTTAGATGACTCGTAGAACGGAACTACTCTACGTCGCTTGACATAATCAGGGCGTTCCATTAGTAACTCACAACGCCCAAAATGCTCAGTTAGCCGTTCCACAAGGCGACCGCGAGCGTTGTGGTCGTGGCGAGAACGACACTAATGACGTCATCATTTTCGATCACACGACGCCCACAACGACCCATGTCAAAAGGTGGGTCGAAGTGGGCGTTGACCAAAGAGCATTAATTCTCTCTTGTCAATACGTTGACAAAGGCGCGATTTTCATATCAACCAATGACATTTGCGTAATGCGTGTGACATTAATGACATCAACGCTCCATAACCCGTTCCATTAGCGTTTATGGTTATAACGTCCGCAAGCAAGTGGAATGGGAAAAATCGCGGTCGTGAACGTGGTCGTTGTGAGTCCCTAATGGAACGTAGCCACTGAAGTATGACAATTGTGACATGTGAAATGAACTGTCAAATATGTGCAACTTGCAGTGCGCTCCATTAGTAGCTCACAACGCCCAAAGTGTTCCGTTAGCCGTTCCACAACGCGACCGCGCCCGTTGCGGTCGTGGCGATAGCGTCACTAATGACGTCATCATTTTCGGTCACACAACGCTCACAACGACCCCTGTCAAGAGGCGGGTGGAATAACCGATCCACTTGGGTTTACGATTATTACGCCGGCAAGCAAGTGGAACGGGAAAAATCGCGGTTGTTATAAGTCTCTAATGGAACGCAGCTTTGAATGGGCGTGCACATGACAAAAAGAAAATAAATCATTGGACACGGTATAGTCACCGCCCGAGCGCCATCTATGAAATGTAGCCGACGACGAGAACAATTTGCTAAAACCTCGTTCTGCACCGATCCAGCGAAACTGCACTCTTGCACTAAATAATGAGACCTACATTAGGACGTGCGTATAATTTAACTTATATTAAACCAATTAATTCTATAAAATAAGTACAACTTTTATCCGACACCTAAATCGTTAATCATAATACTGTTTAAGTACAACTCCTGGCCGGAATCTCTTGCAGAAGGATGTCTTCTTATAAAGGCATTTCTCGTTAGAACCCTAACTATTGGTAGCTTGGATCTTAAACTCCACTATAAAATTATTTTTTAATTATGACATGTAGATATGTATGAACTATTGTTATTGAGCCGCCCTAAGAAGCCAATTTTGAAGTTTCATTTAAATACTGACGAACCACTTTATACCAATATCAAAATAATTTATATCAAATTAAAATACCACAATCAGCCTATTTCCTTAGGAACGTAACACACGACAATGTTACGTTTGTCTACACTTTAAGGTTTCAGGTTTAAGGGTTTGAGGGGAAGGGAACATATTTTTTTTTTTAGTTTGGGAGGTTTTCGACTTAAGAGATTCTACTGTGTATATATATATATACATATACTAGTTGTCCCGGCAGACGTTGTTCTGCCCTGAAGAAATAAAATTTAGAACCCAATTCCAGCGCCAACTACCGGGTCCAAATGTAAGCTACCCTATCTTTCAAGTTGCATCAAACTGCACACGGTGTACAAATTTGATTAAAATCGGTCAAGTAGTTTAGGAGTCCATCGCGGACAAACAACGTGACACATAATTTATATATATTAAGATATATATTAGAGTGGCGCAAAAAACTGCTTATTTTTTGTTTTTGAGTCTCGAGTGAGTTTTTAATGTTTTAAGACCTCCCTCCAAAGGACAGATCAAAAAAAAAATTTTAAAAGTTTGATACAAATTTTTTAAGATTTTAAAAATCGTGAAAAACTTAATTTTTCTTACTAATGCATTACTTTAGTATTTTTCGAGCGAGTAATTCACTAGTACATTATAAAAAATTATGAGCGACCTTTTAAAATTCAAATTTTGAAGTGAATGTTTCAGAAACGTATTATTCTTTGGTCTATAAAATTATACCGCAACGAGAAAACAAATTGATAAAAAAATAATTTGAAATCTTAAAAAATTTGGAGCGACCTCTTAAATGCATATATATTTAATTAAATAACAAATCATTTTATTTTAATCAATTTAGTGATATGTGACTTTCTATATTGCTTTCAATTTCAAATGTATCATCGACGATAGATCACGTAACAACTAAAATCATTTTGATAGACACCAAATCTGGCTTTGTAGAACGGCCGAACTATAATTACACATATATTTTGAACATTTTAGTGAATTTCACTAATATTTTCAATATCTGATATTTTTGATTTTGTATTATATTTAAATTAAATAACTTTTTTTTTATTGCAGGAGTTCAGCAGACAGGCAGACGGCCCACTTGATGAAAAGCGGTTACCATCGCCTATGAACATTTGCAACAAAGGTGCTACAAATGCGCTGCTGCTCTCTTAAGGGAGACTGGAACCTGGCCACTAATGCCGGAACACAACTCAAGGTTGTTATGGCGACATACTTTAGATCAGGGGTGGTAGCCATCCAGTCGGGCAGACGCCCTACCACCTGGCTGTGGGTTCTTTGGTCGCCTCTTACGACAGGCCGCCCGGCCGCAGGAAATTGTATTCTTTCTCCGTTCCTGCACGGATAAACTGAATCGCGTCTTACTTCATATAAAATTTTAATTACCGCTGAACATTTTATGATACAGTGGACACGCATGTTGCACTTTGTTTTGATTTTGAAATAATTTTTAGGGTTCAGATTTATGTTTTATATTTTAGGTCAATTGAATTTGTTTTATTATTAGTCTTTGAAATGTGAAAATTTTGTCTTTCCTCTTTTTTTGTATAAGGGGGAGCGATGTGGGAACACCGCCTACTCAGCGAATTGCATCGAATGGCAGTTGTCTGCCATCATTCACACCCGCGACGCGTTACTCATTGTAATAACATAATGCACATGTATGATTGAATAAATCATCTTGGTTTACTAGAACACGCATTCATTTATAACACTCCCATAACACCAACCATCTAAATAGTGCATAATTATTGTGCTTACTATAATATTCTTAAGAGACTTGTAACGTCAAAAATGCAATATAAGTGTACATACACTCAAGATCCAAGCCAGGAATTAGAAACACGACGAAACTCATACAAAACTCGCGTACTTCAAACACGACGTCGATGAAACAACCATTATTCAACAAAATTGAAATGCTAATACTACAATCATAAAGAAATATACGCGCCTGTTTATCCTAAAATACTACACTAGCACTTGGAAGTTGTTTTAGTATATATTGAAAACACTCAAAAATCAGCGACTGATCTCCTTTCAATTTTGACATTGAACGTATCGCATGTATATAATATCCTAATAACAATTTCACAGCTCAAACATCTCACTACACAATTATATTTAAAACAAAATGGAGTATGTTGTTTACGACGAGACTAGTTCAACAATTTTGCATCCTGTCAGACATTAGGCCGGGACTCCACCAAAGCGGAGATGTGTGCTATGCGAGAAGCGATGTTTTTTCAGCTCGAGTGAATCCAGCCAAGCTGTGCGGAAATTCGTAGTGTAGCAGAGATGTGTGCTGGCTAGCCTTGCGAGTGTGCGAGACATTGAGGCACATTCTGACACGTAACACGATGTCGCTATTATTACAAAGAAATTATCTCGTTTCACTTGAAGAAGAAGAACTACAGTCTGAAGAAGCAGAATTGATACCTTTATACTATATATAGCTTTGCGAATTCTTGGCGGGCGGGAGGGGGGAGGGTGTCATAGATCACTGCACGCCGCTCACATCTCCGCTTCCATCGCGCCATACAAATATTACATATCTCCGCACAGCGATCTCCGATGAAGCTGAGCGGAGAGGAGATGTCTCAATAACGCAATTCTATTGATTTTTTTTTTCAAAATATCTCTCCGCTCGTCTCGTCTCCGCTTCGGTGGAGTCCCGGCCTTAGCCAAGGGAATATTAGCATTCATTTCTGACGTATAAGAAGTCTTCGTAATGCTCAGCCGATTTGTAAGTCTAGATAGGTAGATATATCACTGTAGATTTCACATTTCTCACAAAATAACATAATCACTACTCAGAAACTATCAATATCCTAAACTATTATTTATTTTAGAGTAATTTTACATATTTTAATAGAATATAAAACTGCACTGCGCAATGTCCCCCTCACAGTTTCCGCCAAAAACTGTCTTTTAGATATTTTCGAGTTAATTAAGGTAAATTATACCGTAATTGGCAACCTTGTACAATTATTGACTGGCACGTTACTCATTCTAAAGATTTAGAAATTATAATATTTTTATTTTGTACCCATACATACATACATAACTTCACGCCAGTTCCCTTGCGGGGTAGGCACGAGCAACAGAGCGCCATTCAGGCTGATGGTTACACACCTCACTTGCTTCTTTGAAATTTTTTACCCATATAAAGATAATAATAGCATTGTTATACGACTACAAAATAAAAATAAAAATTCTTGAAATAATTTCTAAATTAGTTTAGTATAATACCATAAACAAAAATTCAAACTGAATAATTTAAATAAAAAAGGTGGCGGTAGGGTAAAATAAAAACTTTAAAATTACCCAGCGATTGTAGTGGCCGAAACGTCCAAAATAAATACCGCGCTTAAAACCGTTAAAACGTACTTTTATTACGTGTATTAACCGCGAAAACTTAAAAAAAAATACTAAAAGATTCCTTGATACTTTGAATAAATCGACGGGCTGCCAGTCATTTGTATGCCAGCAATTTTTCCAAACAAGTTTTCCCGATTCGGAAATAGGCGCCCTTATTTCCGAGGGATTTCAAAAGGGCCCTATACTGATATGTAAAATAACAGGTTTATTTAATTGATTAAATCTACTATTAAAAACATATTTACAAAGCATCTTAACCGCTAAAACGCTCGACTATCAGGCAAGTGAAGATCTACGAACAATAATTTACGAATTACTAGCTATATTAATTAGTCCTACTATTAATGATGTTTATTGCTTTTATTGCTATAGTTTTCTCTCATACACGCAATTTCCTACAATATATAAATGGTCACACACAACTAAAGGATGGAATCCTGGAGACCACCAGGTTTCCCATGGGGGTTTTTTTTTTACTCTTTTATTCAGTTATACACAGAAGCAATAGGAGGAAAACGAATCTTAATCATATTAATAGTGAATAAAATGAACTTATAATTAATTAATTTTAATACCACGTTGTTAAATATAAATGTTAAAACCGCTCAGAAATAAGGGCTCCTTCCTAATGGTTAAGTAGAACAAGAAAGATCTAAGGAGCAATGTTAAGTATTATCGTTTTGCTCTTTGTATAATGCCTGATTTACAATAGCTAAGTGGCTAGTTAACTTGTAAGTAAGCCCTTATTGTTCGGACTTGTTACTTTACTAAAAATTTCACAAGATATCTAGTTAATTAAGTAGTAGATACAATCTACATTAGTATAAGTTTAGTATTAAAATTAGAATCTTATACTAATATATAAAGCTGAAGAGTTTGTTTGTTTGAACGCGCTAATCTCAGGAACTACTGGTCTGATTTGAAAAATTCTTTCAGTGTTGTATAGCCCATTTACCGAGGAAGGCTATAGGCTATATCCCTGGCTGGCGGGAATACATTGATATCTCGACATACATCTTATTTTTATTCGTTTAGACGCTTCCCACGCCTGTTTTTTTATAGGGAAAAAATTGACAGTCCGAAATATTCATAACTTTTTAAGATTTTTCCTTTGGTAATAATAGAATAACACGATTTATCATTACCAGTCAAACTTTAAAATTGCGCCCCTGTAAAATTGACATTTTGAACATGTCAACATAATCACGCCAGCCACGGATATATCATCACGCTAAGACCAATAGGAGCGGAGCGGCAATGAAAAATGTTTTAAAATGGGGGGGGGGGGGGCTTCGAAAACAAATTCCACGCGGACGCCGCCGCGGGCACAGCTAGTAAATTAATATAATAAGTTATTCGTCAGGTACACCACAACACGCGTATGATTGAATAAATGTCACAAAAAAAAAAAATTACCAAGAAGCGTGTAAAAATACTTAAAACCGTCTTCAAAATTATGTTATAAAAAAGGGTATGTAACTCGAGTCCGTAGCTATTGTTATTAAAAAAAAAAGTAGTAGCTTCGCGAATGCAAATCGAGCTTTTTTTATTGCAGGAGATCAGCAGACAGGCAGACGGCCCACTCGATGGAAAGCGGTTACCATCGCTTATGGACATTAGCAACACCAAAGGTGCTACAAATGCGCTGCAGCTCTCTTAAGGGAAACTGGAACCTGGTCACTAATGCCGGGACACAACTCAAGGTTGTTATGGCGACATGTTCTAGACCAGGGGTAGTAGCCATCCAGTCAGGCAAATGCCCTACCACCTGGCTGTGGGTTGTTTTGTCGCCTCTTACGACAGGCCGCCAGCCACAACGCAGGAAATTGTATATATTACAAAGCTCATTGGTAAGGGATTTGAAATATGTTTTTTATGTCTAGCTGTTTATTTTTTATGCTTAACTAACTTCTGCCCGCGACCAAGTCCGCGTGGAATGGTTACAAAAAACCTCCCAATTTTGAAACTGGTCTTAGCGTTATGATATATAGCCTATAGCCTTCCTCAATAAATGGGCTATGTAACATTGAAAGAATTTTTCAAATCAGATCAGACTGAGATTAGCGCGTTAAAGCAAACAAACAAACAAACTCTTCAGCTCTATACATTAATATAAGATAGAATGTTAAACATACAGAAGAATCGCGTGATGATAAGTGCCTAGCATTATAGATTCTATAAAGACCAATCTCATCGTAAACCAAACTCCAATACCTTAAGACTAAAGAACATACTGATATGATAACACTATATTAGTAATATTATGCATGCTACATTATGGATTACATACATATAATAATGGACAAACAACAGGTATGAACCGCATAATTTTGGAGGGGGGGGGGGGGGGGGGTGTACAGTTTGCACAAAAACTTCATTTGTGGCTTATAACATCCCACCAAATACCAACTACTTCTACACATGATCACGGTTACCTAACTGTTTAACCACTATTATAATAATAATAATAAAAATATCAAATCAAATCAAATATTATTATAAAATAATTACTCCTATTAAAATCACTTTCAAACGATTATGAACATGTCAATCTTAAATAATAACCATTATTATCAATGAGAAATATGCATGTGTAACGTGGGAAAAATACACAAAATATATTAATTCAAATGAAAAATAATTATCACGTCGCTTTAGGCTTGGACCTAAATGCGGTGAAGTTGAAACGTCTTTCATCATTAAAACCTTTCAAGCATTTAATTAAATAAACATATTTTATTAAAGTTGGAAATTAAATGTCATCAGTGTCACACTTAAGAAATTTTTTTGCGAACATCATAAGGCACAAAGTAACTTAAGGCATGATACAAGTGCTTTACGACCATTTTTACCAATATCATAATCTGTTTGTTTTATTTACATACTTGTTTTTTGTTCACGTATCTCACTATGTTTATATATCTATGTATATATGTTTTTATTATCATTTCGATGTAAGTATGTGCAATAACCCGTTTTGATATATTATTTGTGTTGTATTGTCCTCCGTGACTCTAACTGCTGGTTCCAGGCGGAAGAACAGCGCTGGCCTTAGCAGCTAGCATTACGCTGAGTCTGGCTCCAATTTTATCTTTTATTTTACTCAGTATTGTTAACATGTTTATTTGTCCTAAATAAAATAATTCTTTCTTCTTTCTTTCTTTCAAATGATAATATTAAAGGCGGATACATATTCAATATACTTCTTTTCATTCCGAAAAGAATTATATGGCATAATTATATACATCATTTGAGACAGTTAAAATCTGAAACCTAAGAACAGCAGTATATATGTGTTAATTCATATATTTATCTCATATATAAAGCAATAATACCGTACAATCTTCGAAACTACTCACTAAACATATTTAGCGGTTTCAAAGATCATAAAATTATTAATTATTGGTCCATTTGAATTACGTTTAATTACCCATGCAAATTTACTTTTATTCGCTCCAAGACAGTAATTTTATTATCATTAGAAAAATAAATCAAATCTTGAACATTAATAGATTTTTAGCTAAATTTTAAATATAAAAAAGTGACATGATATGGATAAATGTTATTGCTGTCGGTACTGTGCGAGTGAGATAGAAATAGTGAACGAGTGAGAGGGCATCACTAGAGTTAATATTTTACTCCATTCATTATCACAACTCCCTATAATAAGTACACAGTCACGATTCTCACTGCAATAGTCTCTTAAATAATGATAACAATCACATCAAATTCTAAAACACAGTAAACAATAATTTCTAAAATCTATTCCAACTGAGACTGAAATGCCTAGTGGCAGTGTACGGTCTGAACAAAAATGTATAATACCAAAAAAAAAGCAAGATTTTTAACACTGGGTACATGATGTATATAAAACTATATTGACAGTTCGAGCATCTTACTCGTGAGTAGCGTATAATTCAATTACGCTGTCTTGTTTCACAGAAGAATTTGGAATCTGTTCGCAATTGACCCAATAACTGACCCGATCATTCTCAAGAGGTAAACGACACGTAATATACGCAAATCTTCCCAGAGATTCCTTATTCAGAAGTGTTCTACAGGATGTTTAATGCAAAATTTAAGATACCTCAATACCTTGAAATAAATAATCTTCAACTAAAATTAAACAAAAACGAAATAGCGAAGAACTATGAAACAATAAAATGATAAACAACTATCTCCATATAGTTACAATGTTCGGGTCATCTTCGATTATTTGCTCGAGGGTCGGTAGATCAACACGAGCGAGGCAACAGATCTCGTCGGTGCAATGTTTGCCCGTGAACAGCCTGCGGATGCCTAATACAGGATCCGTTCGAGTGCTGAAACCGTTCGGGCGAGTTGGGTTTCTAACATATACCGGGTATCTGAAATGTTAAAATACATTGTAAACTCCATATAACGACACTGAAGGGATTGTGCATTTGAGAGTTATCGTTAAATGGAAAGAAGTGTGTTATTTTTGTCTGACGTCAACAGCCTGCGGATGCCTAATACAGGATCCGTTCGAGCGCTGAAACCGTTCGGGCGAGTTGGGTTTCTAACATATACCGGGTATCTGAAATGTCAAAATACTGTGTAAACTCCACATAACGACACTGAAGGGATTGTGCATTTGAGAGTTGTCGTTAAATGGAAAGAAGTATGTTATTTTTGTCTGACGTCAACAGCCTGCGGATGCCTAGTACAAGATCCGTAAAAGTGTTGAAATCGTTCGGGCGAGTTGGGTTTCTAACATATACCGGGTATCTAAAATGTTAAAATACAGTGTAAAATCCATATAACGACACTGAAGGGATTGTGCATTTGAGAGTTGTCGTTAAATGGAAAGAAGTATGTTATTTTTGTCTGACGTCAACAGCCTGCGGATGCCTAGTACAAGATCCGTAAAAGTGTTGAAACCGTTCGGGCGAGTTGGGTTTCTAACATATACCGGGTATCTAAAATGTTAAAATACAGTGTAAACTCCATATAACGACACTGAAGGGATTGTGCATTTGAGAGTTGTCGTTAAATGGAAAGAAGTATGTTATTTTTGTCTGACGTCAACAGCCTGCGGATGCCTAGTACAAGATCCGTAAAAGTGTTGAAACCGTTCGGGCGAGTTGGGTTTCTAACATATACCGGGTATCTAAAATGTTAAAATACAGTGTAAACTCCATATAACGACACTGAAGGGATTGTGCATTTGAGAGTTGTCGTTAAATGGAAAGAAGTATGTTATTTTTGTCTGACGTCAACAGCCTGCGGATGCCTAGTACAAGATCCGTAAAAGTGTTGAAACCGTTCGGGCGAGTTGGGTTTCTAACATATACCGGGTATCTAAAATGTTAAAATACAGTGTAAACTCCATATAACGACACTGAAGGGATTGTGCATTTGAGAGTTGTCGTTAAATGGAAAGAAGTATGTTATTTTTGTCTGACGTCAACAGCCTGCGGATGCCTAGTACAAGATCCGTAAAAGTGTTGAAACCGTTCGGGCGAGTTGGGTTTCTAACATATACCGGGTATCTAAAATGTTAAAATACAGTGTAAACTCCATATAACGACACTGAAGGGATTGTGCATTTGAGAGTTGTCGTTAAATGGAAAGAAGTATGTTATTTTTGTCTGACGTCAACAGCCTGCGGATGCCTAGTACAAGATCCGTAAAAGTGTTGAAACCGTTCGGGCGAGTTGGGTTTCTAACATATACCGGGTATCTAAAATGTTAAAATACAGTGTAAACTCCATATAACGACACTGAAGGGATTGTGCATTTGAGAGTTGTCGTTAAATGGAAAGAAGTATGTTATTTTTGTCTGACGTCAACAGACTGCGGATGCCTAATACAGGATCCGTAAAAGTGTTGAAACCGTTCGGGCGAGTTGGGTTTCTAACATATACCGGGTATCTAAAATGTTAAAATACAGTGTAAACTCCATATAACGACACTGAAGGGATTGTGCATTTGAGAGTTGTCGTTAAATGGAAAGAAGTATGTTATTTTTGTCTGACGTCAACAGCCTGCGGATGCCTAGTACAAGATCCGTAAAAGTGTTGAAACCGTTCGGGCGAGTTGGGTTTCTAACATATACCGGGTATCTAAAATGTTAAAATACAGTGTAAACTCCATATAACGACACTGAAGGGATTGTGCATTTGAGAGTTGTCGTTAAATGGAAAGAAGTATGTTATTTTTGTCTGACGTCAACAGCCTGCGGATGCCTAGTACAAGATCCGTAAAAGTGTTGAAACCGTTCGGGCGAGTTGGGTTTCTAACATATACCGGGTATCTAAAATGTTAAAATACAGTGTAAACTCCATATAACGACACTGAAGGGATTGTGCATTTGAGAGTTGTCGTTAAATGGAAAGAAGTATGTTATTTTTGTCTGACGTCAACAGCCTGCGGATGCCTAGTACAAGATCCGTAAAAGTGTTGAAACCGTTCGGGCGAGTTGGGTTTCTAACATATACCGGGTATCTAAAATGTTAAAATACAGTGTAAACTCCATATAACGACACTGAAGGGATTGTGCATTTGAGAGTTGTCGTTAAATGGAAAGAAGTATGTTATTTTTGTCTGACGTCAACAGCCTGCGGATGCCTAGTACAAGATCCGTAAAAGTGTTGAAACCGTTCGGGCGAGTTGGGTTTCTAACATATACCGGGTATCTAAAATGTTAAAATACAGTGTAAACTCCATATAACGACACTGAAGGGATTGTGCATTTGAGAGTTGTCGTTAAATGGAAAGAAGTATGTTATTTTTGTCTGACGTCAACAGCCTGCGGATGCCTAGTACAAGATCCGTAAAAGTGTTGAAACCGTTCGGGCGAGTTGGGTTTCTAACATATACCGGGTATCTAAAATGTTAAAATACAGTGTAAACTCCATATAACGACACTGAAGGGATTGTGCATTTGAGAGTTGTCGTTAAATGGAAAGAAGTATGTTATTTTTGTCTGACGTCAACAGCCTGCGGATGCCTAGTACAAGATCCGTAAAAGTGTTGAAACCGTTCGGGCGAGTTGGGTTTCTAACATATACCGGGTATCTAAAATGTTAAAATACAGTGTAAACTCCATATAACGACACTGAAGGGATTGTGCATTTGAGAGTTGTCGTTAAATGGAAAGAAGTATGTTATTTTTGTCTGACGTCAACAGACTGCGGATGCCTAATACAGGATCCGTAAAAGTGTTGAAACCGTTCGGGCGAGTTGGGTTTCTAACATATACCGGGTATCTAAAATGTTAAAATACAGTGTAAACTCCATATAACGACACTGAAGGGATTGTGCATTTGAGAGTTGTCGTTAAATGGAAAGAAGTATGTTATTTTTGTCTGACGTCAACAGCCTGCGGATGCCTAGTACAAGATCCGTAAAAGTGTTGAAACCGTTCGGGCGAGTTGGGTTTCTAACATATACCGGGTATCTAAAATGTTAAAATACAGTGTAAACTCCATATAACGACACTGAAGGGATTGTGCATTTGAGAGTTGTCGTTAAATGGAAAGAAGTATGTTATTTTTGTCTGACGTCAACAGCCTGCGGATGCCTAGTACAAGATCCGTAAAAGTGTTGAAACCGTTCGGGCGAGTTGGGTTTCTAACATATACCGGGTATCTAAAATGTTAAAATACAGTGTAAACTCCATATAACGACACTGAAGGGATTGTGCATTTGAGAGTTGTCGTTAAATGGAAAGAAGTATGTTATTTTTGTCTGACGTCAACAGCCTGCGGATGCCTAGTACAAGATCCGTAAAAGTGTTGAAACCGTTCGGGCGAGTTGGGTTTCTAACATATACCGGGTATCTAAAATGTTAAAATACAGTGTAAACTCCATATAACGACACTGAAGGGATTGTGCATTTGAGAGTTGTCGTTAAATGGAAAGAAGTATGTTATTTTTGTCTGACGTCAACAGCCTGCGGATGCCTAGTACAAGATCCGTAAAAGTGTTGAAACCGTTCGGGCGAGTTGGGTTTCTAACATATACCGGGTATCTAAAATGTTAAAATACAGTGTAAACTCCATATAACGACACTGAAGGGATTGTGCATTTGAGAGTTGTCGTTAAATGGAAAGAAGTATGTTATTTTTGTCTGACGTCAACAGCCTGCGGATGCCTAGTACAAGATCCGTAAAAGTGTTGAAACCGTTCGGGCGAGTTGGGTTTCTAACATATACCGGGTATCTAAAATGTTAAAATACAGTGTAAACTCCATATAACGACACTGAAGGGATTGTGCATTTGAGAGTTGTCGTTAAATGGAAAGAAGTATGTTATTTTTGTCTGACGTCAACAGCCTGCGGATGCCTAGTACAAGATCCGTAAAAGTGTTGAAACCGTTCGGGCGAGTTGGGTTTCTAACATATACCGGGTATCTAAAATGTTAAAATACAGTGTAAACTCCATATAACGACACTGAAGGGATTGTGCATTTGAGAGTTGTCGTTAAATGGAAAGAAGTATGTTATTTTTGTCTGACGTCAACAGCCTGCGGATGCCTAGTACAAGATCCGTAAAAGTGTTGAAACCGTTCGGGCGAGTTGGGTTTCTAACATATACCGGGTATCTAAAATGTTAAAATACAGTGTAAACTCCATATAACGACACTGAAGGGATTGTGCATTTGAGAGTTGTCGTTAAATGGAAAGAAGTATGTTATTTTTGTCTGACGTCAACAGCCTGCGGATGCCTAGTACAAGATCCGTAAAAGTGTTGAAACCGTTCGGGCGAGTTGGGTTTCTAACATATACCGGGTATCTAAAATGTTAAAATACAGTGTAAACTCCATATAACGACACTGAAGGGATTGTGCATTTGAGAGTTGTCGTTAAATGGAAAGAAGTATGTTATTTTTGTCTGACGTCAACAGACTGCGGATGCCTAATACAGGATCCGTAAAAGTGTTGAAACCGTTCGGGCGAGTTGGGTTTCTAACATATACCGGGTATCTAAAATGTTAAAATACAGTGTAAACTCCATATAACGACACTGAAGGGATTGTGCATTTGAGAGTTGTCGTTAAATGGAAAGAAGTATGTTATTTTTGTCTGACGTCAACAGCCTGCGGATGCCTAGTACAAGATCCGTAAAAGTGTTGAAACCGTTCGGGCGAGTTGGGTTTCTAACATATACCGGGTATCTAAAATGTTAAAATACAGTGTAAACTCCATATAACGACACTGAAGGGATTGTGCATTTGAGAGTTGTCGTTAAATGGAAAGAAGTATGTTATTTTTGTCTGACGTCAACAGACTGCGGATGCCTAATACAGGATCCGTTCGAGTGCTGAAACCGTTCGGGCGAGTTGGGTTTCTAACATATACCGGGTATAATATTTTCTTAAGATTACGCGACTTGTATACATAATAAAACTACGTTTTAACGGTTTTAAGCGCGGTAATTTTATTTGATTTTGGTTTTTCCGACGTTTCGGCCACTTTTCAGTGGCCGTGATCACGGAAGACAAAGATGTCAAGTGTCAATGAGTATTGTTAAAGTTTTATTTAGCCTACCGCCAACTTGTTCATTTAAATTATTTAATTTTAATTTTGTTTATGGTTATTATTTACTCTATGGGAGCCTAATCTAATTTACTACCGCTTCGCAACATGTTATGGCTTGAAGAGAAGAAGCGGCGCAAGAAACTCTTCAGCAAATATGCCTATCTCTAATAATTTTATATAATATTAAAATGGGTGGAAGGAAAAATAAAAGTAATTATCAGTCAAGTTGGTTTGTGTTCCGTTGTACGCAGAAAGAGCTCACAGTGTCTTGAGGTCTGGCAGCTGGTTTTTGCTGGGTTTGGGTCTTAATAGTTTTGATAATTGGATCCCAAACAGGTGGTACTTGCCAACCATCTTCTCTATTGAAATTTGGGTGTTCTTCTCTTCAAGCCATAACATGTTGCGAAGCGGTAGTAAATTAGATTAGGCTCCCATAGAGTAAATAATAACCATAAACAAAATTAAAATTAAATAATTAAAATTAATAAGTTGGCGGTAGGCTAAATAAAACTTTAACAATACTCGTTGACACTTGACATCTTTGTCTTCCGTGATCACGGCCACTGAAAAGTGGCCGAAACGTCGGAAAAACCAAAATCAAATAAAATTACCGCGCTTAAAACCGTTAAAACGTAGTATTATTATATATACCGGGTATCTGAAATGTTAAAATACATTGTAAAGTCCATATAACGACACTGAAGGGACTGTGCATTTGAGAGTTGTCGTTAAATGGAAAGAAGTATGTTATTTTTGTCTGACGTCTTTTGCTGCACCAATAGTTTTGTTGTATTTTTTTACTTATTTCATTCATATTATTACATGCCGTCAAAGGACTGCGCACACCTGCCTGTCGTAAAACGCAGTTATTACCTCTATTGCTATCGGAGATCTTTTAGTTACTTTGTGTTTAAAATTTGCAATTAGACAACAACCTGTTGTTATTGTAGTTGTTTATGGCCGTTCGCAGGCATAATCCTGCAGGTGTGCAGAATTATGTTTTCTGGGAATAGCGTCAACAGTGGCCAGGTGTGGTTCTTGGAAATCATTGCTCACACGGTCGTGACATATTGTAAACTAAGTATAAAGAAATACCCGAACGGAGATCGGCAGTCGAACGAGGATTACGATACGAGCAAGACGTAGATTCGACAAGTGATATTGTGACGGACTTTGCGCATGTTATTGAATCGTGCAGTGTATACTGTTTGTATCCAGTTATATTTGTACCTGTGTTATATGTGTTTGTATAGTTCTAATAAATTCTATAGTAATTCCAACGGCATTTTAATTCGAGTCCCACACTTGTAACAATATCTTGCGATACTGAGGCATCTTGGTGATAAAGGAA
This sequence comes from Dendrolimus kikuchii, assembly GCA_019925095.2. Classification (NCBI taxonomy): domain Eukaryota; kingdom Metazoa; phylum Arthropoda; class Insecta; order Lepidoptera; family Lasiocampidae; genus Dendrolimus; species Dendrolimus kikuchii. The sequence goes on from CM034387.1 coordinate 1,963,346, forward strand.
GTACTTAGAAATTTCAGTATGCATGATGCCGACAATACAGTTTATTAAGGGCTAGGGTAATAAAGCGATTAAAGAACGTACATAGCTGCTCAGGTTTTACTCATTTTGGCAACTTAAAAGGTATATTTTATTACTTAATTGTTGTCGTTATTGAGAGTGGGTGTAATGCTACATAGAGAGTATCATTGTATGGAAGACAAGCTTTTTTTTTCAGGCTAGGGAAAATGCTTAACCGATTTACGCACAAACTGGGCCGTTGCTAGGGAAACGACACGCGTCGGTCGGGGGCGATAACACTGCAGCAATAGTGTGCTCTTCGCAGCGCTCCGTCCGCGATCGACGTCACAGAATAGTGTGGAAGACTGCGAGCGTTGCTGCACGAGCGAGCAACCCCAATACCCACTAAAAACCCCCTCCTCCCTGTCGACCCTGCGCTTTTGTTTGTGTTGGTAAGGCTGAGATTTAAATCCAGCGCAATAAAGTGCCTGGAGTGTGTCCTGGGAGAACACACCCCATTTCGTTGTGCGGAGGTAGAAGGTCCTTTGCTCTCCTAGCAAGCTAAAGGCCCCCCGCGGTAAACGGAACCTAACTCAGGGAGGGCAGTAATGCGCGTACCTGCCTCTTCGGGTGCCAGCTGAAGGCCGGCGACCTCGAGAAAACGCATTAGCACGCGCTGCAGGACTTATCTCCCTATCGCGTTCTGCGGCCTCCTTGAGTGACATTACTGTCTCACAAAAAGTAACCGCAGCCCCCCAATTGTCGCCGCTCTGCAGCATGGCCTTGACCAAGTCGCAGAGCGAATCGACCGGACCTATGTGCGTCTCAAGTTCGAATGGAAGACAAGCTAAACCAACCAAAGCCAAACGATTTCGACGCTTAAGGGAGTTTGTCGTTAAATCGAGTGACGTTACATGGAGTACACACTGTATAAAGTAACTAGCGGTCTCGGCAGACCATGTCCTGATAATATAAACCTAGAACCCGATTCCAGCGCCAAGTATTTTGCTTAGATTGATAGGTTACATTATTGAAGTTTTAGTAGGGATGCCTCATTTTTATATAGCCTATATTAATCAGGGATAATACTTTGGGCCACTAAAGAGATAAACTACAAAAGTCTCCACTCAGCTGAGATGAGAATGTTGAGATGGATGTGTGGTGTTACAAGAATGGATAAGGTGAGAAATGAGTACATAAGGGGATCTTTGAAAGTTGCACCTGTGACAGAAAAATTGAGAGGAAAAAGATTAAGTTGGTATGGGCATATAATGAGGAGGGATGAAAGTCGCGTGACAAGAAGAATGTTAAACTACAAGATGGATGGGTACAAATTTAAAGGTAGACCAAAAAAAAGATGGATGGATTGTGTGAAGAATGACATGATGATATGCGGTGTGACAGAAGAGGTATGTCAGAATAGAAGAGTGTGGAAGGAAAAGACATATTGTGCCGACCCCAAGTAATTGGGATATGGTGAAAGAAAAGATTAATCAGGGATAATGTAGCATTCGAATGGTGGAAGTATTTTTGAAATCGTTCCAGTAGTTTTTGAGTTTATTTGTTATTAATATAAAAAACCTTTCCTCTTTATATACATACATAACTTCACGCCAGTTCCCTCGCGGGGTAGGCACGAACAACAGATATCCTCTATCCTCTTTATATTGTATAATAAATAGCGAAAATCACTCAAACGAGTCACGAAGCCGATTTCGATGAGAATTAAAAGTCATTATATTTTTCAAAAATCAATTACACTGCTCAAGAATCAAATCAACTGATTAAGAAAAAAAAATACTCATACAGTACTATCACAGCAATCCCTAGTGTAGCTTATAAGAATAAATTTCTGTTAAGCAATATAATATAATAACAGCCCATAAACATCCAACTGCTGGGCTCGGGCCTCCCAATACTAGGAGAATGGACAGTATACCCGCCACGCTTATCCAAAGCGGCTTGGCAGGTTTGAGACATCGTTTATCTCGATGTACAAGTTTCATCACGATGTTTTCCTTCACCGCTGTTAGCACGTGGTAATTGTAACAATAGGCACATTAGGTCAAAAGAACGTTTGGGACGCGTGCGCTTGCCATTAAGACGAGCTACGACTCTGTGAAGTAATGTCAAACGTAACTCTAAAATAAAGGGACATATATATATATACATACATACATACATAACTTCACGCCAGTTCCCTCGCGGGGTAGGCACGAACAACAGAGTGCCATTTAGGCTTATTCTTACACACCTCACTTGCCTCTTTGACATTCATAACTCTTGTCATGCAAGCTCGTCTGTTCTTAAGGCTCCTGACATCACCTTCTGCTAGTACACGATCAATTTGATATATATATATGCATATGCGACATATATATGCGTTTCCATTTCCTTATTTACCTATATAGACTTGACTTGCATAGATATTAGGCGATATATGCTATTGTGACTCTCTGATATAGCGAGGTAATTACAGTGATCCCTTCATCGTCGTTATAACCGAAATCCACTGTAGTATCCGTGCAGGAATGGAGAAAGAATACAATTTCCTGCGTTGGGGCGGCCTGTCGTAAGAGGCGACTTAACAACCCACAGCCAGGTAGTAGGGCATTTGCCCGATTGGATGGCTACCACCCCTGGTCTAAAGTATGTCGCCATAACAACCTTGAGTTGTGTTCCGGCATTAACGACCAGGTTCACGTCTCCCTTAAGAGGGCAGCTGCGCATTTGTAGCAACTTTGGTGTTGCAAATGTCCATAGGCGATGGTAACCGCTTTCCATCAAGTGGGCCGTCTGCCTGTCTGCTGACCTCCTGCAAGAAAAATAAAAAAAGTACTTCACTTATGGTTTAGTTTAATAATGTGATGAAATCCAACCTCTTTAGACCTCTGACCAACTCATGAAGCTGCGCGAAGACCACCAACCGCCGAATATCAAACGTGGACCCGGACGTGTTCGCAAATCTTTCACAGATAGCTCTCAGTGTAGTACCTTGTTGTAGCGCACATAGTATCTCAAGTACGTCGGATAGTGTAGGCTGGAACACAAAACCTCCACATAAGGCTAGGACCATAGGTCCGACTTGTAGTATATATGGTGTGTGCATTAGTCTATTAAAATATATACGTATGTGGGTAGTTCATAAAATTATATAATAAAACAGTTCGCAAGCAACCACTGAGTGTTTATAACACGACTAGAATACAATAATCAAACCAACTGACCCAGTTTATCATTTTACAAGACGTGACACCTACATTTTATAAGAGAAAGAATTCACACTGTGGCGACCAAGGGTAGAACAACTTCCTGATAGTATAAGCCTGTCTCAAGACGTTTAGAAAAAGGTAGAAGATTCTAGAAGGAAAAGACAAAGAGAGATACATTTTAGAAAGGGATGGATGACGAACGAAAGTTCTAAGATACAAGGTTCGGGAAAGAAAAGACAGAGATAGATAAAATGAAAAGAAGATCGAAATTATGGATTCCAGAAGGTTCTTCCGGGTATATAAGTAGCGTAAGGCGCACCACCTATCGGTGGTTAAGTTCAATTGAAGATGGCGAAGCGTCAAGTGCGATATGAGAGAGTTGGATGAAAACTTTACACTGAGACTAAGAATTTACGGCCTTTCTGAAAAGCCCCAAATATGGGAGTTCTCAGAGTCCCATAACAAGATTGACGGAGCTTTATAAATTCATAACAGAGTTATTGAAAGAAGGCGGAGTTATTTAAGTATTCATTTTATTATTGAGTATAATCATTACCTTCTTTGAATCGGACCCTTTTGTGATGAATGCTAAACAGGATTTTTGAAGCTCTTGATCGCTAAACAAACGACTCAAGTTCGGTGTCGCACGGTACATGTTGCTGAATTTCAACACTGGTATCAAAGTGACCTGTAAAAGAGCAATTATTTAATCCTATCTGTGACCGCGATAGATATAGCATTTGATGTTAATTGATATAGCGATTGATATTAATTGATATTAATCAATATAGCGATTTATATTAATCGATATAGCGATTGATATTAATCGATATAGCGATTGACATTCATTGATATAGTGATTGATATTAACCGATATAGCGATTGATATTAATCGATATAGCGATTGATATTAATCGATATAGCGATTGATATTAATCGATATAGCGATTGACATTAATTGATATAGTGATTGATATTAACCGATATAGCGATTGATATTAATTGATATAGCGATTGATATTAATCGACATAGCGATTGATATTAATTGATATAGTGATTGATATTAACCGATATAGCGATTGATATTAATTGATATTGACTGATACAATTGATATTGACTGATATAGCGATTGATATTCAAATTCAAAAGTTTTTATTTAAAATAAGTTCCACTGGAGAACACTTTTTGAAAGTCATGCATATAAATTACAATTTAAATTTACTTCCTGTTCTATGTACACCGCTTCGCAGTCTTATTGCTTTTAAAGAGAAAAAGTAGCAAGAAACTCACCAGCAACACATCTAACTACAAATTGTTTTTCTTCTTATTTATCCAACTCCAACTCTTTTTTATAAATTTTATACAAAAGAATTCTACCCAATTATTTTTTCAAAAATGGAGTTATAGCAAACGGTGCATACTCAGTAAGACAAAGATATAACAAAAGGAAAGAAAAATAATATCATTATAATAATGACAAGACGTACTCAAAATTATACTGCAACATACCATAAATTTCTTACATGTTTGGCAAGATAAAAACGTCATACAGAAAATATTATAAGAGGCGAGAGGGAGCTGCTAAGTAAATAAAGTTTTGTCATTTAAATAATTCTTCAAATGTGTAGATTTCTTTTTAAGCAAGATACTTTTTAATTTGTTTTTAAAAGTGACGTAAAGGGGAACTCTATAAGCCTCGTTATATACTATTAGTAAAAGTAAAACTGTAATACTTACAACACCATAGTAAACCAAGTTTTGTATGCAGGATTTCACCAATGTTTTCTCAACATTAGTATCTGCAGCGATCTTCGATACATAGTTGTAACCATTTATGTAAGGTAAAAGCTGAAATAAATACATACACTAATCATGACGCCTGTCCACCACAGGGGTAGGAAGAGATCGTGGATCTCCACTTGTTACCATCCAGAAATACATCTTTTTCCTCGTCTACTTTCATTAATCGCCTCATGTATATAGACACGTTTATTTCAAAACGTGTATGTGTTTGATCTTGATAAGTATGTATTCTTTTAATATGTCTTGAAACCTTGAATTTTATGAAATCATATAGTCCGATAAGGGTATGAATTATTATGGGCTATACTGTCGCCGCTATGATTAAGGCTTTCTTTCAAAGTAGTATGAATCATGATTACGTTGTATACATCTAATATATAAAATTCTCGTGTCACAGTGTTAGTTACCATACTTGTCCGAAACGGCTTGACCGATTTTTATGAAATTTTATATGCATATTCAGTAGGTCTGAGAATCGGCTACTATCTATTTTTCATACTCCTAAGTGATAAGGATTGTCCACCCCTAACATTTTTTTAAATTTTTTGGACAATTTTTTTGTTTTATTTTTTTATAATGTTGAATTAAAAAATACATACAACCCTAAATGTTCACCCCTCTACGATCAACCCCTATTTTTTATTTGTTAATTATAAACTTTAATTTTTTGGCAAGATTTTTAATCTTACTTTGTCATGACTTAGAATAAAAAAATTACATTACTCTTTTAGATTCACAATTAGAACCAGTAGGTGGCGCAGAGATCGGGTTCTGGAATCCTGCTAATCACCTGGAGCGATTTTGGTGATTTTGTTTTTGTGTGTTTGAGTGGGTACCCGGATGGTTTAGATTCGCAATTAGAACCGGTACGTGGCTCTGGGATCGGGTTCTAGAATTTTATTTTTTAAAGGCAGGACAACGTCTGCCGGGGCCGCTAGTAATGTTATAATAATATATCATAAGTTAATATTTTATAGCCTATTTTTCAGTATTTAAAAAATATATATTCTTATACATGCCTACACATTGTTATGTTCACGTTGTACTTGTGTAATACATACACATATAAACTTGCATGTATTTTATTTGAATGATTAGTCATTACTCTAATTACCAGAGTACACTGCGTTTTGTCAAACTAAAACATTTTGTGTAAGGAATATCATATATAGGTACAATAGATTACACCTCGCAAAACAGGCTAGTAGTACAAGGAAGAATGTCATTAACCAATAATGCATAATATAACGATAATGATTTACAATTTATAATAAGGTAGATAACAGTCAAAACAACCGAGACATTTTTTATCGTCATACACAGCGTCAAAGCCTCCAACATTTTGTACGAGCGTTGCGTATTCTAATGTCATAATTTTAATAATTCAAATAGCATATTTATATTATAATTTAAACTGTTCAAATATTATTTACGTTGATTGTTATTTAATGCTGAACAATGGTTTTTAAGTCATGGTAACCCCATCTCTTGTTCAAACTTCAGTACACATTTTTGATAGATACATATCTCTTTTTGTATACTGGTATGTATATATATAACTATTTCTGTCCCACCAATTATGGCTTACTTCATAAAGATGCCGCCATTGTGTCGTCGGATTCGTTTGCGGTGTTAAATAGACAGACATGTAAGAAAGAATAAGTTTTTTGGCAAGTGCAGTGAGTTGTTGAAACAAACAAAACGGCGGCCGCCCTGATAAGCGATTGTTATTGTTTGAATAATTAATTGAGCTGGTTTCAAGATATGTCCAAGATATATACTTCAGAAGCTAAGGCGGACATTCTTAATCAACAGGGTTTTGGGTGAGTCTATATTATAGTCTAGTGTATTTATTTTTCTTATTAGACAAACATTTACACAACAACTGAAGGCAATAATTATACTATTAGCTCCAGCGGCTACATGTGTACGAAATATCCGGGGTTTTTTTTAAAAATCTGAATCGCGCATACAATTATATATTTTTATAAGTAAGACGATAGTACAATATTTCACTACTCGCTTTTTTTGTGGGTATTTTTTAAAATCTATTATTAATGTAATTAATTTTATTTATTATTTTATTAGTCACAGTTTTACCTGTCTAGTAGTTAAATCCCAGTCAGCATCCATGTCGACTTCAAATGGTTCTTCGTCCTCGACATCTAGGTGCTCTTGACGCTGGACCTCAGCCCCCTCGGGGGGTGCAGTCCTCCGGGGTCGGCCCGGACGTGGAAGCCCCACGGACGCCAATAGAACCGGGACATCGTAGTCATGTACCGGAGCCGGATCCTTACGAATCTCGAGGACCTTTAGGTGCATTACTGTGTCGCCCTCTGCAAGCCAAATTACAAAGATCAATAACAACATTCTTTACCGCAGCGATTCATAAACTTTAAATGTAATGGACAAATGACAAACACGAATTGTTTTTATTCTATGCTTTTTTTATTGCAAGTCTGGCAAACGGCCAGACGGCCCACGTACCGGAAAGTGATTACCGACGCGTATAGAGACATTCGTGACACTAGGAGTCTAATTCTGCTATTTCAATATATTGACGTTGCGAAGATGTTCAATGTACGATTCCATTGCGATAGTGTCATAAATTCGTATTCCACTAAATCCACAATGTATTCTCAATATCGCCGCGGCGTAATAATAGTAGAAAAAAATTGGTATTACCATTAGAAGAAATGAATGTATTATAAATAAAGCTGCCAATTTTTTAAACATTTTATGGGAGCTGCATACGTCTAGTCATCGCAGCGGACAATGAACTACTGCCTAGCGCAACGCGGGAGCGCACATATTAATAGTTGCTCTATCTCGCTCGCACATCATCCGTCTCGCTCAAACTTTGTGCTATATATTGTTCTAGCTGTACGACTTGTTAATATTTGTACTTAAGATTACCGTTTCCAAAATAACTTAGTTCCGTTAAGTTCACATCAACACTCGACACTGAATACTACTCTCTGCCATCTGAAGTATCATTCAAGAACCCGAATTTCGCGAGTTTTCATTTAGAATTTAAACAGATAGAGTAGTACAGGTTGGAATTAGCGTAAAATTCTAACCCCCAAGTTCCAGCAGAACATATTCATTTTCGTCCTCTAAAGAACAGTTCTTTTATCATAAACGATCTCTTACGTTTACTTACGATAACAGGTATACGTAAACATATTATGTACTAGGATATGCCCGCGACTTCGTCGACGCTTGATTTGAAATTCCCACGGGATTCACGGTGCACAAAGTACCGCAGCATTTAAAACACAATCTAAGCTACCGTTTTAGTGAAAACTGTGTCGGTATGGAAGAAAGAGCATGAAAGTAGAGTAAACGCGGTCGAGATGCGAGCACTGCGCAAAATCTGCGGAGTGACGCTCGCGGACCGCGTTCGTAATACCGAAGTAAGAAAGAGAGTTGGTCTGAAAGAGTGTCGGGGTGAAGGTAAGGAAAGCAATGCTCCGGTGGTTCGGGCATGTGGAAAGAATGCACGATGAAAGAATGAATAAACAGATATATAATGCAAAAGTGGATGGATGCAGAAATCGTGGAAGGCCACGACACACCTTCCATGATCAAATTGATCGTGCACTAGCAGAAGGTGATGTCAGGAGCCTTAAGAACAGAAGAGCGTGCATGACAAGAGTTATGAATGTCAAAGAAGCAAGTGAGGTGTGTAAGAATAAGCCTAAATGGCGCTCTGTTGTTCGTGCCTACCCCGCAAGGGAACTGGCGTGAAGTTATGTATTTATGTATGTATGTGTCGGTATAAGCTAATTTTTATGCTACCCGAACAACTTCGAACCGCTTCGGGAAAATTCCCGGGACAAAAATATGACACATTATGTTACATAAAATTTGCTATTATGGATCGGTGAAAAAATCACTTTGAAATTAGTTTTTTTTTAATTTGGCCCTTTTTGGAAAGAAATATAAAAGGCAGCTACCTGCTGTTGGACTCAATTATTTACTCTAATTATAAAACTATTGAGAACTTTTGACTGAAATTTTCACCAAAATTTTTAAGATATTTTACTTTCGTAAAATGATAAAATTGAAAAATCGATCTTTTTGAAGTCTTCACATCGGTGTAGTACCTTAGAAATCTGTTGCGTGTTTTAAGAATTAACGGATATACATACAGGCAGACGGGGAAAGCAACTTTGTTTTATACTATGTAAAGACGCCAATTATTAATGAATTTTATATTATAATCTATACTAAATTATAAAGAAGAAAGATTAGAATTTTATGTTTTTGTATACTTGTAACAAATAAACAAAAAAATCTACTGGACCGATTTCAAAAATTCTTTCACCATTCCGATGGCACATTATAAATAAATTCAATTGAATACAAGCGACGCTATATTATAAGCCAGAAGTCAAACTACATCTTCTAGCTTTTAATATAGCTATATCTCTACTACTACCAATATTATTGAGTGGGAAAATTTGTATTTTTGTATGTAGTAACGAATAGGATAGTAATGTTCTAGGCGCTAAGAACCTCAGCCAGAAGGCCCAGCTCGCCGTACACAACGCGGTGCTGGTACCTACGCTCACGTATGGAAGCGAGAGTTGGGTATGGAAGAGAGAGCATGAAAGTAGAGTAAACGCGGTCGAGATGCGAGCACTGCGCAAAATCTGCGGAGTGACGCTCGCGGACCGCGTTCGTAATACCGAAGTAAGAAAGAGAGTTGGTCTGAAAGAGAGTGTCGGGGTGAAGGTAAGGAAAGGAATGCTCCGGTGGTTCGGGCATGTGGAAAGAATGCACGATGAAAGAATGAATAAACAGATATATAATGCAAAAGTGGATGGATGCAGAATTCGTGGAAGGCCACGACACACCTTCCATGATCAAATTGATCGTGTACTAGCAGAAAGTGATGTCAGGAGCCTTAAGAACAGACGAGCGTGCATGACAAGAGTTATGAATGTCAAAGAAGCAAGTGAGGTGTGTAAGAATAAGCCTAAATGGCGCTCTGTTGTTCGTGCCTACCCCGCAAGGAAACTGGCGTGAAGTTATGTATGTATGTATGTAGTAACGAATAAACTCAAATGAAAAAACTAGATCGATTTCTAAAATTCGTTCACCATTCGAATTCTACATTATCCCTGATTAATATAGGCTATATAAAAATTAGGGATCCCTACTAAAACTTCAATAATCAAACCCATCAATCTAAACAAAATACTTGGCGCTGAAATCTGGTTCTAGATTTTTATTTTTCCAAGGCACGAGAACGTCTGCCGAGACCGCTAGTTAGGGAAAAAAGAATCAAAGTTCAGAGCATGTTATTCAACGCAATACACATTTTTTGCTACATAACCAAGGTAACACTTTTCATGTTTTTAAATCCACAAACCCTTTTGTAATTAAATAGTCACACTTGTACAGTTCCATCATACACCTATAGATGGGTTGACCAATATTATACAGTGGCTATGGTTTAATTAACGAGACGTCAAAATATTTCGTACTATATATATACATAACTTCACGCCAGTTCCCTTGCGGGGTAGGCACGAACAACAGAGCGCCATTCAGGCTTATTCTTACACACCTCACTTGCTTCTTTGACATTCATAGCTCTTGTCATGCACGCTCGTCTGTTCTTAAGGCTCCTGACATCACCTTCTGCTAGTACACGATCAATTTGATCACGGAAGGTGTGTCGTGGCCTTCCACGACTTATATAGTTGTCTAAATAAAGTTTTGTTTGAAAAATTAGTGCAGTGTTTTTGTTTAATGGTTAGAATATGAACACCCATAAAATAATTCGCTTGATTAAATACTTAAATATTTAAATAAAACTATTCTATTACGCTGAGCAAAAATCTAGAACTCGCTAAAATTCCTTGCTTGAAAAGTCACAATTCGCAATAAACACTTTCGTAATGCAAACAATGTTCATTATAATCTAATTATGAGCAAATATCATATTTATATTAGTACTATGTGACCCGTGCCCACTTCGTATGGTATCAGAAAAAAATTAAAAAATACTTATTATTATATATTACCCTATGAATGTCTCATTGCTGAAGTTGGTCCTTCCCATTCATTATACGCCACACTCAAGCAAAAATTCCATAGATTAGTAATTTAATTACGATAAGCCCAGTCGCCATCAGCGCTTTGGAATCTTAACAACAATAATGCCTTTTTTTTTGATAACGCAGGGGGGAAGTCCTCGGACACCATCCTCGGGCCTTCGGGGGAAGGGTCGAAATGCAGGCATATAAGGCCTGCATCGAGGGTGTGTGGGACTCTCAGCGACCGGTCCTCCACGCTCGCTTCTAAAATGAAGTTGTCGCGAGAAACGGCCGCCAAACTACCCACTAAACCTAAACCTGCGCCCCATTTATAGCGCTTTTACTGGGCTTCATGGGATCTCGTACAGAGTAACTGCACCATACGCTCTGTAACTGGGCCACCCCGGGGAGCAGAGGGACCCACTTCATACAGTACGGGGGGGAGGGGGGAGTAGCCCCCTGTGAAACAACAATTATACCTAAGAATCTGCTCAATCTGTGTCAAGATTCTGACGCACGTAATTAACGGCCTCTATGGTTGGGTGGGTTAAGTGTTAGCAGACCAACCTCACAACAGTGTAAAGGCTCCGGGCTCGTTTCTTGGAGTCTGGGTATTTGGGATCGACCTTAGAGTGGTGCGTTGTATACTACCCATAATACAAGCGCAACTTGCTTGGTTTAGGGATGTATAATGTGTGTGTTGTATGCAGCAGTTATTTAAAGAAAATATGGATGGAATTAAATCTTTGTTTACTACTGAGCCCATACAGCTTTTAGTACTAACTGTACCCACAATTCCATACACACCTATATACATTTATGTATAGTCGTATCTTTTGAATCCTGCGTTGAGACAAAATTTCAGACAAATACATGTCTTTTTTCAGTTTCAAATAAGTGTCTTTTATCACCACAGTTGAATAATTACAGGTTGACTAGAATTTTTCATTAGACTATTTTAAGTCTGCATTCTGCATGAAACGAAGTACAACATTATCCCAGAAAAAGCAATAGCATTATAAAAATATTAATGAATTTTAATTATAGTACAAGTTAATCACCCTTGAAGATATGTGAGGAGAAGTTAAGTCATACTCACCAACTAAAGTTGCTTTGCGGTGTGTGTTCAAGTCATGTAGAAGATGGGCCAGTAATGTGGGTAGCTTAGTCGAACCGCTTGAAACAAAGCGAGTTTCTTCTTCCATGATTGTCTAGTAAAAAAAAATATAGTAATTTTTAGGTTTTATTTACTAAAGTAAGTATCACAGCAGGCTTTATAGACAAGTGGCATTAACGCTACATGAATAGCAAAAAATGTATGGGAATGACATAAAACTTGGTGTAGTGACATCATTCTCATATATTTTTAATTCTATTCGTTTAGCGGTACTGCCACTTGTACACAGGGCCAGCACTGTTAAAGCCAACCATTGTCTACTACTCGATGTAGGCTTCCCAATCTGTGCCACATATTCTGGCCCTCTGATAACCTCACCCAGCCACTGTTCTGCTAGTTTTCTTATTCTGAAGTTACCAAACAGGGAGACGGACCACATAATTCAGACATCGTTACTGTCGCCTATAGATATTTACAACATCAGAGGCGAAGCCAAAGCATTGCACGAGTCTATCATGAGAAAAATATTAACATTTCATCATCAACCCTAGTTCACGATATGCCCACTTCTGTTGCAGCAAGCAGGAAAGCTCCATAGGAAGTGCCCGTATGCATAGTTAAAACAAGATCTGAGAGCTTAAAATGGTCGGCTAGTGAAGTGTGTGTGTGTGCAGAATTTCTAAATGAAATTGGCATGTGTCAAGATACACTAGTACTGTAAGACATAGTATGAAGTTCCACTTCATGTTGATACTTGTCATGTTTGTCATACAAATCTGAGAAAACAACCTCTTTAGGCTGTCGGCTTGATGGCGCCGATTATGATTGCTAGCGGTTGTGTTTTCCACTGAGTGATTTCTTATATGCTATTACTAACCAAATGTTCACCAAGCTTCTTAACCACAGGTTCATATTGTACTGTCTTCGACCAGCTATCGCATACAAAGCATAAGTTGAATAAATAAGCATTACGCTCATAACGGGGGTTTTCAATACGTATGGGGTACCCAACTATCTTGTGACCAAGCGAATTACTGTAACAAACAACAAAATTAAAATAAGACAAGAAAATATTTACGCAAGATTCAGTAACAGTTTCTATTTTGTCTCTGAAATTTCAGTCAATTTCATTTATAACTGTCGGATGTAACACTTAAATATGTTGAATTGAAATAATACTTTAAGAGAAAAATAATTTCAATTTCAGGTATAACAACTAGTTTTAATGAACCATTTAGAACAAGTACCTAGAAAACCCTTGGAAATATTGGAACTGAGTCTACACAAGGATGGAGTCAACAAAAAAACACAGAAAGGTTTACTCACAGAATCACAAAACTTTCTTGTCTTTTGTTTATTATATCTACAGATGTCAGCTTTTGTAATAATGTACAGGTAGTCAAAATTAAATCTAAATATTATTAAGTAGACATCAGGAAATACATGGGCTATAGTCCAGCAATAAATATTATTTTCTTTCTACCTCAGTGTACATAGTGATGAAATTACGGAATAAATACGAATTCATCCTCATGATAACCGAAACCCACTGTACTTTGCTCATAATTGATCATGGTAATATTTCAGTTGTCCCTGGACAACACAGGACATATCATTTTGCAGCATGGCACAAAATCAAACTGCAAACTTATGAAAACACACAAAATTGTGTGATATTATTAAATGGCTTTAATTGAATCTACTTGTCAGGGTTATAATAACAGCTCATAAATGTCCTAGTGCTAGACTTAGGCTTCTCACTATAAGAAAATGGACAGTATACCCGCCACGTGTTCAAGACTGCATGGCAGGTTTGACACATCGATTATTTCGATGTGCAGATTTCATCACAATGCTTTTTCTTCAACATTGTTAGTAAGTGGCAATTGTAACATCATACATCAAGTCAAATCTTTTTTTATATTTATTGCTGACCCTCAACAAACAGGCTAACGGCTCAACTGTGATGGAAAATGGTTAGTGTCGCTTATGGGCAATAGTAATACCGGTGGAGCTGCCAATGCCCTGGCGGCCTTGAAGTCACCTCTTTGAAAACATCAAAGAAACAGCAAATGTCCCATGGTTTATTACAAATAATGAACACCTGCAAATGTACACTGTGAGAGAGAAAATCCGAGGCTACGGTAGCATATACAAAAAGAGGCTAATGAGCTAGCAATGCAGCTGTTCCTTACCAACTGCGAGACATAGCTAAAAAGCCTCATCTTGAAACTTGATAACTGCTGAAACCAGTTCACACAGACCTGAAGAGAAGTTGTTTCCGCTGGGAGATATGCTTGCACTAACATTCCATGCACTAAAAAACATTTACTGATAATTGTGAAGACCGATTGCATATAAATACAAAACAAAAAATAACATCAAATCAAAATATATAAAGCATAATATATTTTATTTCGCAGCATAATAAAATATTATTATGCTGCGGTTAGTAATTGGAAAGATAATGTTGTACTTACATTGTCATTGTGCATTTTTGTATCTGTGGCTTGGGAATAATGTAGGCACTTATTGAATCAAAGACCTCTTTTGATATGTAATCTTCAGGAAACTGAAATGATTAAATAACAATGTACTACTACTAGCACTATATATTATATTACTTCATATCACCACCATGCAGTTTTTACAAAAACCGACAAAAAATATTATCTATTTGTGAGTTAGAAATTTCATAAATTTGAATCCATTATTTTATTTGGATACAAGAATTTTAGAAACAAAAGGTCATGACCTATTGAATTGACCACATGTTAATTTTTGTATACAAGTATATTGTGTAGACTATAAAGATGCATTTATTTAATGCCAGAATTATCAAAAACCTCGTACTAAAAAAGTTTACTATGCAACTTTCAAGAATAAATTAGGTATGTTTCTATGGATTATGCAGTATCTTATAAAATTTGCAAAATTTTATTACCAGCTACAAATTAGTTGATAAAACGATCAATTATACTATTATAATATACATTAAACATTACAACTTTAAAGTACATATCAATCAATGTACAAAAAAAGATGATGGCGTCCCTATATTTTTAAATCACATGGTGATTATGTTCAAAATAAACATGGCGATGATGTTTAAAGCATTGATAATTTACCTGACAAGATATTTTCGGCCCAGCCACGGGGTGAAATTCACCAAGAAATATGCAACGTATCCGCCCCTCACGTCCACAACCCTCGTAATATCTGGTTTCCATCTTCCGCGACACTAACTCCTGGTCCACGCAATCATTTTCGTTCCAAATACCCCCACCAAGTCTCTGCACTTGCATTGGACGCGTTTCACAATTGCATTATAAAAAAGAAATGCGTACCCGCAGTAATAATATAAAAACAATCTGATGGATAAAGTAAATTTTATTTTTGTTTGAGCGTGCTGTAGGTACCTACTCAATAGCAAACTCCATAAATTGACATCATAGATAATACTAATTGACATTCATGATTAATTATTTTTTTTAATTTATTCATGACCATAGAATCTTCAGGCGTATACATCATTGTAAATACAGCTGCCCTCATCTAATAAAGTTTGATAAATAAAGGAAACTTATCAAACTAACTTACAAACACTTATTAATTACTAAATAATACTACTTATTTACTATATCAATTCTTAATTTAACATTTTCCAAGTATATACATAAAATTACAAAATAAATTAAATATTTCTTAGCGTGCTACAAATATAATCATACAATGATTTAAAATAACATTTATGTTTTAATAGATTCTGTACTCGGCGAAGAACACTTTCAGTGCGTTCCAGCAGTAGCTCACAACGACCATGTTCATGACCGCGTATTTTCCCGTTCCACCTGCGGGCGTCAGAATCGTAAACTCAAATGGAACGGTTATTCGACCCACCTGATATTGGTCATTGTGAGCGTTGCTTCAGCAAAAATCATGATGTCATTAGTGACATTTTCGTCTAGACCATAACGACAGCGGTTGGCAGATGGAGCATTTTGGGCGTAGTGAGCTACAAAAGTAAAACGTAAAACTTCAAGTTTAAATTTTGTTGCGATTCGTTTTGTCACTCGTCAGCTGAAGTTTTTCCACTTGTTCGTTGCGATTCATTTTTCCACTTATCCGTTGCCATTTGTTTTTCCACTAAGACTTGTCTGTTGTGATTCGTTTTTCCACTTATCCGTTGCCATTCGTTTTTCCACTTGTCCGTTGCGATTAATTTTTCCACTCATCGGTTGCCATTCGTTTTGCAACTTGTCCGTTGCGATTCGTTTTTCCACTTGTCCGTTGACGTTTCACTTCTAATATGTGTCCCAGCACACATTTCGATTTTTTTTACTGACATTTTCCATTTTTATATATATTTGCTTCAGTCATATTTTTGCCTTTACAGGTCAATATAGTTTTATCACAAAATGATATTTTATTTTCTTGTATGTTTATAATCTATGATTAATAGGCGCATTCTGCACCTAGAGTCTAGAATCTAGTCTAGAGTATGTCGTCATAACAACCTTGAGTTTTGTTCCGGCATTAGTGACCAGGTTCTAGTCTTCCTCCCTTAAGAGAGCAGCAGCGCATTTGTAGTTTGTTGCAAATGTCCATAGGCGATGGTAACCGCTTTCTTATCAAGTGTGCTGTCTGCCTGTCTGCTGAACTCCTGCAATAAAAAAAATTCAACACCTACACAAGGCGACCGACTACGGTCATTGTGGTCGTACCGAAAACGTCACTATTGATGTCATCATTTTCGGTCGCACAAAGCTCACACATATCGTTCCATTTGGGTTTACAATAATAATTGTAACGCCGGCAAGGAAGTGGAACGTGAAACATCGCGGTCTATTCTATTCTATTCTATTTTTGGTGGCTTGGCTTCAACGCTACTGGCGCTGATTCGGCCAATGTCACAGTAACAGAGAATGTCAGATGGCAATAGAAGCTCAAAAAAAAATTTGGTCGGTTTTCTTTACAATTGTAACTTCTGTGAACCTAGGGACAACACAACAGAGTTAATCTAACTTCCTTATAAATAAATATTATTCAATATTATAAATTTACATAATATACTAACAGATTTTTAATTAGCCAGTGCTAAAAGGAAATTTATGTTGACAGGGCGAGGAAAGTCTCCTGGTAAAATATCATAGAGTGGAGTAATAACTTTTGGGCAAAACATCGCGGTCGTGAACATGGTCGTTGTGAGTCTCTTGTGGAACGTAGCTAAAGACTAAAGTAGTCTGTGGAGTGTGGACAAAGTAAAGTCAATAAAATAGGTGTATTTTTATAATTCAAATTTATTTTACATTTATATCTAGTATCCATAGTAGTTGGTGTTACATTTTATTTTAAACAAATAACTACTTAAAATGCCTAAATCTCCGTCAAGATTTCAAGAAGAAAAAGTAAAATTGCGAAAAGAATTAGGTCTTCCAGAGGGAGTTACATTAATTCTAGGCATAATTTTAGGGAGTGGCATATTTATATCCCCCAGAGCTGTTTACGAGAAAACAGGATCTGTTTGGGGGACTTTGTCTGTTTGGGCTACATGCGGTATTCTTGCTACCATCGGAGCGTTATCATATGCTGAACTAGGTATCGTATTTAAATTAATTGGAAATTTTATATCTAGGGTGCGGTACAGATATAGAGCACTTTTATTTTAGGTTGATCTATAGGGTGGTGGAGGGGGTGGTAAGGGAAGCATACTTACCCCGTCTGCAACCCCTATGTCAAGAAAATGTATATGCTCTTGAGATATTAATGTTATTGTGCAGCAGTCAGCGAGTGTCTCACAACTAATTTGTGACCATCGTTTAAATAGTTATTAATGACTAAATGGTGACAGTCTGAGGTGGGGTATAGATACACAGCACATTTATTTATTATGAACAAATCCGAACATTTTTAATACAGGTTATTTTTTTTATAACCACCCAAAATTAATTTTATATTTCAAGTAATAAATAAATGTGCCGTATGTCTACACTGCAACAACAGTTTGTTCTGGGATTCGCTGGCCGCTACCGCAACACCCTCGATTTGCTTGCTCGGCTTGTTTGGTTTGGTCTAAAGACTAACCAGTTTAGTTACTTGTCGCAACTTATGCCAGAACAGACTGGTTACCATTTATTCATTAATAACTATTTATATGATGGTTACAAATTGGTTGTGACACTCGCTGACCTGAGGTTATATTTACAAAAACATTAATATCTTAAGAATTATACATTTTCTTAACATAGGTGTGGAAGTGGTAAGTATTTCTCCCTATTCTCCCACTCCACCCCTCCCATTATTTAAAAATAAAAGTGTCCTATATATATATACTACATACATACATACATACATACATAACTTCACGCCAGGTCCCTTGCGGGGTAGGTACGAACAACAGAGCGCCATTCAGGCTTATTCTTACACACCTCACTTGCTTCTTTGACATTCATAACTCTTGTCATGCACGCTCATCTGTTCTTAAGCCTCCTGACATCACCTTCTGCTAGTACACGATCAATTTGATCATGGAAGGTGTGTCATGGCCTTCCACGACTTCTGCATCCATCTACTTTTGCATTGTACACCTGTTTAGTCATTCTTTCGACATGCCCGAACCACCGGAGCATTCCTTTCCTTACCTTCACCCCGACACTCTCTTTCAGACCAACTCCACTTTTGCATTGTATATCTGTTTACTCATTCTTTATGCATTTTTTCCACATGCCCCTACCACCGGAGCATTCCTTTCCTTACCTTCACCCCAACATAGTCTACATATATATATATATATATATATATATATATATATATATATATATATATATATATACTCCCACCCCTATATCTTACTAACGGCAAAATCAATGCCGAAGGCCTTTGAATTAGAATAGAATATATATTACTATTCATTAGGGTGGTGCAAAAGAAACAACTTTATATTTAGTCTTACATACATACATAACTTCACGCCAGTTCCCTTGCGGGTAGGCACGAACAACAGAGCGCCATTCAGGCTTATTCTTACACACCTCACTTGTGTCTTTGACATTCATAACTCTTGTCATGCACGCTCGTCTGTTCTTAAGGCTCCTGACAGGCTCCTCCTTCTTAGTCTTGTGTGAATAATGTTAGTTTTTGATGTTTTAAGAACTGCCTCCAAAGGACAGCTCAACAAAAATTTTTTTTAAGAGGTCGCTCCAAATTTTTTATGATTTCAAATATCGCCAACAACTGATTTTTTTATTGAATTTTTTTCTCCTGGTATAATTTTATAGTCCAATAACGAAGGTTTCAGTTTAAAATTTAACTTTTAAAAGGTCGCTCACCCAAACAACAAACTCTAACCCCACCCGTGAGGGAACCACCAAAGGCAAGATTAAAAGCCGATATGGGGATAGTGGAACCTCCAATCTTACTCACTCCAATGAAACCGAGTGACCATTGGGCAAACGCCTTCATCGAGTTTTTAGCAGTCTGTAGAGCAAACATCATCCTCAACAAAAAGGTGGGCCAGTCCATCTTGGACACCTATAAGTTGGGAATCGACAGACTGCTTAAAACCAAACTTGAGACCGCAGAGGCAGCCGTGTACGACAACGCCACCTCCACCGTGCTAGCGGGGGAGATGTCGGGGGAATACATGGCAGCCTACAACGCCACAGGCGGTCTGGTCATTTTGGACGAGGAGGAGAGGAAGAAAGGAGAGGAAGGGAAACTACGCTTCCTAACCCCCCCAGAGGATCCAGTGGTAGTGGTGATGAAGTCCACAAGGATAATGCTAGACGACAGAATCCTGGAAAAAGCTAAAACTTTGACCGAGGAATCTGCCGGAGGCAAACCCTTCGACGAATGGACCGTCCCCGACATCACCTGGATTAACGGCGTCCCGGGCTGCGGTAAAACAACAGCGATGCTCCGTGGCTTCAACACCAGCGAAGACATGGTCATCACAGCCACCAAGAAATCCGCAGAAGAAATACGGGAAAAGCTCCAACCCATCCTAGGCGACGATGCCAAGGCCCGAGTGCGGACTATGGCCTCTTTCATAGTCAACGGGCTCACATCCACCTTTAGCCCGAAACGTCTCATCGTAGACGAAGCACTAATGAGCCACTTTGGTTCAGTGGTCATGGCAACTCGCCTAGCCGGAGCGGCTTACCTCACCCTCATGGGTGACATTAATCAAATGCCTTTTATAGATAGGAACGACTTGTTCCCTATGCTGTATCACCGCCCTACTCCATCGGCGAAGATCACCCGGGAACAGCTTTGTACACACAGAAACCCACAGGACGTAGCGTATGCCATGAGTGACGTATACTCCGGCATATACTCGTCCAAGAAACAGTCTCGCTCCCTGGAGCTGAAGCCGTATTCGCAGGAAAGCATACCCACAGACCTTGCCAATACTCTCTATCTGACGCACACGCAGTCAGAGAAAGAGAACCTAATAAAACTAGGTTGTGGCAAGGGCGAAGGGTCTGCAGTCCAAACGATACACGAAGCCCAGGGATTAACATTCGAGACAGTGGTCATTGTGAGGTCCAAAACCAGAAAAATGGACCTGTACAGAAGCATTCCACATGCGGTCGTGGCAATCTCGCGGCATACGGACAAATGTTACTATTATACATCCGTATGCGAAGAGGACGCCACTGCAACCTTCGTCCTCAAAGCACAGAAGGCCACCACCGCGGAGATTAGGGATTACATACTTAAAATGGCGATCCGCATCAGGGATAAGACGGTCGTTAATAATCTAATGGAGGCAGAACAATCCCTATAATCCCCCTACAAATCCCACCCCAAATCATCAATAGCAAAATATCACAACTCACCTAACACACACCCCACACACCAGAACAACAAAACACAAATAACACAGAACAACACAAGTCACAAAAGACACTATGACACACAATAAACAAACAGCACACCAAAATCACCAACACACAACGAACAAACAAAAATTCCACCCTGACACAAAAATAAATAAAAAACAACAAAATGTATTAGAATAAGCTATTTTTAAGACTACTTGTAATGTACATTTTAAGGAAAAAAAAAAAAAAAAAAAAAAAACAAAAAACCACAAAAAAACAAAAAAAGAAAAAAAAAGAAAAAAAAATATATACATATCCTAAGAATAGCATAATAATATTAGCACCTAAGACTCCACACACGCCAAACACCACACCCACTTTATAACAGCAACACTACACAAGTTAGAATAAGTAATATAATAAGTCCAATACATCTATAAACCAATATACAAATAGCAAACAATAATAAATAAAAAAAAAACATATAACATAAAATACTTAGAGATTAAGAAATTAATCAATAAGCACCACCCGTGTCTATGTCGTCAACTTTAATACAATAATAAAAAAAAGAACAATGTTATCAGCGCAATAAAAAGACACAAACCAATACAACTAATAAACTTCAAATTAAAAAAGGTACGGAACTTTAGAGTCCGTAGAATTGTCTCATTTAAAAAAAAAAAAAAGCTCTCACCACAATTCCCTACAATGACATTACAAAATTGTTGATATTTTTTATTAAAATTAATGCTGCAATTTAATGTGGCTGTAAAAAAGTTTGGATATGAGTTGCATGTGTTATCTATGGTTTGCATAGTTTTGAAATTTTTTGACAGCAAGGATAATCTTTCCTAGGATTAGAAAGTGCTGTTTTCATCCCTGTGATCAGGCACCTCCAAGCGTACTTTCAGATTACGAGAAATGAAAAAATATATGTATATGAGAACTTTCAAGCAAGTGGGTTTCTTTACACATATTAACACACCTGTTTTCCATGGGGGTAGGCAGAGTCTATAGATCTCCACTTGCAACGATCCTAACAAACAATTTTCTCTTCATCTACTTTCATTAACCTCTTCATACAACACATCTTGTTATTACAACTCTTGTTGTAACAATAGCATCTCAAATAAATTTGCACGTATGAAGAGGTTAATTTACATATATCAGGGGAATATTTATAAAAAAACTATTTTCAGGTACTGCATTAGCACAAAGCGGTGGAGATTATCACTATTTAAGTGAAAGTTATGGTTCACTGCCTGCTTTTCTGTATTTATGGGATGCTGTTATGGTGTTTGTGTAAGTATATTATATTTTATTGCTTCCTGCAATCAGTGGCAACACTTAAGTGATGTCACTTCTACTAAGTGAGAGAAGATTTGGCTGTAGAAATTGGTCATTACATTAAAAAACCTCTAAATTTAAAATTTTGTATTTTGAATAAGATCCACCATTTGATCGTGTGCTAGCAGAAGGTGATGTCAGGAGCCTTAAGAACAGACGAGCGTGCATGACAAGAGTTATGAATGTCAAAGAAGCAAGTGAGATGTGTAAGAATAAGCCTGAATGGTGCTCTGTTGTTTGTGCCTACCCCACAAGGGAACTGGCGTGAAGTTATGTATGTATGTATGTATGAATAAGATCCACTGGAGTACATTTTTTGAAAGTCACACATATAAGTTAAATATGAAATCTACTTCCTATTCTATGCACTGTAATGGTCAGCAGTTTTTGAGTTGACCGGGATCGTATCTTTGAATAAAAGACTGATTTTGAACATAAGTTTATTTTCGAAAACCAGACACTTTTTCATGAGTTGTGTTTTGCTCGCAGGCCGATACAATAATGTCTTCTCTTGTTCTGGGAGGTGTCCTTCGATTAAATTTAAATAAATTATTATTATTATTAAATTATATTCCATTTTTTAATAAAAAAATATAACACTTTTCTTAAGCCATAATTCAACACATTTATTCAGCCCCAAAATCCTCGTCTCCTTTTAACAACACAATTTTAAAATATGTATTTATTACTTAGCAATTATAATTTGTAATAAGAAATTAGCCTTGTTTTAAAGGACACAGTGTTTTTTTTTACAGGCCGAGTTCCAGCGCGATTATGGGGCTAACATTCGCCAATAATGTTCTTCAGCCAATTTTTGGATCTACCCCTATAGTCCCAGCTTGCAGACGATTAATCGCTGCATGTACCATCTGTAAGTTTACAATTGCATAAGACAGTAGAGCCTCGATAATCCGGAACCCCGTGAGCGCGGTATATCAGACAGCCGGAGCCCGGGAAGCCGGGGTTCATTGTCCGGGCGGCAAATTCCAATTTGGCAGACAAATGCACACCTCAATCATTGACGCTACTTTAACCACTGAGACATCCAGTACTTTAAGCATATAAATTACTTTCCGCGGGGCGCGTAGGCATACGTTAAGAGCTTGTCCAGAAGGAGCGGATTCGCCTCGATTCTCTCGTGCGAATCACGCGCGACCGTTTCGCCCAGAAAGAGCGTACCTACGCGCGAGCATTTGGGGACGAATTTAGTCAATACGAAACATGGAGTTGAACGAAGCGGTCACGTTGTGGTTAGCTTACCGTCGCTGGAAGAGACAAAAACGGAGGAAAAATAGAATGTATTTAGTACATCCAATTCTTAATGATAGAATGAAACATAGTATGTTTGTAACTTTGTATCTAAAATTAAGACAACATGAGAAGAAATTTTTTAACTTTTTTCGTCTGTCCATGAAAACATTTGATGATTTACTTTTATTAATTGAAGAAGATTTATCTATCTCGACTCGCGATATAAATATAGACTCACGCGCGAGTCGAGTGTGGCGTAGTGCACGCAATTTACGCGCGTATTTTGAATTCGCGCGATGCTTGTGGGCGCGATGTATTGGTGCCTAGTATCTCACTAACGCGCGAATCGCGCGAAACGTTTCGCGGCGAATTCGCCCTTTCTGGAACAGGTCTAAAAACTACAGACGCACGCGGGTCCATTGGTGAGCGTCTGATGGATGAAATGATGATGATGATTAAGGTAAAAATATAAGTGAGCGGGGGCGGCGCTTTACAGTTTATGCCCCCTCTAAAAAATTTAGGATCCGGGACTGTGGCGGCTGCCCTAACACTACTTTGAAATAGGCCGAAAGCAACGAATTTGACAGCCACGAAGTTATGTTTGCCTCGACTTAGAGAGCTTTAGAAATTAAGTGCGAAAATTATAAGCAGAAGAGTATTACAGATTTCCAAGAGCGATTCAAGTTCTGTTTTTTTTTTAATTCCATGGCGTCCGTAGATTACACGTTTGTGATTCCTAATACTTCTGTCTCACTTATCTTTTTATTTACTGTTCGATAATCAGTGAAATAATAATTATCGAATCTTGTGTCTATTCTTTATTACATGTTGTTCTAATTATAAATAATATTGTTACGAGTGCGGAACTCGAATTAAAATGCCGTTGGAATTATTATAGAATTTATTAGAACTATACAAACACGTATGACATAGTTACAAATATAACTGGACAATACCAGTACAAATTGCACAATTCAGTAACACGCGCAAAGTCCGTCACTATATCGCTCATCGAATGTACGTCTTGCTCGTATCGTAATCCTCGCTTGACTGCCCAACTCCTCCGTTCGGGCATTCCTTTTATTCTGTTCAAATATAATATGCCTCAACGCAAAACAATAACAACAAGAATTAGTTCGACACACCTGCCTAATGACTGCCATAAAACAAGTACAATAAGTATAGAATGTTTTTCTTAATTACAAATTTTAAACACAAAGCAAATAAAAGAAGTCCAAATGTTGGAAAGGTAATAAACCAGGCTTATATCCATTCACTTTTTGTCGGCATGTAACAACATTAAATGATCATTAATTAGATTATCTTCTGTAAAGGTGATGTTACTGCCTGGCTGGAAGACCAGCGGTGGTGGTCATCAACCAGAATTTGCTGTGTTAGGGCCTGTTTAGAGCTAGTT
The DNA here is from genome assembly GCA_019925095.2 of Dendrolimus kikuchii. NCBI lineage: Eukaryota > Metazoa > Arthropoda > Insecta > Lepidoptera > Lasiocampidae > Dendrolimus > Dendrolimus kikuchii. Next base: position 1,988,370 of record CM034387.1, read on the forward strand.
AACCTTTGGCTTTTGTTAAACTGTTTATATATAATTTCCATTTTAAATAACTCTAAATGAACATTATTTTCTTTCTTTCTGTAAGACACTTAGGTTGAGTATGGGTTTTATTACGAGTATAATATTGCAGACCACAATCCGAACGCCTTCATAATCCGAGCAGGCTCTTGTTGTCTTGGATTATCGAAGCTCTACTGTACTTATTGTTTCTAGTTAGCTTTTCGAGAAAAGACAAAAGTTATGGTTATAGTTGCGTGTCATCAACCAATTTATTGATGTATAATCTAGCACAGTAAGGGTCAGCGCAGACAGAGAGGAATAATCCCCGCGCGGTCTCGGCGCATTTTCTTTACGGATCACCACTTTTGTTTCCACTCTACAGTAAACATGCCAGTTTGTCGCGAAAGTTCGTCACCGATGGTGGACTGGGATATGATAATAATTGTGCCAATAATGTCTGGATTAATATAGAATTTATAGTAATAATGCTTAATAATAATTATGATTCCTCATGTCCCAAAATCAGACTCCTGTATCAGTATTTGGGTCAGAAAAATACTCATGTATTGTGTAATATGCTTTATTTATTAATAATTATCTTAATTTTAATTTAAAGCTTTTGATGTTGAGTTCCTTAATTTTCAGTTGTAATTTATTGTAAATTTTAGTCGCTATACAGAATAGATTGTTTTGAAATAAAGTGGTTTTTGAAGGAAGTGAAAGCAGGTAGCTGTTATGTCGTTTACTGTTGCATTTAGTGTATAAATGTAGATTATTTATAACAAATAAAGCAACTTCATAAATGTATAAAGATGGTTATATTTATTATTCGTTATGTAGGTACTTCGAATTCAAAATCTAAAAAAATGACGTCATCCCTCTTTAAACTCAGTGACAACACTGAAAGTACGCGTACGACGCGCGAGGATTCCCGCGTATCTTCGAGGACGCGTTTGTCAGGTTCAAGCATTTATGCACTTTTTTGTAATAATTGTAAAGTTTATTTTCAAGTGCGTTTATAAAATCCTCTCCGCTGCGCTCGGTTCTGTCTGCGCTGACCCTAAAGGTCTATCGTTAATACACGAACGTGATGCTATGTAAATACAGATAGACGATATGGGTGTCGGTAAAATTAAACAAATCATATATTATAAACTGTATTGTGTATATTAGAAGTAACTATTTACATGAGCCTTAATACTTAATTACTTAAACTAATAATTTGGACGACAACGTCACGTTGTTTTATCTCGCAAATGATAGGCTTCCCTGGCGCGTGCCGTGGGAGCGATTGCGCGCGGCCTTAAGGCGTAATGGTATACCTAAGACTACTTGTCCTCCAGTACTCGGCTACGGGCGGCGTTCTGCGGTGCGTCGGAGTTCTTTATCGCGGAAACGAACGAACATTCCCGAGCGCACGTCGGCTGTATTTGCCTCGCCACAACGATATCGCTGTTAGAGTTCCCAATAAGATTGGGCATCTGTCTGTATCAGTAAAAATGTCCAACGTCATAAACGTCTAAATATAATATTCAATATTGATTAGAATACTGGTGTACACATCACGTAAACGACAACGTTTCTATATATATATAGTCTAAGTTAAATTAGGAACAAAAGAAATTTATATACTGCAAGAGTTTTTTTTTAATTGCATGAGTTCAGCAGACAGGCAGACGGCGCACTTGTTGGAAAGCGATTACCATCGCCTATGGACATTTGCAACACCAAAGATGCTACAAATGCGCTGCTGCTCTCTTATGGAAGACTGGAACCTAGTCACTAATGCCGGAACACAACTCAAGGTTGTTATGGCGACATACTTTAGAACAGGGGTGTTAGCCATCCAGTCGGGTTGTTTTGTCGCCTCTTACGACAGGCCGCCGGGCCGCAGGAAATTGTATTCTTTCTCCGTTCCTGCACGGATAAAAAAGTATAACAACTCGTCGTCATATTTTGTACTCCGCTCTTGGGCGATTGAACCACGGGCTCTCGCCAGTGGTGCGTCATGCATTCAATACACAATAAAGTAACCAACGTACCACTTAACTTATTTCAATCCCCACAGCTGTTAGCAAAACTGTTAAAAATAATTTACTTCTTTTAGGTCTTCTAACTTTTATCAACGCTTATGATGTTAAATTCACAACTCGATTGCAAAGTTTTTTTACTGCCATCATGATGACTGCATTGGTTCTGATAATAGGTGGAGGAATTATCTGGATAGCACAAGGTACTCTTAATTTATAGAATTTTAATCAACAATGGGCCTTACTTATAATCGTTTCTTAAATTTAAAGAAACTGCTCAGCAACTGATTAGTGAAAATCCTACCCATAAACTCCTCTTTAGTCGATTATTTTGGGTACAACCTACGTTAATCATTCAAATTTCGTTTATCTATGCTCATCTTAGGTAAACAACAGGTAATACACGTTTATAAGTGAAAAATTCTGATTCTCTTACTTAAGAGATGGCTAATCGTTTCTTAACGAGATTATTATAAGTAAGGCCGTATGTGTGCAATGAATAAAAAACACCTCGAATAAACCTGCATTTATGAAGAGGTCAATGAAAGTAGACGAAGTGAAAGTTGTTTGTCAGGATTGTTGCAAGTGGAGATCTATAGTCTCTGCCTACCCCCATGGGAAACAGGCGTGATAATATTTATGTATGTGTCTAATCAGACACATCATATCTGATAAGACGTAGATCTTTCTTTTCTATGATAAGCTTTTCCTTTATTTGGAAATGACATTCAAGAAACAATGTATACTATACTTGGTATTCTTTTAATACTTCACAAGTTCGAAATATCCTGTTAACCACCATTGGGACCCTGCAATAATTGATTGGCTAAAACAGTACATACATACATACATAACTTCACGCCAGTTCCCTTGCGAGGTAGGCACGAACAACAGAGTGCCATTTAGGCTTATTCTTACACACCTCACTTGCCTCTTTGACATTCATAACTCTTGTCATGCACGCTCGTCTGTTCTTAAGGCTCCTGACATCACCCTCCGCTAGTACACGATCAATTTGATCATGGAAGGTGTGTCGTGGCCTTCCACGACTTCTGCATCCATCCACTTTTGCATTGTATATCTGTTTAGTCATTCTTTCATCATGCATTCTTTCTAAACAGTAAAACAGTGCTTCAACTATATTATAATAATCACAAGAGTAACAAAGTATACCAAGAGTTAATGAAGAGTTTTTTTTATAATAAATAAATAAATTGCTTTTAACATTTACAAGGTCGCTTTGAACACTTCCATGATGGCTGGGCTGGAACAAAGTCTTCGATCAGCGAATGGTCAGTGGCTTTCTTCTTGGGAATATTTTCATACTCAGGATGGTAAATATATTTAATTATTCATTAATAATTATAATACCGAAGTAAGAAAGAGAGTTGGTCTGAAAGAGAGTGTCGGGGTGAAGGTAAGAAAAGGAATGCTCCGGTGGTTCGGGCATGTCGAAAGAATGACTAAACAGGTGTACAATGCAGAAGTCGTGGAAGGCCACGACACACCTTCCATGATCAAATTGATCGTGTACTAGCAGAGTCAGGAGGAGCCTTAAGAACAGACGAGCTTGCATGACAAGAGTTATGAATGTCAAAGAGGCAAGTGAGGTATGTAAGAATAAGCCTAAATGGCACTCTGTTGTTCGTGCCTACCCCGCAAGGGAATTGGCGTGAAGTTATGTATGTATGTATGCATTAATAAATTATTAAAGACCTGTCTCGAATTCCCATTTCAACAACCTTACACAAGTGGATATATAGTATATACTGTCCATTTGCTTAAATGACAGAGAATCCTAGCCCAGCAGTGGGACATATGTGAGCTCGTGTTATAGTCCATTAATAAATTCTAATATTGCATTGACTTAAAGAAGAATAAAAATGGCCCACAAATAAAGTGCTCGGTACTTTTGGGCAGACCCATCTATTCTTAAGTATTTCGATGCGCTGAATCCGAATCTGGGATCATTTTGGTCGATACACCCTCGAAGTTCTCAAAATTCTGAAGGTATATATCGAGGGCTTCATAAAAATGGGCGTATACGCAAAAATGCCATTTTTTGTTGTTTACTAAAATCTCTGAAATGTTACAATTTAGAAAGTCTTACCAGTCTTCTTATCCGTGCAGGAACGGAGAAAGAATTCAATTTCCTGCCTGGCCTGTCGTAAGAGGCGACTTAACAACCCACAGCCAGGTGGTAGGGCATTTGCCCGACTGGATGGCTACCACCCCTGGTCTAAAATATGTCGCCATAACAACCTTGAGTTGTGTTCCGGCATTAGTGACCAGGTTCCAGTCTCGCTTAAGAGAGCAGTAGCGCATTTGTAGCAACTTTGGTGTTGCAAATGCCCATAGGCGATGGTAACCGCTTTCCATCAAGTGGGCCGTCTGCCTGTCTGCTAATCTCCTGCAGTAAAAAAAAAATAGTATGAAAGTGTACCTAAATAGAAGGGTATTCCAAATTTTAGCCTTATACAATCAACTAGTTTTGTTTTATTCCCAATTTTGTCCTTTGTGTAAAACTGCACTTTTGTCTGTACACCCGTTTGTTATGAAGCCCTCGATATATAAGTACAGAACACATTTGTTGTAGGCCGGTGTAATCATTAGGGGCCTTACTTATAATCGTTTCTTAAATTTAAAGAAACTGCTCAGCAACTGATTAGTGAAAATCTTACCCATAAGCTCCTCTTTAGTCGAATATGTTGGGTACAACCTACGTTAATCATTCAAATTTCGTTTATCTGTTCTCCTCTTAGGCAAACAACGGGTAATACACGTTTATAAGTGAACAAGCAGATATTCATTGATTAGGGTCTGATTATGATTATCTTATTTAAGAGATGCCTAATCGTTTCTTAGCGAGATTATTATAAGTAAGGCCGTAGGTTTTTTAACAGCACGGCCTCTAGGTCCATATTTTTGTTAAGTTAAACTAATTATGAAGATTTAATATTAAGCTAGCTGATGTCCGCGACTTCGTCCGCATGGTGCAGATTTCAACTGTCCCACGGACTCTTTAATTTTTCCGGATCAAAAGTATCCTATATGTTGACCAGGGATATAAGCTACCACCATACCAAATTTCATTTAAATCGGTCCAGTCGTTCCCGGAGATTAGCCGGCACAAGCAGAGAAACAAAAAATCGAAATTAGTTCTATTTCAGTTCTTACATCACCCCGACTCGGTTTTTACCAGTTTTTTTTTTCATTGTACAGAAATTGTGGTGGTAGGGTATTTGTCCTTCTGGATGGGCCCCTGTTCTAGAGTATACCGCTATAACATCTCTGAATTGTGTTCCGGCTTTAGTGAACAGGTTGCAGTCCCCGTTTAGAGAGCGGCAGCACATTGGTAGCCACTTTGGACTAACCCCATAGCCGATGGTAACCCCTTTCCATCAGATGGACCGTCTACCTGTCCGTTGAACGCATGCAATAAAAAAAATTGCTTCAGAGAGCCTAAAGAGGTCGTTATTTTCTTCTCTCCCAGCCATAACACGTTACGAAACGGCAGTAAGATAGCGTAGGCCGCCGCGAACCGCCGATCCCGGCCCGCCGGGATCCTTCCCCTCGGGCTTTATATTACCCGTCGCCCGTTCTCAATTAGTGCTTTGTGTCGCCCTATGGTGGGCATCATTAAATTCATCCCCCTCTCATGGCAACAGTCCAGCCGAGGTAAAACTCCTTAGGGAGCTCCCTCGAGCAAGTTGCCCCCCCGGGCTCGAGCGCCTTCGCTTCGCGAAAGCACTCGCCCCAAAAACCCCGGTAAAGTTGTAAGGTCTTCGGACCAACAACATAAAGTCAAGTCCAATAAAAAAAAAAGAGGTCGTTATCGCAGAATCAATGATGAACATGAGAAGTAATAGCATAGCAATGTTCCAATGTTCGCTTAGTGCAATTGACATGCAGTTGTAATCAACTACGTGCCAATTTACAGTAAACCTAATTTTGGTACATATAAAGTACCAAAGTTAAGTTTTAAGGTAAAACATGGTATAGAGTAACGCTCTATCAACAAGAACTGTTCCAAGTCTTGCTACAATTATGAATGCCCAGGACGCCTGTACTGCGATCTTTGCAGAAGTAATTTTACCTGCACATGTATCGAAAGGTCGAAAGCTAGTTGTTTTAAGCGATATTATGCAATTGAGTCAGGACAAGAGTTTAAACTGTAAAGTTTCAAATGCACTTAAAAAATATGTAGAAATAAATTAAGTACTACACTACAAATATATATAGCTGTTCTTTAAGTTAAGATATTAGAATGATGACAAACCAATTATTTTAATTATTTAATAAAAAAAATTATAAAATGTCGCTTGAAACATATAACCTTTCAACCCCTGGATATGTATTATCACCCTTGTTTTTCATAGCAACAGGCACATACGATGGATTTCCACTTCGATCCTCTATCAAACATTTAGCTTCATCTATTTTCATTAATATCTTCATACATACACGTTTATGTGAGTTGCTGTTTTCCTTTTAAAATCAAATTTGTTTTGCTATTTAGTCCATTGCGCTCGCATAGCCGGGCTTGAGAAGGTCTGCCTTTAACGGTTATGTCAGACATGTTTTAAATTAAAATCAATATAATGTACTATTTCAAATAAATAATACTATAAGTATATATCGCACGCTTAGAACCAAACCGTCAGTATACATAATTTAGCGAAAATGTGTTATTATTGCCATGTAGTAAAACTCCAGTTGGTAAATATAATCCAAAAACTACAGCGATAGTCTACATGTCCTTTAGTGCCGGTGGATACAAAATTTGACAGCAATTTTGACATATTTTACGTTAGTGACATTTCATCGAAATTTAAAACTGTGTGACACCTTTGTTTATACAAATAGCGTTTTTAAATTAAATGTCTACATACTTTTCTGTAAAGACTGTCACTATATCAAGTTAGTCGGAAAAGTGACACTGTTTCGGCCATAAAATAAAATATTTTGAATAGGTAGGTGTAGAAGTATGAGACCGCGATTTCTCTACAGATGGTGCTAGCCATCAGTTTAGGGACCGCAAGAACACTATGGCTTCATCATCTCCTTCTAACAGCCGACGAAAATTCTTAATACAGAACAACCCAAGTTCCATACACTATATTTTTCTATGACCTTAATCATATCGCGTTTTTTCTCTACGAACTACGAATCGCGGACAGCATTGCTATTCTGTTGTCATTTAAAGAAAACTGCTGCAGAATCAAATCGAATGTTTGTCGAAGCTTATGGTGAACATGCTCTTGGTAAAACATTTCGAGTAGTTCGAAAAGTTCAAGTTCGCAGACAGCTGCTGCTACTAAAACCTGGCGAGACCGTTAACACTGATCGCCACCAACTGCAAATGATCGATTTAAATCGAGCATTAAGTGAAAAATTAACGGAATAAGGACTAGTGTCTCCGTTTGAGCTCACGTGCTAAATCTACAGTTGCGTCGGACACGTACGAGCCGGTACATTTACCCCGTACAAAATTCATTTGTACTGATACAGTGCAAAATCTAAAGAAGTAACGCTTCTACTTTTTTTCTTGCGCTTCTACTCAGTATACTACTCGCTTGTCAAATGTAAAGTGAATGACGGAAAGAGGACAACAGTACAATAACGCATTACGGATATTCAGATGACAAAGAGGGACAACATGACATGTACAAATGCAGGGAATTGTATTCTTTCTCCGTTCCTGCATCATCCGTGCAAGAACGGAGAAAGAATACAATTCCCTGCGGCCAGGCAGCCTGTCGTAAGAGGCGACAAAACAACCCACCAGCCAGATGGTAGGGTATTTGCTCGACTGGATGGCGACCACCCCTGGTCTAGAGTATGCCGCCATAACAACCTTGTGTTGTGTTCCAGCATTAGTGACCAGGTTCCAGTCACCCTTAAGAGAGCAGCAGCGCATTTGTAGCACCTTTGGTGTTGCCAATGTCCATAGGGGATGGTAACCGCTTTCCATCAAGTAGGCCGTCTGCCTGTCTGCTGAACACCTGCAATAAAAAAAAAATGCTTTTTGTTTTGCTGCGCAGGTTATTAGGTATTAGAATTTTTGCGCGCTGGTATTTCGTACCATACTGAGTCCCTCTCGGTTGTAGGGGTGGGTCCGGACCGCGTCGATAAGAGCCGCGCAGCGTGTGCGAAGACTGGATGGAATCAACTACTCCGCTTAACCTAAACCTGCGTCCTATACCCGGCGCTTGCGTGGAAGAATACGAGATGACGAGCGACGCTACAACCATTGTTCAACCGCGCAACAAGCTTAGGTCACTCTGGGATGCAGAGTATGTTGTTAACGCGATGGGAATATGGGGTTATAAAGGCGACCAGTCTGTCTTTAAAATAGTAAAATTGCAAACTTCCTTTAGTGGACTAAGAATACCATGGTGACTGTTTGATTCTAAACATGCAATATGGTCCAAATGGATTTTACTAACTGCTAACTAACCATTGTGTGTGAATTGTTGTGTGTGTGTCGGTTTCTATATTTTACCGACCGTACATTTGCTTTATTATCGGATACAATTTGACATAAACTCCATACAGGTAACGTCAAAATTTAACCGATGGTAATGCAAGCGAATGAATCTATACATATTTTATTATAAATGCGAGTTTGTATGTATATTTGATGCTCAATTACGCCAGAACGGCTGAATGGAACTGCACGAAGTCTGGCACAGAGATAGATTATAGTTTGGAATAGCACTAAGGCTATTTTTTATCCCGAAAATATGTGCGGTTCCCGTGGGATAACATTAACACCAGCGTACTTGCGAGCAAAAGCAGGTAGTAAAATATAGAAACCGGCCATTGTTGATACCATGGAGTATGAAGACAAGGAGTAAACACTTAATTTTTTTTTTATAGCTGGAGTACAGCATACAGGCTGACGGCCCACTTCATGGAAAGCGGTTATCATCGCCTATGGACATTTACAACACAAGAGATATTACCAACGCGCTGCCGGCCTCGAAGAAATTTTATGACACCCTTTTTAAAAAACTCCATATCGTAGCGCTATGGGAAAACCTTGGCTGGGAGCCCATTCCAAATCGCCACAATACGCAAGAGAAATGTTCTACAGAACCGTTGCGTACGTGAGCGAAGCGGCTCGAGGAAGTGGGCATGACTTCCCAACCGATGGCGAACGGTGCGATGATAGAAAGAGGATGAAGGCACCATTATAGACAGTTCCTCGGGACACTAATGGGGATAAAACTGAAAAAGTGTTCGGTGGTTAGAGTAAATAATAGTCAAAATATCAACCAGATGAGCGCTAGTGTGCCAAAGTTCAGTCTATATCTAACTAAGGTCTGTGGCTAACTTCATTCTTTTTATAACCACCAAGAGACAATTAACTGAGTTGTTTAGCCTCTATTACAGTCGCAGTGGTGGTTCAAATTTAATGGAATTGTTTTAAACATGGATATTGTACTTCTCATCTCTATACTCCATGAATGATATTTAACCTTTGCCTACCACAGGAACTATTTAAACTTTATGGTGGAGGAATTGAAAGACCCTTTCAAGAATTTGCCAAAAGCAATATATATATCACTGCCCGTTGTTACTGTACTTTATTTACTGGCTAATGCTGCTTATTTAGCTGTACTTGGACCGGAAGTTTTGCAAACTGAAGCCATAGCTGTTGTTAGTTTGTTTTTAATCTATACTAATGAAAAAATGAGTGAATGAATGCGAGTTTTTGGCGGGAACTGAAAGGGGACGTTGTGCTGTGCAGTTTTATTTTCTAAAAATGTGTAAAATTACTCTAAAATGAACAATAGTTGTAGGATATTGATAGTTTTTGAGTAGTAATTATGTGTTTTTATGAGAAATGTGAACTGTATAGTCAAATGTGGCCTTTTGAGTTTTCACAAGAATTCCGTTGAATGATGTGGATTGTAGCCTACAATACAACTGCGCCTGGCTTAAAGGCCTAGTTGCGAAGCTATAAACTTAAAAAAAGTGAATGAATGAATTTAGTCAAAAATGCTATTTATATGATGCTTAAAAATGTAGATTATCGTTTTTAGGAGTTTTGTATATATGTGTCGTTGTGATATTTTGTTCCCTAGTAAACCCCAAAACGGCTTAACAGTTTTCAATGAAAATTTTATCTCAGATTTTCGCGTGTGTGTGACACATTTCGTGTGTAGACTTCAGAGATATAAATAAATAATCGACAGACAAACACACATATTGTATATCCCCAAATTAAGCAAATTACGCTTGTGTTATGGGTAATATACAACGGACTACTCTGGGACCGATCCCAGACACCCAGACCATAGTAAATAATGGAGCAAATACGTTTCCGAAATTTACTATACCAGGAATCGAACCCGGAGCCTCTGCGTTGCAGTGAGGTAGGCCGGCAAAGGCTTAGCCCGCTCAACCACAGAGGCCGTCAGTCGTCAATAATCGTAATGAATATATATTTTTGTAACTACCACCAAAACCGGCTGAAGTAACCAATTCTCAGGGTCTGGTGGTATAGTATCTTTTCTTTGTCAAGTACCACGTGAACCAAATAGCGGGCACAACTAATTTCCTAATATATATAAATAAAATAATATATAAATATAATATATAAAATAAGTATATTTCATAAATAACGGTAAAATTCAAACGGGTCTATCTCCACCAAAAAAAGATTATTGATTGCAAAACAATTTCTATAATATGTTATTACAACTATCGTATGGGTTTATTTTTATTATTATAACGTCTTGTTAAGAAGCTTGGGGGAGTAATTTCTTTATTTTTGATTAGCACTATATCCATATTAATTTACTTTCAATCACAGATGCATGGGTACTATTTTGAAATCTATGGCGACTTACACTAACATAACTAATGCTGTAATTGGCATCAGGGAAGTTGATCACATTTGATTAGAATTTATATATATATATATATATATATATATATATATATATATATATATATATATATATATATATATATATATATATATATTGGGCGTGTTCCTCTAGTAGCTGACAACGCGCAAACGCTCCGTAAACCGTTCCACATGGCGAACACTGTCACGTCATTATTTTCGATCAACACCCATGTCAAAATGTGGGTCGAAGTGGGCCTTATTTCACAGAGCATTAATTCTCTATCGATTGATATTGAAAAAGGCGCGTTTTTCAAATCAACCAATGACATTTGTTATTTCGTCGTTAATGACATCAACGTTCCATAATCCGTTCCACTAGAGTTTAAAATTGTAACGGCCGTAAGTAAGTGGAACGGGAAAAATCGCATGAACGTGCTCGTTGTGAGTCTTAAGTGGAACGTAGCCTTAGCTAAGTGTGAAGAAATCTTATAACTAGTTTTCTATGTCATATGGTTGTAGAAAATAAGGCGATCCTCGACTTTAATGGTTAAATAGATTAAACAATTAAGTTTCCTTTTTAATCCCGACCCGGAAAAATATTATAGATAGAAGATGGCCCCGTTTGATTTTTAATGTTACATAACTATAAATTTTAGCTCTTAATCTCGATTATCAGAAAAAGTGTTATTAAATAAATAAATAACATTAATACTATTTTAACGCATTATCTCATTGCCTTCCTGTTTCTTTCATCACTTCATTAATTTTCATATCATATTTAGTTTGTTGTAATAAATAGTGTAGTTATTTCTGCGCATGCGATTTTTTTACTTCTACAGTTGTCGAAAGTTTGTATTGGTAATATAGATTTTTTTTTCTTTGCTTGTTCTTTTATTTTTCTTTCTTTATTTAGAACTGTACTCTGTATATATAACTAACTAATCATCCTATATACAGAGTACATATATGATATATATACATTACAGCTATATATTTGTAGCTTGTTTTTAATACTTTTGCATGCGGTGTATACGTCTAATTAGTTCTTATATCGTGATTTTAATCGTAAGCGTAGTGTACTGGAGTAATTTAGTCGTAAAAAACTGTTGGGCATCCTTAAGCCCGGCCATTACACATGTAAGTTTTGCTCGCGAAGTCTAAAGCTGAGCACGTACTGACGATTTATCAATTAACCTTATAGATTTACACGAGCAAAACTGACAAGTGATAGGTCGGGCTTAAATAAATAAATAAATTAAGCATCCGTGGTCAATTGCAGGACTTTGCCCGACATGCCCTTGGCTGGCTCAGGTTTGTTATGCCTGGCTTAGTAGCCGTAGCTACTTTGGGTGGACTGTCTGTAAATATCATGACGTCAGCTCGAATGTGTTTTGCTGGCGCTAGGAGAGGTCATATGCCCGAACTGATGGCTCATATAAACTTGAAATGTATGTCGCCTATGCCAGCGCTTTTGTTTTTGGTAAGCAATAAGATAATATAAATAATTAAATACCGCACTATGTTTTCTTAGTCTAAGTATAGATTTATCGTTGATGATCTAATAGAAATAAAGTTGTCGCCATCTTTTGTTACACTATTATTATAGTACCTCATCAGACGGTTACAAGTTTAGTGAAACCCACGTTGGTTATGGTAGACGCTGTATGAAACGCAAGAAATTTTTAGCTCTAGAAGGTACAGGTATCTTCTTTACATAGTATATTAACAAAAACAAAACCGACTTCATACTAAAAACAAAAAAAAATCTATTTAACAGACTTCTTTCTGCAATGTCTAAAAGTCGGTACCAAGTAAAACATAAAAGAATAACGTTATGTTATACTTGACGCCGACTTCTAGATGTTGTTAGCTAGGTGGTAGGGCATTTGCCCGTCTGGATGGCTACCACCCCTGGGCTAGAGTATGCCGCCATAAAAACCTTGAGTTGTGTTCCGGCATTAGTGGCCAGGTTACAGTACCATTTATAAGAACAGCAGTGCATTTGTAGCACCTTAGATGTTGCATGTCCATAGGCGATGGTAATCACTTTCCATCAGGTGGGTCGTCTGCCTGTCTGCTGAACTCATGCAATAAAAAAAGTTATAATTGTCTCAAATTTAACAGATGCTGTTGTCCCTGATTATGCTGGTACCAGACAATTTGACGTCTTTGATCACCTACTGCTCCGTCGTCGAGTCCTTTTTCACTATCCTAACTTGTAGCGCAGTGTTGTGGCTGAGGTACAAAAGACCTGATTTAAATAGGCCGATTAAGGTAAGATGATCCGTATTTAAGGAAAAATATTTTTCAACACATTTGCTCATAAAAATGCATTTTCAACACATTTGCTCAAAACATTTACGAAACCTGTGTACATCGTTCAAAGATTAAAATTATGTGCCACACAATGGAACGTGCAGTATAAGTAGGTAACTACGTAGATGGAAAAACAAAAGAATTCCACCAAGGAGTTTCATATCACGGAAATAAATAAGCTGATTAATTGAACCTCCTTGGAAGCGTTTTTGATCAATACATTTGTCTCACTTTAATACTATAGAGAAAATGAGACGAAATGTCTACTCGTTTGTAAAAAAGCCAACCTACCGCATTACTATCATAAATAGCTATTTGCAACTTCACACAAATGTGATATATATCCCAACTGTTTGACGGTTTACTGTAGTGTTAATATCTTATGCCGTTTACTTAATAATAAAAAGCTTGTTACAGTAGTAAGCGGGCTAAGTAGCCCGGCTTTACACCTGTAAGGTTTGCTTGGGTAAGCCTCTAAGGTTAAGCGGATGAAGGAGTTATGTAACATTTTTGAGAATTTTATGCTAGTGGAATGTCCACACAAATCGTATGAAACCTTTAAAACAACTTTCTTTGGGTTTGATTTTAGAAACGGCAAGTTATGAAGGAGTTATTTATAAAGGTTTATGACAAAATTTTGTTGTCAATTTTCTCTATGTTACATATCCCTTTCACCTACTTGCTTCACTTTACTCATGTCTTCAATTATGGTTTTAGGTTCCACTGTGGATGCCAGCCGTATTTATAGTTGCCAATATGACTCTTTTAATTGTGCCAATAATCAGTGAACCAGTCGCTGTTATTTCTGGCATAACGATCACCTTTGCCGGCGTACCAGTTTATTATGCCCTTGTTATGTACAGGCCAAAGTGTATTGGAAATATGTCAGGTTAGTTGCTGTAGATATCTTAGGGCCTAAAGTGGCTCCATTTGCAGGTTCGAATGACGAACATGACAAGTTTCAAATTAAATTGGAACCTTCATGCTTTACCTTACATATACCAGTATACAGGGGGTTTGGCGCATGGACCGACAAAATTTTTTGGGGGATTGGGTGGATCAAGAGCAATCTTTGACCCATAGATCCCTATGTCCTAAGTGTCACTGTAATCGAGATACGATTTTGCCAATCTGTAAAAAAAATAATTAATTAAAACGTCTTAAAATACAAACAAGGTGTTTTCTTTATTCTGACACTGGTTGAGTAATACCATGTTTTGTGATCACATGAATAATTTCAAGGCCATGTGGTATATCGTTGGAAAGGATATTAGGATATTAGGAATTTGACTTTTTTCATGGATTAATTCATTTTAAGAATTTGAAAGTTCGTCAAGTATTTTTTGTTATCTAATGTTAAGAATTAATGTTTAATTTAGAATAATCATACATTAAAGACTGCAATAAAAGTTATTTGGTTCAATTACAAAAACAAACAAAAAAAATCGTATCTCGATTACAGTGACACTTAGGACATAGGGATATATGGGTTAAAGATAGCTCTTGATCCACCCAATCCCCCAAAAAATTTTGTCGGTCCATGCGCCAAACACCCTGTATATAGGCACTTGTCAATATTCCTAAGCGATTCTCTAAAAGTGGCCGGCGTAAACCCTCTTGGACGTGTATAAATTTCAATTATTGTTTTTATTTCACAAGTTATGCAGCATTGAAACTCACTATTCACTCGGATAGGAACTCGGATGCTACTCATATCGGGGCAACTGGCAAGCCGAGTACATTTAGACAGTGGCTTTGATTGAATATACTTGGACCGTACTAAACTTTAAAGCCGTGTTAGTATGATCTAAGTTCGTTTGGGATGCACTCATTCCACTGAGTGCACTCACTCGGACGTTACTTGTGTCTTGATAGTTGGCAAACTGAGTACAGCTGACTACGACGTCCGATCCGAATATACTTAGCGCACTCAAAGTTTAAGAATATTCTCTGATCACTTTATAAAAACAAGATGAGTTCAACTGAAAATCACTCAAAAATGTTACGAATATAACACTATTAAAATATATCGTGTCGTTTAGACCACGCTCGGACCAATTAACTTTGAAAATCTGCCTGAAAATTAAGAGTTTATTATTTATTATGAAAATGTTCTATATGAGTTCACTCGGCCCGAGTGAATTTAGATCGTTTCAATGCGGCTATATTTGAAATTCCTTAACAATGAAAAAATATAGATAAGAGATTTGGAATAGGCATTAAGATAGAATGAAAATGTATGTAATAGTAACAAGAGTTTTTGGAAAAAAGAAAGAAATAAAGAAAATATACATACATACACATAGAAAAATAATAATATGGTTTTTAAAGACAAGCTTTTGAGACCTTAAATATCATACAGCCGCAGAGTGCTAGCCAAGACAAGAAAAACAAGCCCAAACACGACGGGTCTATCTTGTTTAGTGTAGGAGTTCCTATGGCCACCTTCCGACTCCATCATCAGATCAGCTCCATGGTACCGTATTATTGCATTGTCACGCGATATACATGTGCGTGCAAAATTTCAGCTCAATCAGAAACCGGGAAGTTGGTCAAATTTAACTTGCAAGATTCAACCCGAACTTACATACATACTTCATAGGTACATCCATTGCAAGTTAAATAAAAGCCTGTAATAAAAAGGTAATAAGACCCTCTTTCCTGCCATAAGAAAGAGGAGAGGCAGAAAAAGAAATATATATGTATAGTTGCAAGGTTTTGATTATATTATGGTTAATTTGTTATTATGTATGTGTGTGTTCTATCTACTAAGAGGCGACTAAACAACCCACAGCCAGGTGGTAGGGCATTTGCCCGACTGGATGGCTATCACCCCTGGTCTAGAGCATGCCGCCATAACAACTTTGAGTTGTGTTCCGGCATTAGTGACCAGGTTCTAGACTCACTTAAGAGAACAGCAGCGCATTTGTAGCACCTTTGGTGTTGCAAATGTCCATAGGCGATGGTAACCACTTTACATCCAGTGGGCCGTCTGCCTGCCTGCTGAACTCCTGCAATAAAAAAAAAATGTACTTGCGTGAAATACAAACAGTTGATTGAAATGTACTTTTTTA
Source organism: Dendrolimus kikuchii (assembly GCA_019925095.2). NCBI lineage: Eukaryota > Metazoa > Arthropoda > Insecta > Lepidoptera > Lasiocampidae > Dendrolimus > Dendrolimus kikuchii. The sequence goes on from CM034387.1 coordinate 2,004,653, forward strand.
TATTGTTCAGGTAATGAAGTGATCACATACATACATAAACATAAATAAGATCATAACAACAGAGCTCCAAGTCTGTAACTCAAGTTGGCAATAGATTTAAAAACGTTTAATATTTGTCCGTTTGTGGAAAGAATGCATGATGAGAGAATGACTAAACAGATATACAATGCAAAAGTGGATGAATGCAGAAGTCGTGGAAGGCCACGACACACATTCCATGATCAAATTGATCGTGTACTAGCAGAAGGTGATGTCAGGAGCCTTAAGAACAGACGAGCGTGCATGACAAGAGTTATGAATGTCAAAGAAGCAAGTGAGGTGTGTAAGAATAAGCCTAAATGGCGCTCTGTTATTCGTGCCTACCCCGCAAGGGAACTGGCGTGAAGTTATGTATGTATGTATCTATGTAATATTTGTCCATTTTTTTTTATTGGACTTGACTTTATGTTGTTGGTCCGAAGACCTTTACAACTTCACCGGGGTCTTTGGGGCGAGTGCCTTCGCGAAGCGAAGGCGCTCGAGCCCGGGGGGGCAACTTGCTCGAGGGAGCTCCCTAAGGAGTTTTACCTCGGCTGGACTGTTGCCATGAATGGGGAATGAATTTAATGATGCCCACCATAGGACGACACAAAATACTAATTGAGAACGGGCGACGGGTAATATAAAGCCCGAAGGGAAGAATCACGGCGGGCCGGGATCGGTGGTTTGCGGTGGCCTACGCTATCTTACTGCCGTTTCGCAACGTGTTATGGCTGGGAGAGAAGAAACGGCGAAAGAAACTTCCCAGCAACACGCCTAGTCTATCCTGTGGGGTGAGCTATGTCTCCTAGCGTCCCTCGCGGGGACGTGGAGAGATCTTGATTGGCGGCGTCTGAGACGCCGCCGTCTGTGTCTGTCTGTCGGTGCCTGCCAGCCTACTGTTCTAACCGTGGGCGGACTGATCCGGGCCAGCCGTTTCGTAATAACGTCGACTCTGTCCGTCAGGACGTTACGCGGTCGTCGCTCAAGAGCCTTTCGACGAGGCTTATAATCGGACGCGGAATATTTGTCCATCTGTCAGTCGAATGGATCTTGACTCGCACTGGCAAGGTTTTTTTGCAAACGTTACATACTTGCGCACCAGGGTGGTCTGTATGGCCGTCTGCATGCCCCTTTCCAAACTTAAAAAAAAAAAGTAAAACGATGCTGTCAGTAAATTTAGTAGCCATTATGTTTTCAGTTATCGAGTTGAGATGATGTTGAGTAAGTTTCAAAACTATCAGATTTCGCATGATAAGCATTTATAGGTATATCGGCTTGCACCTCCTTAATCTTTGCGCCCGGGGGCTACGCAGCCTTGCATTCTGTAAAGACAGCCCTGCTTATCTGCATACATATACTTCACTAAGCTAACTTTAAGAAATAATGATACATTATTATAAGACTTATTTTATTTCTCTACATACTTTTATATAAGACTAGCGGCCCCAGCAGACGTTAGCCTGCTCTGAAAAAATAAAAATCTCGGACCCGTTTCCAGCGCCACCTACCGGTTCCAATTGTGGATTTATACCATCCACTCAAACACACAAAAACAAAATCAGCGAAATCGGTCCAGGTGATTAGGAGGATTCTAGAACCCGACCCAAGCGCCACCTACCGGTTCCAACGGGATAAAAGTATCCTATGTCCGTCGCCTGCTTCTAAGCTACCTCCCCACCAATTATCAGCCAAATCGGTACAGCCGTTCTTGAGTTATAAATAGTGTAACTAATATGATTTTCTATTATACCTAGTCTTGCCATAAATATTTTAATAAAGATTTTTTTTCTATTGCAAATAACATAAGTTTTACAGTGTATTAGTTTAATACATAAATATAAAACAATTTAAAATATAAAAAGCTTATTCGAAGTGGTCTCCATTGGCTGCAATACAGTCCTTTAAACGTTGAGGCCAGTTATCAATAGAAGCACGCACTCTTTCCATGGGAAAATTCTTCACAGACAATCGTATGGATTGTTTAGGGACTCCAAATTATCATGGCGTTTAGAGCAAGCCGTACTCTCTAAAACTGACCATAAATCATAATCCAGCGGATTAAGATCGGGACTAGACGACGGCCAGTCTTCAGCTCTGATGAAGTCCGAAACGTTCGTTTCCAACCAAGACTGCGTGGACCGAGCTTTATGACCCGGCGCCGAGTCTTGCTGGAAGGACCATTCTTGGTTATTGAACATGGTCTTATTAAGGCCTTAACTACCTTCTCAAGAATGGTATCTTGATAGACTTGTGCCGACGTTTTGATACCTTTTTCACAAAAATATGGCTCAGTCACTCCTTCATAGCTAACATCCCACCAAATCATCACTGAAGACAGATAATGCCCACGTTGCACTCTGTCGACTAATTGAGAAGCTTCCTTAGAGCTTTGAACATAAATACGGTCATTATTTTTCTTTCCCTAACTGCTTTGACCACCTTTTTCATACGAACACTACGTGGACGGCCAGATCTTTTTCTGTCACAAACTGAGGAGGTTTCATTGTACCTATTAATAACCCGGTACGCAAACATTTGTTTAATACCAAGTATATGGAGAGTTTTAAAAATTGCATTTGGCTCCATACCTACTTTGTGTAGTGCTATTACAGCGATTCGGTTCTCTTTATCGCCCCACTCCATTTTAATATCGCAAAATGTTGTACAATATATTGGCGCCAAAATGAGAAAACACAATGAATAATCATATAAAAATGACAAATTCCAAATTCAAATGTAATATTTTGTTTCTTTTTAATTATAACAGTATTTATGGCCAGACTAAGTATATATACATTTGTTTTATTTCAGTTAAAATCACTCACTTCTGTCAGAAATTGTTTATGGCTGCAGTAGAAGATGAAGAATAAACTTTATTTCTATTTACCTTTTTAGGCTTATTTTTATTAATTTAATCTTAATATCTTAGTAGTCATTTAGGCAAAAATTACACTTGATTTTATAAGGGATTCGTTTGTGCCAAATGACTACAGAAATCTTATAAAACGAAGTTTCATAGTTTTGATAAAACTACTGCTACTTTATAAAAGTATTTTTTGTAATTGACATATCATTCAAGACGTTTATTCCCTTTAACGAACAAAATTAATAGAATCATTAATAATTGGTCTCTACGTGTTTTTACTTAATTAATATTTTTGTATTATTTTAAACGTCCAAATATTATTTGTTTTATTTTAAACTCAAACTAGATTTAAAATTAAGTACGTTTAAGGCAAATAAAGCAATAATTTTTCCTATTCGAATTACGTGAGTAAGATTATACAGAACTGTTTATGTGTTAATAAGAATTTGACAATATTTCACACGTCTTAGTGTTTTTTGTTAAATTGTAAACTCAAACTCGAGGTAAAATTTGTATGTTTAAGGTTCGTAAAACGAAGTGATTAATATTATACAGAACTGTTCTCTATGTGTGTTATTTACTTGAAAAAATTGTAAAAAATTTAAACGTCGTAATGTTGTTTGTTAAATTTTAAACTCAAATTAAAATTTGTATGTTCAGGGTAAATAAAGCAATAAATTTATCTATTCGAAAGAAGTGATTAATATTGTACAAAATTGTTCTTTATACGGGTTATTGCTTAGAATTTGGTAATTTTTAAACGTAATGTTGTTTGTATAATTTTCAACTGAAACTAGAATTAAAAATTTCCAGTTTAAAATTAGTAAAACGATGTGATGAATATTATATAGAACTGTTCTCTATACGTGTTATGTACTTAAAAATTTGATAAAATTTTAAACGTCGTAATGTTTGTTTAATTTTAAACTTAAACTAGAATTAAAATTTTCATGTTTAAAATTAGTAAAACGAAGTGATTAATATTGTACTAAAGTATTCTCTATATATGTTATCTATTAAAAAATATGGTAACATTTTAAACGTCGTAATGTTTGTTTAATTTTAAACTAAAACTAGAATTAAAAATTTTAATGTTTAAACTTAATAAAACGAAGTGGTCAATATTGTACAGAACTGTTCTCTATACATGTTAACTACTTAAAATTTGGTAAAATTTTAAACGTCGTAATGTTTGTTTAATTTTAAACTTAAACTAGAATTAAAAATTTTAATGTTTAAACTTAATAAAACGAAGTGGTCAATATTGTACAGAACTGTTCTCTATACATGTTAACTACTTAAAATTTGGTAAAATTTTAAACGTCGTAATGTTTGTTTAATTTTAAACTTAAACTAGAATTAAAAATTTTAATGTTTAAACTTAATAAAACGAAGTGGTCAATATTGTACAGAACTGTTCTCTATACATGTTAACTACTTAAAATTTGGTAAAATTTTAAACGTCGTAATGTTTGTTTATTTTTAAACTTAAACTAGAATTACAAATTTTAATGTTTAAACTTAATAAAACGAAGTGGTCAATATTGTACAGAACTGTTCTCTATACATGTTAACTACTTAAAATTTGGTAAAATTTTAAACGTCGTAATGTTTGTTTAATTTTAGACTTAAACTAGAATTACAAATTTTAATGTTTAAACTTAGTAAAACGAAGTGATCAATATTGTACAGAACTGTTCTCTATACATGTTAACTACTTAAAAATTTGGTAAAATTTTAAACGTCGTAATGTTTGTTTAATTTTAAACTTAAACTAGAATTACAAATTTTAATGTTTAAACTTAGTAAAACGAAGTGATCAATATTGTACAGAACTGTTCTCTATACATGTTAACTACTTAAAAATTTGGTAACATTTTAAACGTCGTAATGTTTGTTTAATTTTAAACTTAAACTAGAATTAAAAATTTTAATGTTTAAACTTAATAAAACGAAGTGGTCAATATTGTACAGAACTGTTCTCTATACATGTTAACTACTTAAAATTTGGTAAAATTTTAAACGTCGTAATGTTTGTTTAATTTTAAACTTAAACTAGAATTAAAATTTTTAATGTTTAAACTTAGTAAAACGAAGTGATCAATATTGTACAGAACTGTTCTCTATACATGTTAACTACTTAACAATTTGGTAAAATTATAGACGTCGTAATGTTGTTTGTTTAAGTTTAAACTTAAACTAGATTTAAAAATTTCATGTTTAAAATTAGTAAAACGAAGTAATCAGTATTGTGCAGAACTGTTCTCTATACATATTAACTATTGTAAACGTCGTAATGTTGTTTGTTTAAGTTTAAACTTAAACTAGAATTAAAATTTGTATGTTCAAGGTAAATAAAGAGATAAATTTCCCTATTCGAATAAATTAATTAAAATTATAGAGATCTGACTCCTTGTGTCTTATTTACTTAGAATTTGGTAATATTTGAAACGTCTTAATGTTGATTGGTTACTTTAAACCCAAACTAGACTTAAAAATTGTATTTTTAAGGTACGTAAACTAATACATTTCCTTATCTGAACAGAATGAATAAAATTATTGGTAATCGTTCTCTTTACCTGTTAATTAATTAATAAAATTTTGCAACATTTTAAACGTAATAATGATTTTTGTTTAATTAAGTGTGGATTTTAATATTTTTAAAGTAAATAAATTAATAAATTTTTCTATTCGAACAAAATATATGAAATTAGTTTTTAAGTTTTATTTACTTAATATTTTGATAATATTTTAAGCGTCGTAATGTTGATTGTGTAATTTTAAAAACAAACCGGATTAAAAAATTGTATTTTTAAGTTAAATAAATTTGTACTTTCATAATAGATTTTTTTTTCTAAGGGATTACTTATTAAATATTCGGAATTGCTGGATTTAGAAGAAAGGAATATATCCCGCAGGAACGTAGTCTCGCTAATTATGAACGAATTATTGAACTAAAACACTTTATTGTTCACGAAATATTAAAACAACGTTCTTAAGTTTTTTTTACATACGAGAAAAAAGTTTAATAAAATGAAAACATATATGAAGTTACAAAAAAAAAACTTAAACTAGTATATATATGAGAGCAAAAAATAACCGTTTTAAACGGTCTGTTTAGAAAGAATTAATTACACACGAGAAAAAGTTAAATTTAAAGTATTTTTCAACACACTTGCTCATAAAGTGGCTCTATGGTCACCGCAATTAGGCACAGAATGACACCCATAATCAAACTGTGACTAAAAAACATTATAACTCACTAGTGAGTTATAGATTTTGTTTTTAAATTTATTGGTTGAGTTGCTTTGTTCTTAAAAAGTTTTTATTCAAAAAAAAGATCGTGTTCTATAGAACAAATAAATTAATGTTCCTATTGCTTGCTCATTTCATGCAACTTCTTATTTAAATAGATAATTTTAACTCGTACGTGTTTAATAAATAAAACTTTCACTCATATATAACTTTTTTTATCTACTAAATAAAATGAGTTTTTGTTGTTATTTTATTCACAAGTGTGTTGAAAAACGTCGTATGATACACGTGTGTATTGATGATTACCGTCCTCGGCTCTCTTAAGACCCTCGCCTACGGCTCGAGTCTCAATGGCGCCTCGGCGGTAATCACCAATGTTACACACTAGTACCATAATGTACTATTAAATATTGATGCGCCGCGGCGGCATCGTACGGGAGGCTCAGTCTTGCTGCTCCGCCCGAATACCACGTTCTTAAGAACTAGGTACAATAAGCGACCTTATCGCTTCCTCTTCCAGGCAACCGCCTAGGGCCTAGACCTAGACCAAGGAAAATCTAAAACAGTGACGGTGTAGACAATAAATAATATGCAACATGCAAAGCATAAAAATTAGGACTACTATGAAAAAAAAAATGTATTAAAAAGTGGATTAGCAGGTGATTACGTCTGTATACATTCGTAGTTTCGTACTATAATTTGTTTTGTATGTATTTTTACTATAGGAAAAAATTACACATATCTCTAATTTATCTATAATAAAAAAATCTGATCTAAAAATGCATATATCAATCAAAGTTTCGTACCGTACTGTTTTCTAGTAAATTCACGCCGCGTGATTCCGAATGCTCAGCGCGTTTGGTGTGAATAGTAAGTAGCACACATGCGGAACGTACCTACCGCATGGATAATTCGGCTAAATACGCTCGCAATGTTCTTTGAATAACCTATGACAGATCCGCGGAAATTCCGCCGAGTTCAGATTAGCGCCGATCCTTCAGTTGCCGAAGTGATGGCGCCGTACCTTCGGCAGGTGTGTCGTTACACTTAGGGAAGGTTTAGTATACAACGGGAGCGTGAGCGTAACTCCCTGCTCCGCTCCCGCCAAAGGAGGACGCGCCGACGCCGGAGGTCGGATAGTGACCTTCGGCCGCCGTAAGCGGGCGGCGCGGGTAGGGCCCCTAGGGGTATAGGGGTTCTCACTCACCCGCACATGCCGTCGAGGTGAGAGCGCGAGTGTTCCGCGCGCGCTCATCTCTCTTCCCGTGGGGCGCGTTACGGACCGCCCCACGCACGGATCAGACTTAGAAGTAGCCAGGGGACACGTCCCCTTGCATAGGAAGAGGCCCAGTGAGGGGGGCCCACGCCTGCCAGGGCACGCGGAGTTGGGAAGCCCGCATTCACGTAGCCCTGGCATAAGGCGCAGGACGGAACACCCAGAGGTTTTAGTGGGTATCCCTAACTGGGGCGTGGCAATAGCGTGGCACCGGTTCTGACCGGGCACACTAGTGGCACCCCCGATCTGGCGAATCCCACACACTCACACGGGTCGCGAACATCCCCCCAGGCTTCTGTGCCTGTCGCGGCTTAGTCCTCAAACGGATTTCCCCTGGCCAAAAAAAAAAAAGGTTTAGTATACAATCGTATAAGGCCGGTGTAAAAAGTAATAATCCGGCCTTGGTCCTCGTTTCAAGCTAATCCAAAAATACTATAACAATGAAACTTATATTGGCCTTAGTACCTAGATCTTGCTCGTGTGGTAAACACATTCCGGGTTAAACACGCGGTTATAGATCATTACATACGAAATATTATATAGACCTACAATTTTAAACATATATATAATTATAAAATTCTAAACATGCCATGTCTGTACATTAAAGCTATTTAAAAAAGAACTGGAACAGAATATACAAAGATGGAGAACACGATGCATTTTTTTTTAGATTTCTTATCTGTTTGTTCGGGATTCACGTGAAAACTACTGAGCTGATTTCGATATGATTTCGACTGATCGACACCATATTCTTAGACTTAAAATCTGCGCTACTTTTATCCCGGGAAACCCGCGGGAATTTTTCTGGGATTGATTTAAAATGGCCACATTGAAAAATAATTAATCCCAATACGATTTTTACTCTTCTTCTTCTTCTTCAGCCACTCTCAGTCCACTGCTGGACGTAGACCTCCCCAAGTACGCGCCACATATCCCGGTCTCCTGTCTTTTTCGATTTTTACTCATCGATAGCAAATTTTACGTAATCAAATATGTGACATTTTTTAATTCGGGAATCTCGCGGATTGTAGTTGTTCGGGTGTATGAAATTTAGCTTATTCCGATATAGTTTTCACTAAAACCATACCTAACATTCTTTTTTAAATGCTACGGTACTTTCTGCTCCGGGAAACCCACGGGAATTTGAAGTCAAGCGTGGACAAAGTCGCGGTCATATCCTAGGCATATAATAAGACCCTGATTCCGCTATTATCACAGTGTCATTATACCAGCAGCAGACCCAGCAAACGGCCTAGCGTATGAAAAGTAGTTACTATCATCAATAGGCGTTTGCTCAGCACCTATGGTGGAAAGTAAGTGGCAACGCATTGCAAGCATTTATGATAGAATAAGGGATAATATAGAGGGATCATATAGGAGGAATGGGATAAGGAAGTTTGGGTAGGGGGCGAAGGGAGTGGGCTTTCATAACGCTCACTTTATCACTCGAAACACGATAAGCTCTAGAACAATGGTCCCCAAACTATTTTGTGTTATAGACCCGTTACCAATTTTCACTACGTTCAATGGATCGAAAGATAGGGAGACTCCCCCCCCTCCCTATCTTTCTCACCGACTTAAAAAAAGGGATAATGTTCTCAAGTCGTGTAAATATATTTTTTATATATATAAGCCATATTTTTTTCTGATTTTGACAGTTCTTATTGTGTTGGAATTAGTATAGTTTATAGTTTCATACAAATTTTATAGCTTATAAGTCCAAACGCACACTACCATATTTTATTATATTATTTACAGAAACTAAAGGTTTCGTTGCGACTTGCTTAATTGGAATTTACTGTTGTGGATATTTATACTTGCAGCTCGCGGACCGCTTGAATTTCGATATGGATCCCCAGGGGTCCATATGGACCACTTTGGGGATCTATGCTCTAGGGTAACCGTTTGATGTCGATATTCTGGGAGAGCGTGGTAACACACCGATCAAGCCTGCCTGAGAGCAAGAATCAAGATCAAGAGAAGGCGATGTCGCCCTGCCAATTTGGTCCCCGACGAAAGTGACAAGTCAGTTCCGGTGAATGCGAGGAGAACACGGCGCTCCTCACCCCATGTCACGCACTCTTGGAGAGTAGGCAGCACTGTGTCCTCGAAGTCGGCACTACAATGGTGGCACCCTGATAAGAGCACCACACCTACCGCAGGTGAGAATATTTTTTTTTTTATTGCAGATCAGCAGAGAGGCAGATGGGCCACTTGATGGAAAGCGGTTACCATCGCCTATGGACATTTGCAACACTAAAGTTGCTACAAATGCGCTACTGCTCTCTTAAGGGAGACTGGAACCTGGTCACTAATGCCGGAACACAACTCAAGGTTGTTATGGCGACATACTTTAGACCAGGGGTGGTAGCCATCCAGTCGGGCAAATGCCCTACCACTTGGCTGTGGGTTGTTAAGTCGCCTCTTATGACAGGCCGCCCAGCCGCAAATTGTATTCTTTCTCCGTTCCTGCACGGATAAAAAATATTTTATGGTACATACATACATAACTTCACGCCAGTTCCCTTGCGGGGTAAACACGAACAACAGAGCGCCATTCAGGCTTATTCTTACACACCTCACTTGCTTCTTTGACATTCATAACTCTTGTCATGCACGCTCGTCTGTTCTTAAGGCTCCTGACATCACCTTCTGCTAGTACACGATCAATTTGATCATGGAAGGTGTGTCGTGGCTATTTTATGGTGTACATATAAAATCCAATTTATTTAATTTCCTTATCCTAACAAGCATAGTTAGTTATTAAAATTTATGGCCCAGTTCGCAGTGATATAACGACTTTTACAGGCATGGTACACGTTAGCATGTTGCCTGCAATATTACTTTTTTCAATATGGATAATTCAGGTAATTTATTTAAGGAGCTACTTATAATTGAATTCGCTGTCTTGCTCGTGCATTACCACATTTAATTTTATGGAGATTCTAGGATATGCCCGAGACTTCGTCCATGCATGACTTGAAATTATCGCGGGATTCCTGGGATAAACAACTACAAACCGCTCCCGGGATAAAAAATCACACATTTTATTACATAAACTTTGATATCGATCAGTGAAAAAAATGACATTCGTATTCGATTTATTTTTTAATCTGGCCATTTTAAATCATTCCCAGAAAAAATCCCCCTGGATACCCAGGATATGTAGAGCAGTTTTTAAGACTTAGAATATAGAAAGTTTTTATGTGAATACCGAACAAACAACAAATTTAAAAAAAAAAATCGTGATCTCTGTCGTTTATGTAGTGTACTCCAGTTGTTTTTTTAAATGACTTCAATGTACAGACACTGCATTTTTAGAATTTTATAATATTATAGATAAACTGTCTGAATTTAGGCATGCCTAGCTGTCCATGAAGGGGTGTTAGTACCAACGCTAATGTATGGTGTAATAAACACTCGGTGGTGGCTTGCGGACTCTTTTATTATATAATTTTATGAACTACCCACATACATATATATTTTAATGGACCAATGCACACACCATATATACTACATCTTCCCCCTTAAAAATATGATAACATATATTTATATATACTATAAAAACTTTTATGAACAATCTAATTTTTGGTCACTAAATCTGACATTACTTGAAACAAACAAGATTGCCCTTCTAAGTCAATGCTCACTTCACCGCGCATAGGTTCTGAAAGTGCAGCTCTCGAAAGAGGGTCTGCTAAGTACATATATTTGCCAGGTTTATATTTTACGGTAAAGTCATAACGGTGCGTACGAAGCTTCATCCTTTGTAGACGTGCAGGTACAGCATCCAGTGATTTTTTAAATATGGCTTCTAATGGTTTGTGGTCGGTTTCTACCATAATGTCAGTACGCCCGTAAATATATTGATGAAACCTTTCCAACGCGAAAATGATAGCAAGAAACTCCTTTTTGATTTGCGCGTACCTTACTTGAGTATCGGTGAGTGTTGCGGACGCAAATTCGACTGGCCGACCCGCCTGCAGGAGCACTGCACCCAATGCACCAGCACTCGCGTCCACACTGACTACAAGTTGTAGCTCGCTGGTATATAATGCCAACACTGGTGCTTCGCACAATTTTTGTTTTAATTCAGCAAATGCTTTGTGGTGTACCGCGTCCCAACACCATTCTACGTATAATTTAGCTAGGTAATTTACCGTCCCAAGAAATCTCTCCCGGGACGCGTGATCTTTCGGATCAAGCATATCTTTTATGGCTCTCAATTTACCTTGGTCTATTTCCATACCCCTTTCACTGAAAGTATGTCCCAAATACGATACTTGTTCAACACCAAATACGCATTTCTCGCGATTAAATTTAATACCTACCTCACGCGCCCTGTCTAATAGTGTCCTCAGCCTATCATCAGGTTGTGACCTGGTTTGGCCCCAAATTATTATATCATCAACGAATGACGCTCTGCGGAGTGACGCTCGCGGACCGCGTTCGTAATACCGAAGTAAGAAAGAGAGTTGGTCTGAAAGAGAGTGTCGGGGTGAAGGTAAGGAAAGGAATGCTCCGGTGGTACGGGCATGTGGAAAGAATGCATGATGAAAGAATGACTAAACAGATATAGAATGCAAAAGTGGATGGATGCAGAAGTCGTGGAAGGCCACGACACACCTTCCATGATCAAATTGATCGTGTACTAGCAGAAGGTGATGTCAGGAGCCTTAAGAAGAGACGAGCGTGCATGACAAGAGTTATGAATGTCAAAGAAGCAAGTGAGGTGTGTAAGAATAAGCCTAAATGGCGCTCTGTTGCTCATGCCTACCCCGCAAGGGAACTGGCGTGAAGTTATGTATGTATGTATGTATGTATGTATCAACGAATGAGTCGACTCCTTCTATATCATCAATAAGTTGACGAATTTTTAAATGAAAACCCTCACTAGCACAGTTTATACCATACGGGAAGCGTAAAAACTGATATCTACCAAATGGTGTGCCAAAAGTGCATAAATCTGCGCTTGGATCGTCAAGTTGGACCATCCAAAATCCCGAGCGTGCATCCAGTTTGCTAAAGTATTTAGCCTCGTCAAGTTTCGTTGCAATTTCCATTAAGGTCGGAAGCGGGTAATGGGCCCTATAAACGGCGCGATTAAGTGGACGCGGATCCAGACATACCCGAAAACTGCCATCCTTATCCAGAAGAAGCATGAAGGCAAGCATGATGTGGTATAAACGCAGGAAATGAGAGCTTTAAAAAGTATATGTAAGGTTCAATAATGTAAATGATATGATAGGAAACAGTGTGATAAGAGAACGTTGTGGGTTGAAAGATGTAATAACAAAAGTTGAAAAAGGAATGTTAAGGTGGTTTGGGCATGTAGAGAGAATGAATGAAAGCAGAAAAAGTATATGACAACAATGTGACTCGTAGAGTCGGTACTTGTAGACCGCTACGTACTCATCATGATAAACTTGAAGATATTTTGAAGAGAGGCCACTTAAAAAGCACTTTAAATAAGCGTGTATGTATGTATGAAGAGACCAATAAAAGTTGATGAAGTGAAAAGTGTTTGTCGTAGTATGTAAGAGATTCATCGCCTCTGCCTACCCCAATAGGAAACAGGCGTGAAAATACATACGTACATATATTATGTACATGTATAATGTTACTTTATGATTGTCTTCTTTTGCTTACTTATTTATTGTGGAGAACAGCCTATTATACTCGTTTATGGCCGTTTGCATTCATAATTAGCCAGGTGTGCGGAATACTATTTCTAGGAAATTAAGTCGACGATACGGGCGGACACACTTATATTTGTGAAGTATACAACGACCGCAGGATGGAGAGAGGAGGCAGTCAAAGGGATAACACAAGCGAAGCAAGACGTGTGTACATCTAGTGACGGACTTTGTGCGTGTTATTGAATTGTGCATTACATTTGAACTTATTGCATCCGGTTACATAATATTTCTACCTGTGTTATACGTGTTTGTATAGTTCTAATAAATTCTATAGTAATTCCAACGGCATTTTAATTCGAGTCCCATAACTCGTAACAATAATATACTTTTGGAAATCTTCAGGTAAAAATGAAATACTGTTTTGTGATTGAATAGTAGTTCAAGGTTGCATATTTATTTTGTAAAAATGCCGATTAATATTTTATAATACAGCACTCATTTAGCTGCTAAACGAAATATCAGATTTAGTAATGCGCGCTTGCCGATCGTTTGCGAAAGGCCGCCGTAGTAATCGGATGTCTGTGGCTACATACTTAATTTATCATAACACAAGACCTTACATATTATAATACCGCTTCAGGGGGCCTTTAGCTATCAAGGGAGCAAAGGATTCATCACCCCCGGTGACGAAGTGGATGTGTTCTGATTCCCGGGGCACATTCAGGCACTTTTTGCGCTGGATCGGACTGGGCGTAACTACGTTCTAAGTCTCAGCCTTTCCTACACAAAAAGCGCGGGGCACATGGGAGGAGGGTGGTTTTAGTGGGTAAAGTTGCCCGTGCAACTTCTCTGAGTCTCCACACAAGCTGGTTGATTACTGTTCGGATTGCCCCTTATTAAAGGGTAAAGCCTCCATGATCAACTATGGTCTAATCCCTTGCAAAGGACCCAGTATTGTGCGTAAATAGCATTTCCCCCGCCTTAAAAAAAAAAGACCTTACATATTATATAACCCCATTCTAACAGGAACCCTCAATAAATATTTCCATATTATTAAGGATGGCTGTAGTCATTTATGAAATAATGATTTTGAATGAAAAACGATTATGTTTTCATATCTATTACTGTTTATTAGAGCGAAGCATCCCGCTCTCATTTCAACAACATGTCTGCACACGAGTTCACGACACCTCAAGATGAGATTTTACCGATGTTGCCTGATGAAGGGATGCAGCAGAGCACCATCATTGCCGGACTCATGCCTGACTCTTTTGGAGAGATGTTTAATTTCCTCGATGGCGACAGTTTTGGTATAGGTGAGTCTACTATATACCTATACTGGTAGCTATACGTGGAGAACAGAACAGAAGGTGCCAGAATGTTGAAGAAATTACCTTAGTTGGCTTTTGCGTAAAAGAGATCGTGGGCCTTAACGGCCTAGCTACGACCATCTCTTCAACGCCTATTTATTTAACTCAAAATATGAGACTTTAGATTCCAAAGCATATATTAAACAGTATCACCCCATAATCCACTCTTATATTTCAAATAGGGAATCAAAAGTTTTGGATAATTCAATGTTTAGGACAAAGTAGTTTTTGAGTGAAGTAGTATTTTTACCAAGTTTAAAACAAAGGATCTTCTCAATTCATCGTGTAAATATATTTTTCAACACACTTGCTCATAAAGTGGCTCTATGGTCACCGCAATTAGGCACAGAATGACACCCATTATCAAACTGTGATTAAAAAACATTATAACTCACTAGTGAGTTATAGTTTTTTTTTTAATTTTATTGGTTGAGTTGCTTTGTTCTTAAAAAAGTTTTTATTCAAAAAAAAAAGATAGTGTTCTATAGAACAAATAAATTAATGTTCCTATTGCTTGCTCATTTCATGCAACTTCTTATTTAAATAGATAATTTTAACTCGTACGTGTTTAATAAATAAAACTTTCACTCATATATAACTTTTTATCTACTAAATAAAATGAGGTTTTGTTGTTATTTTATTCACAAGTGTGTTGAAAAACGTCGTATGATACACGTGTGTATTGATGATTACCGTCCTCGGCTCTCTTAAGACCCTCGCCTACGGCTCGAGTCTCAATGGCGCCTCGGCGGTAATCACCAATGTTACACACTAGTACCATAATGTACTATTTTTATGTATGTACCTATGTTTTGTATTTACGTAATTTATCCCATACCATCCTATTGGACATAGACTGTAAGAATGAACCATAAAAATTGAATACTACTTAATTGTAAGTAAGGGGAGTGCAACCTTAAAACAGTCCTACTGAGGCTTTACTCCCAAACCCTTTTCGTCGATAGTTTTCGTGCGATCAGCCCGAAAAAGTCAATGAAATCTATATATATATATATATAAAAGAAAGTCGTGGTAATTTCACTATTTATAACTCAAGAACGGCTGTACCGATTTGGCTGAAAATTGGTGGGGAGGTAGCTTAGAACCAGGAGACGGACATGGAATACTTTTTATCCCGTTGGAACCGGTAGGTTGTGCTGAGATCGGGTTCTAGAATCCTCCTAATCACCTGGACCGATTTTGGTGATTTTGTTTTTGTGTGTTTGAGTGGGTTCCCGGATGGTTTAGACTCACAATTAGAAGCGTTTGGTGGCGCTGAGTTCGGGTTCTAGAATCCTCCTAATCACCTGGAGCGGTATGGGTGATTTTGGTTTTTGTGTGTTCGAGTGGGTTCCCGGATGGTTTAGATTCGCAATCAGTACCGGTAGGTGGCGCTGGGATCGGGTCCTAAATTTTTGTGTTGTTCAGAGCAGGACAAAGTCTGCCGGGGCCGCTAGTTTTAGATAAAAAAAAGAAAGAACAAGGGTTTCGATAAAACTACAATAATATCTATACTAGTAACAATATTATAAAAAGGTAAAATTTGTGAGTTTGGATGTTCGGGGCAATCTCCGCTAATACAGGACCGATTGTGAAAATTCTTTCACCAGTACATATATGCATTAGTCCCGAGTGACAGGTTATATTTGATTGTTGGTTATCATTAATAAATCAAAAAAGTAAAAATATTTTATGCCCAGCGAAGTGAGCACGGAAACGCCTATCAAATATGTTACAGCAATCACGTTTAATGCAAGAATTGCTTGCATTCTTATATGAGGCACTGCGACTGCTTTCTGCGTTTATGAATTAATTAAAGGTTACAACTCGTAATGAAATTTGGATATGCGTGCGAGTGTGCGTGGGTCCATGCGTATTTAATAATGGCGCCCAACGGCACGGATCAACTAGTCTCTATTAATATTATAAATGTGAAAATAATTCTGTCTGTCAGTCTGTTCCGTTTTCACGGAAAAACTGCTGGACTGATTTGGTCGAACTGTTCGATTTGGTCGATTTGGCCGATTTTGGTGTACATATGTAGTTTTAATACATAGAAAATGGGCATAGATACTTTTCAACCGGTAGATGGGATAGTTGGCGTGTGCCTGGTCCAACACGCACTTGGACAATTTTGTGTTAAAGAATTGTTTAATTGTAGGACCGATGCACGAATTTGTTTACGGCTGGCAAGCTATAGTGAACACGATGAGTATGAAAAACAATGTTGAAGTGCGGAAGAGAGCTGGCTTGCAACGTTTCGCCCTCGCCGGTATAAATGGCATCACGCTTATTTCCCACATAGGTGTGACAGAGATAATGATCAATGGCACTAGGACGTACTGTTTCGGCGGTGTTTCAAGACCTCCTGGTAGGAGGAGCGTTATTTGTAAGGTATTTATTTATTAAGTTGTTTCTTCGTTTCTTGTCGCCATACACAACGCGGTGCTGGTACCTACGCTCACGTATGGAAGCGAGAGTTGGGTATGGAAGAGAGAGCATGAAAGTAGAGTAAACGCAGTCGAGATGCGAGCACTGCGCAAAATCTGCGAGGTGACGCTCGCGGACCGCGTTCGTAATACCGAAGTAAGAAAGAGAGTTGGTCTGAAAGAGAGTGTCGGGGTGAAGGTAAGGAAAGAATGCATGATGAAAGAATGACTAAACAGATATACAATGCAAAAGTGGATGGATGCAGAAGTCGTGGAAGGCCACGACACACCTTCCATGATCAAATTGATCGTGTACTAGCGGAGGGTGATGTCAGGAGCCTTAAGAACAGACGAGCGTGCATGACAAGAGTTATGAATGTCAAAGAAGCAAGTGAGGTGTGTAAGAATGGGCCTAAATGGCGCTCTGTTGTACGTGCCTACCCCGCAAGGGAACTGGCGTGAAGTTATGTATGTAAGTTGTTTCTTATTGAGAAGCATGTGTCAGGTTAAATTGAATAATATTGTAACAATTCAGGCCCCGACAAAAACAAATCCACCAGCATATCTGAAACAAAACACATTTTATTACCTGTCTGCATTTAAACATGTTGTAATTCTTTTATGATCGTCTTCTTTTGTTTACTTATTGATTGGCATACATTTCTAGAATACAGCCCATTGTTTTATTGTACTCTTTTATGGCAGTTTGCGGCCGAGTCATTAGCCAGGTGTGGCGGATTAAGTCGACTACGATGCGGGCACATTACATTTGTGGAGTATAAAACGATGGTCTGGTTGAGGGAGAGGCAGTCGAGCGAGAACCACGATCAAATCGAGACGTTTGTACTACAATCGGGAATCTAATAGTGACCACTTTGCGCGATTTATTGAATTACGACCTTCTGCATTACGTTTGGACTTGTTGTGTTCGGTTATATTTGTACCTGTGTTATACGTGTTTGTGTAGTTCTAATAAACTCTATAATAATTCCAACGGCATTTTAATTCGAGTCTCGTAACTCGTAACAATATTATAAGGAATGGTGTGATAAGGTGATAGTTTATAAGATATAATAACAAGAGCTCAAACAGGAATGTTAATGTCGTTTAGGTATCAGTGCCGTGACTAGCCTTTTATACGCCCTATGCGAGCTTCTATAACTGCGCCCTTGTTTTTTTAGATATTATAGGTTCCGTAGCTAGAGCAATGCTATGTATAGGCCTACTTTATTTCTTTCAGAGTGATAAAATAACGCACGATGACCTTGGTGTTGGTGGACCAACTATCTAATATTTTGGAAGAAATATCTATTTTTTTAAAGAACTAGAACAAAAAAATGAGCGCGACGTTTTGTCTAATTTAACAGACGTTTTTAAATTTAAATAAAAAATGCATTAACTAAAATGTACCTAACCAAATCATAATTTGCAGTAAACCTGCGAAAAGTCGAAATGTGTGCTGGAACACACAGTAGAAGTGAAACTTCAACAAACAAACCAAGCAGCAAAGTTTTAACTTGAAGTTTTACGGGCAGATTGTTAATGTACTTGTCCAATTTGAAAACCTGCCCGTAAAACTTCAAGTTAAAATTTTGTTGCGATTCGTTTTTCCACTTGTCGGTTGAAGTTTCACTTCTACTGTGTGTCTCAGTTTCAAATAGATTTAATGTACAGACACGGCATTTTTTTTTATTGTAGGAGTTCAGCAGACAGGCAGACGGCCCACTTGATTGAAAGCGGTTACCATCGCCTATGGACATTTACAACACCGAAGGTGCTACAAATGCACTGCTGCTCTCTTAAGGGAGACTGGAACCTGGTCACTAATGCCGGAACACAACTCAAGGTTGTTATGGCGACATACTTTAGACTAGGGGTTGTAGCCATCCAATCGGGCAAATGGCTGTGGGTTGTTTAGTCACCTCTTACGACAGGCCGCCCCAACGCAGGAAATTGTATTCTTTCTCCGTTAGAATGTTATAATATTATAGAGTAACTCACGATAATTTATAATTCGAATGAAATAATTTGCATTACTTTACAGGGTGCTATGTATCAAGAAGGCCGTTTCTCATGTAAAGTTCCCTATTTAAGATACCCGACAGTTTTGGGCTATAGATATTGCATCGACAAATATGCAGCTGTGAACACACTTGATGGGACATATAAAAGTTTGTAGAAATATATTCTCTTGTTTTCATCTTATGATTAAATATGTTGTCAGCCAGTGTTAAGAATACTTGAACATTATTTTTTTTTAAATAAACTTCAAGCAATACTCTATGCCAAATTGAAGGTCTTTGACTGAGGCTTAACGACGCAATTCTAGAGGCAGCTCAGAAAGCATATCTCTTTTTTTTATTTTTTTTTATTTTTTATTGCAGGAGTTCAGCAGACAGGCAGGCGGCCCACTTAGTGGAAAGCGGTTACCATCGCCTATGGACATTTGCAACACCAAAGGTGCTACAAATGTGCTGCCGCTCTCTTAAAGGGGACTGGAACCTGGTCACTAATGCCGGAACACAACACAAGGTTGTTATGGCGGCATACTCTAGACCAGGGGTGGTCGCCATCCAGTCGAGCAAATACTCTACCACCTGGCTGTGGGTTGTATAGTCGCCTCTTACGACAGGCCGCCGGGCCGCAGGAAATTGTATTCTTTCTCCGTTAAAGAAAGAAAGAAAGAAAGAAAGAAAATATTTATTTCAAATCCGTTCCTGCACGGATAAATAATCTCGCTAAACATTTGAAATTTTGAACAGAATTATACATTAAAAACAATCAATATTCTACATCTTTTGTTCGTTTAAAACTTAAATTGCACAGAATAATAGATAAAACATCAAACTTGACAATTGTCAATGAGCCCCAAAATATATTCACACGATAAAACATTAAACCAGAGAACGGTGTAAATCAGTTATTCCCAACAATTTCTGAAGCAGTGCCCCCTTTAAACGAAAATAAAAATATCAATATCCGAGGGGGAAATTTTTCGAAATTAACTATTGTGGTCTATTGTCCACAATAGTTAATTTTGTATATAACTAACTTTTTCTCGCGACTTAATATGTATCAGATGCCCTACCATTAGTAACCTATATCGTCCATTGGCTTTCAAACTATCTTTGCAATTAATCATTACGATCTGTTGCTGCCTGAAAAATCAATAACGAAAAACAATGTTTCTTGGCCGTCTCAACGTTCTCTACTTGACTCTAAAGCCGGTACAGTTCTCATAGACGTCTTCAGCGCCCACTGGGGTGCAGTATCGTCGTTTTGGAAACGTATGATTTAAATCCGATATACTTATTACTGAACTTGTGACCTGCTGAACTTTTGTGAGTGGCCTAGTATACTACATACCTCTATAATATAATGGATTTACATTGGTAACACTTTTGGTTTTGCAAATGTCCACAGACGATGTAGCGACTTTCTATCAAGTGGGCTGTCAGCTTGTCTCCTGTGTATTTTACTAGTAAAAACATTTCCCGCGGCTCCTCATCTAATGTGAACACTATAAAAAAGGTTGAGTATGGCTGGTTTAAAGAAACACAAGCCAATATACGTAGAGCGTATTTTACGAAAAAACGTCCGGCATCAAATATGCCACGTTTTTATATTGTTTTTGTCAAGTGTTTTAATGTAAATTCGGAATCGTTTAAAAATTATTGCACTTTTCTAAAATTCTCTTGCACTACGGTAGCACCCAGTCTACGGTACTTATTTTGGGAGTCAGTGTCTATAGGTACTACATTTGCGTAATCTAGTCATAGTTATTGATTTGCTCTTTATTATTTATAATATTTTCCTCTCATTTAAGAGACTTACTGCGCCCGAGGTGAATCAATTCCAAAATTCCATTACGATTATATTTGCGAAAGACGTGACATCAAAATCAAGCGGATCAATTTAACTGATCCTAATGAAAGATTCAATATACGTAATCCAATTGTCCGAAGGGCGGAGTACTACAGAGCACCTTACGATATATTGAAGGCTTGTCCAGACTGGTAGGTATATATGTTAGACACTGATCGTGCGTGTACAGTACACCATCTTACATTATATACATACTCCGCTGCTGCATTCGCTCGTCTATATCGAGGGCTTCATAACAAATGGGCATACAGACAAAAGTGCAGTTTTACACAAAGGACAAAATTGTGAATAAAACAAAACTAGTTGATTGTACATACATATATACATAACTTCACGCCAGTTCCCTTGCGGGGTAGGCACGAGCAACAGAGCGCCATTCAGGCTTATTCTTACACACCTCACTTGCTTCTTTGACGTTCATAACTCTTGTCATGCACGCTCGTCTGTTCTTAAGGCTGCTGACATCACCTTCTGCTAGTACACGATCAATTTGATCATGGAAGGTGTGTCGTGGCCTTCCACGACTTCTGCATCTATCCACTTTTGCATTGTATATCTGTTTAGTCATTCTTTGATCATGCATTCTTTCCACATGCCTGAACCACCGGAGCATTCCTTCCCTTACCTTCACCCCGACACTCTCAAAACTTTATTTCTCATAAACCCGTGGTGATGGAAAATCGTTATATATTTTGGATAACTCCCACTATATCTATATAAATTATAGCCTATGTGTTATTCTGATATGTAAGCTATATTGTGAAGTTAAGTAAGAGAGAGAGTTGGTCTGAAAGAGAGTGTCGGGGTGAAGGTAAGGAAAGGAATGCTCCGGTGGCTCGGGCATGTGGAAAGAATGCATGATGAAAGAATGACTAAATAGATATACAATGCAAAAGTGGATAGATGCAGAAGTCGTGGAAGGCCACGACACACCTTCCATGATCAAATTGATCGTGTACTAGCAAAAGGTGATGTCAGGAGCCTTAAGAACAGACGAGCGGGCATGACAAGAGTTATGAATGTGAAAGAAGCAAGTGAGGTGTGTAAGAATAAGCCTAAATGGTGCTCTGTTGTCCGTGCCTACCCCGCAAGGGAACTGGCGTGAAGTTATGTATGTATGTATGTATGTATGCTCATTGTTATTCAGTTTGCGGCTGACCGTCATTGCGCTAGGTCACGTAGCATATATTTGTATAATATCTGGAATTCGACACTGAAAAATTTACCATTCAAATACAAACACGGTTATAAATATGAAACACTAAATTCTCTGAGTATGTTTATCTCGGAATGCTGGGAAATGATTTTGATTTCGGACCGTAATTGGCAGCGGTTTCTTAACCGCGTGTTGCGGTTGAGGATTTTTTTCGCACACGCAAATTTTTCCGTAAACCATAGACAACTGCAATTCAATTATTTCTTTTTAAAATATTTTTGAAATGTACCCTCCTTATGATTGTTGAGATATGAAACTCGATGAAACGAAAAAGCGACACTAAATACAGATAAACACATAAATCTATAGGACTAAGAAGACGCGAGAGAATGAGATAGAATACATACATACATAACTTCACGCCAGTTCCCTTGCGGGGTAGGCACGAACAACAGAGCGCCATTCAGGCTTATTCTTCTTACACACCTCACTTGCGTCTTTGACATTCATAACTCTTGTCATACATGTCTTAAGATAGAATACATTATATTTAATCGTTTAAACACTATGATTATACAGATAGAGTTGGAAATGTTTTGGAAGATTTTTGTTGATACTTCAAATTTAGTGTTTTAAAGCTTAAATAGCAATATAGCATATGAAATGTGACGTCACGAAATTTGGACTCCCTTCCACCCTTTGTCACACTGTTTCACTACTGCGTGTGAACTGCACACTGTGTTGAAATTTTAGGTACGGCTGTAACCTTCAAATATCTCCAGAAATGCTTCACCAAGAGTTACCAGCTGCTTTGATGGATGCGAATGAGACTGCGTTTGTCGGTCACGGTGGGAAATATTGGCTGTCACTATATTATACTCAGGTATATACGTTCTAGCTAAAGCTTATTATGTGATAGTAATTAAAACTTAGGAAATAAAGGATTCAGAGCCTTTTACAGCTAGGTCGATATATATATAACTTCACGCCAGGTCCCTTGCGGGGTAGGCACGAACAACAGAGCACCATTCAGGCTTATTCTTACACACCGCACTTGCTTCTTTGACGTTCATAACTCTTGTCATGCACGCTCGTCTGTTGTTAAGGCTCCTGACATCACCTTCTGCTAGTACACGATCAATTTGATCATGGAAGGTGTGTCGTGGCCTTCCACGACTTAATATATAAACATATAAATAAATACTATGTTTTTAGTAAATATTTAGACATAAAACAGTACAGATAAATTTGTTTAATTTAAACATGATTAACCTTTGCTACTCAGGCTATTATATTGCTATATTTATAAGTATGATTAGGATATTTTTTTAATTTATCATATACCAACATATAGATATTTATCTACTTTATATTTTTGCAATTTTATTGGTTTTAAATGTTTTTATATTGCGATAAATTAATATTTAATTTTAATAATTTAGGTATTTTGTATGACATGATTGATTATTTGGGCATTTTTAAATACTTGTATAAATTTTGGCTCCTTTAATGGTTTTAGTATATCATTAATATTAGCGCCACCTTTTATCCGTGCAGAACGGAGAAAAAATACAATTTCCTGCGTTGGGGCGGCCTGTCGTAAGAGGCGACTAAACAATCCACAGCCAGGTGGTAGGGTATTTGCCCGACTGGATGGCTACCACCCCTGTTCTAGAGTATGCCGCCATAACAACCTTGAGTTGTGTTCCGGCATTAGTGACCAGGTTCCAGACTCCCTTACGAGAGCAGCAGCGCATTTGTAGCACGTTCGGTGTTGCAAGTGTTCATAGGCGATGGTAACCGCTTTCCATCCAGTGGGCCGTCTGCCTGTCTGCTGAACTCCTGCAATAAAAAAATATAAAAAAAACATATCAAGTTTCCTAATTAGCGGGTGTGCTGGGTTTATAGCAATTTGCTTCGCTAGTTGTTATTACACCTTGCGCGTGATACCTCGCTGCACCGCCACGCCCTCGCGACGCACACGCAATTGAAAACGCACGCATTTAAGCTATCGAAGGTTTCTGTATCCTTTACTTAATTAGTGGGACATTCACCCCACCTGATCAAGGCTCGAGGTTTGATTTCTTTAGTAGGTTTACGAACTTAAAAGTTTGATGCATCTGCGTTTCTTACGTTCTCCTATAGAAAAATCCAGCGACACTTACATTATGCCATGTTGATCAGCATCGGAAGAATCCCTTAACGAGTGCTGTCTTTGGCTGGTGGTTAACTACGGGGTCAGTTAGGAAGTCCCAATATATGCTAGTTAACCTTGTGAAGATTGACATGTGAAGCGATCGTCTCCAAAGGATGCAGAAGATGGAGCGAAGTCAAGAAAACTAGGAAAGTAGAAACCGGATTCAGAAACAACACGCTGTGGATGCAACCAGAATTTTTTCTCTTGAATTATGATAATAAGAAGAACTAAACCTATTACCTATTTAATTTATATATGTATGTATATAAAAATGAATCGTAGAAATGTATGTCCGCGCATAACTTGAGAATGACTTTACTGATTTTAATGAATGTTTGTGTGTATTTAGGGGGGTAACCGGATTATTTAGCTTCACATTTGGAACTGGCAGGTGGCGTTGGGATCGGGTCCTGAATTTTAAATTTTATCAGGGCAGGTCAATGACTACTGGGACCTGTAGTAATAAAATAAAAATTATTTCCAGCTCTCAACATACGCTATTTATTTCCAATCACATGGCGAATATCCTTGGCAATCAAATAGACCTATTACATCTATTGACAAAGGTATGTATTTTTTTTTTGTTACATATGTATGTGTTTTAGATTATTGTACTATTTAAATCACTTTAAAGAAAGAATGCATGATGAAAGAATGACTAAACAGATATATATATACAATGCAAAAGTGGATGGATGCAGAAGTCGTGGAAGGCCACGACACACCTTCCATGATCAAATTGATCGTGTACTAGCAGAAGGTGATGTCAGGAGCCTTAAGAACAGACGAGCGTGCATGACAAGAGTTATGAATGTCAAAGAAGCAAGTGAGGTGTGTAAGAATAAGCCTGAATGGCGCTCTGTTGTTCGTGCCTACCCCGCAAGAGAACTGGCGTGAAGTTATGTATGACGGCTTCTGTAGTTGAGCGGGCTAAGCCTTTGCCGGCCTACCTCACTGCAACGCAGAGGCTCCGGGTTCGATTCCTGGTATAGTAAATTTCGGAAACGTATTTTCTCCGTTATTTACTATGGTCTGGGTGTCGGGGATCGGCCCCAGAGTAGTCCGTTGTATATTACCCATAACACAAGCGTAACTTGCTTAATTTGGGGATATACAATGTGTGTGTTTGTCTGCCGATTATTATCATTATTCACATATATATTTCATTTCATGTCATGTATGTATTTATGTAAATCAGTTTATTTAGAGATATAACAATAATAGAGGGTAGTTTGTATCGATTATCACGCTAGTAGGCGCGTTCCGTCATCGCTCGATAATAAAAGTGTGCGGATAGAACGACGAGACAAGATACCTACTCCGACTTTGGACTTGCGTACAGAATCTCATTTCGACTTTGGTCCGATGCATATGTCGTGGTAACACTCTAAGGTGACTAATTATATAATTTCATCCGTGCAGGAACGGAGAAAGAATACAATTTCCTGCGGCCGGGTGGCCTGTCGTAAGAGGCGACAAAACAACCCACAGCCAGGTGGTAGGGCATTTGCCCGACTGGATGGCTACCACCCCTGGTCTAGCGTATGTCGCCATAACAACCTTGAGTTGTGTACCGGCATTAGTGACCAGGTTCCAGTCTCCCTTAAGAGAGCAGCAGCGCATTTGTAGCAACTTCGGTGTTGCAAATGTCCATAGGCGATGGTAACCGCTTTCCACCAAGTGGGCCGTCTGCCTGTCTGCTGAACTCCTGCAATAAAAAATAATTATTGTGCTAGAAGTGAGTTTTATTACATCTTTTCATTGTATGTATACCATCATCTCTCATCTGCTTTATTCCTACCACAGGTTGCCTGAAAAAGTTCACGCTGTAGCGATGAGATCTTAATTTTTTTTACATACATACATACATAACTTCACGCCAGTTCCCTTGCGGGGTAGGCACGAACAACAGAGCGCCATTTATGCTTATTCTTACACACCTCACTTGCTTCTTTCACATTCATAACTCTTGTCATACACGCTCGTCTGTTCTTAAGGCTCCTGACATCACCTTCTGCTAGTACACGATCAATTTGATCATGGAAGGTGTGTCGTGGCCTTCCACGACTTCTGCATCCATCCACTTTTGCATTAATTTTTTTTAATGTTATAATATTGAGCTGTCTATCTATGTATCAATCTTATCACAGTTGTAATTTGTATATCAATAATTCATTATTTTTAATGTTATTTTTTAGGTGGAATATGGGAGCAATTGTTGAAAGCAAACATTGGTCCAGACATGAACCTCCATTATAACTTAAACGGAATTTATAATAGGTACCCAGGTGGATCTGTTTTTCCAGATCTAATGCGAAACGATGGACCAGTGAGTTATTTATATATAGTTAATTTAGTTTACAAGTTTAGAATGCTCCGGTGGTTCGGGCATGTGGAAATAATGCATGATGAAAGAATGACTAAACAGATATACAATGCAAAAGTGGATGGATGCAGAAGTCGTGGAAGGCCACGACACACCTTCCATGATCAAATTGATCGTGTAATATCAGAAGGTGATGTCAGGAGACTTAAGAACAGACGAGCTTGCATGACAAGAGTTATGAATGTCAAAAAGGCAAGTGAGGTGTGTAAGAATAAGCCTAAATGGCACTCTGTTGTTCGTGCCTACCCCGCAAGGGAACTGGCGTGAAGTTATGTATGTATGTAATTTAGTTTACCGTAATATTGTTACGAAGTAGCTTACTGTTTGGATACGTAGAGTTGGTGTAATCGATTAATATTCACCATGAATAATACCGCTTCGGGGGGCCTTTAGCTATCAAGGGAGCAAAGGATTCATCACCCCCTCTGACGAAGTGGATGTGTTCTGATTCCCGGGGCACATTCAGGCACTTTTTGCGCTGGATCGGACTGGGCGTAACTACGTTCTAAGTCTCAGCCTTATCTGCATAAAAAGCGCGGCGCACATGGGAGGAGGGTGGTTTTAGTGGGTAGTGGTTGTTGCCCGTGCAACTTCTCTGAGTCTCTACACAAGCTGGCTCGATTATTGTTCGGATTGCCCCTTATCAAAGGGGAAAGCCTTCATGATCAACTATGGTCTAATCCCTTGCAAAGGACCCAGTATTGTGCGTAAACAGCATTTCCCCCGCCTTAAAAAAAAAATCGATTAATATTCATTTCTTTTTTTGTATCAATTATCCCACTAAAAGTATGATTGTAACACTGTGACGACGCTTGTCATTCTCTTTGCAATCATCCTAGAAATAACACACTGGAACAAATGCAATTGATAAGCGTTTACCCTAATTTTATTCCTAAATACACAAAATCTAGAAAAGGAATTTTTACAAGAAACGCCGTTATATTTAAAATTAAAATAGCATTTAGGCCACTCCCATTCGGCAGACGGGACGGCAGACAACTTTTTATTTATTTACTCATATTTGATTCTTATCCAATCGAGATAAGATATATAATCCAGTGCTCGGACACTGATCTCGGTGTTTCGCAGCGAGTTTTAGTCTGCGGTATCGTATAGCACACTAAAAGGTACTGTGGCGGAAGGCGTTGGTATGCGCCAGTATCCTCTTGCCCCGTTATTCCTGGATGTGCGCTTGCCCTTATAAACGAAATTATTATTTATTATACAATGCTTTTTTATATTTTAATTACCATAAAATCTACGTTCCAATTGCGGCTCACAATGCTCAAAATGCTCCTTCAGCCGTTCCACATAGCGACTACGGTCGTTATGGTCGCTGTAAAAACAGCGTTCTCAACGACCCATGTCAAGAGGCAGGTCAAAATGAGCGTTGACCACAGAATATTAATTCACTAAGACGTTGACAAAGACGTGATTTTCAAATCAACCAATGACATTTCTGTATTATTGACATCAACGCTCTATAACCCATTCCACTGGAGTTTATGATTGTAACGCCAGCAAGAAAGTAGAACGGGAAAGGTCGCAGTCGTGAGCGTGGTCGTTGTGACCGTCAAATGGAACACGGCCTTCAATAGTGAATTATATTAAAATTATATTAAATTATTAAAAATAATTTTAATTTTATAATGTCAGTAGCTGTCCCGGCAGACGTTGTTCTGCCCTGAAGAAATAAAATTGGAACCCGAATTTAGAGAGAGAGAGAGAAATTTAGGGTCCGATTTTGAATCTAAACCATCCTCGAATCCACTTGAACACACACAAAAAAATTCATTCAAATCGGTCCAGCCGTTTAGGAGGAGTTCACTGTCAACACATGTACAGAAGAATTATATATATAATGTCATAAGATAGCTATAGTATTCTTTTTCCATAGTTTTTTTTTATTGCAGGAGATCAGCAGACAAGCAGACGGCCCACTTGATGGAAAGCGGTTACCATCGCCTATGGATATTTGCAACACCAAAGGTACTACAAATGCGCTGCTGCTCTCTTAAGGGAGACTGGAACCTGGTCACTAATGCCGGAACACAACTCAAGGTTGTTATGGCGACATACTCTAGATCAGGGGTAGCCATCCAATCGGGCAAATGCCCTACCACCTGGCTGTGGGTTGTTTTGTCGCCTCTTACGACAGGCCACCCGGCTGCAGGAAATTGTATTCTTTCTCCGTTCCTGCACGGATAAAACGTGTTAGTACGATTTAGTACGATTTTAATAAATAGGATTGCAACATCACTCCTGAATTAAATTAAATTTGCAACGATTGTTAATATGATTATTAATACTCTAATCTATGCAGGTCCAACCATCGAACTTCAGAACAGAATTGCGCGATGGTCCTCAAGAAGATTTGCTGGTTGGCAACAGTCATATATCAGCTGATCCTGCAGGTGTGAATCACTTATTAAACAATACTTACAGAATCTGTTAAGAACGTGTTATCTATACTAATAATATTATAAAGAGGAAAGATTTGTATTTTTGTATGTTTGTAACGATTACATTCAGAAACTACTGGACCGACTTCAAAATTTCTTTCATCGTTCGAATGCTTTTCTCTTTTTTTTTTAAGGCGGGGGAAATGCTATTTACGTACAATACTGGGTCCTTTGCAAGGGATTAGATCATAGTTGATCATGAAGGCTTTCCCCTTTGATAAGGGGCAATCCGAACTATAATCAAGCCAGCTTGTGTGGAGACTCAGGTGGAGACTCAGAGAAGTTGCACTGGCAACAACCACTACCCACTAAAACCACCCTCCTCCCACGTGCCCCGCGCTTTTTATGTAGGAAAGCCTGAGACTCAGAACGTAGTTACGCCCAGTCCAAACCGTTCGAATGCTACATTATCCCTGACTAATACAGACTATAAAAAAATAGGGATCTCAACAAAAACTCCAGTAATGTAACCCATTAATTTAAAGAAAATCTTGGCGCTGGAATCGGGTTGTACGATTTTGATGAAATTTTATATGTCTTTGAGTAGGTTCCGAGGTGGTTTAGATTCACAATTAGACCCTGTAGGTGGCTGGAATCGGATTCTACGTTTTTTTTAGGGCAGGATAACGTCTGCCGAGTCGCTAGTTTTTTATAATAACATAAGATAGTTTTATGTTCGTTGTCACTTGTGCAAAATTTTATATAAAGAGCGAGTCAAAATAAGGATTTAAAAGCGAATTGTTTTATACTTTCATAGATTTGACTATATCTATACAGCTAAATAAAATTGAAGTGTCTGTTTGTAATGTCAGAA
Source organism: Dendrolimus kikuchii (assembly GCA_019925095.2). Lineage (NCBI taxonomy): Eukaryota > Metazoa > Arthropoda > Insecta > Lepidoptera > Lasiocampidae > Dendrolimus > Dendrolimus kikuchii. The sequence continues at coordinate 2,034,409 of CM034387.1, forward strand.
TAAAAGCTTTCTACTAAACGGATATAAGTATATATTTACAAAAAAAAACAATTTTTAATGTCTGTCTAGATATTCCGGCTAATCTCTGAAACGGCTGGAGCAATTTTTACGCGACTTCCACTGGCAGATAGCAGATGTTATAATGAGTAATTTAGGCTAGTTTTTAGGATTCCGCGAAAAAGGAATCCACGCGGACATAGCCGCGGGCACAGCTAGTTTAGAATAAATCGGAAACTCTACTTTTGCTTTTTTTGTTGTGGTATACTTAGTCTCCTATAATATTAATGTACTGTGTTCCTCGGTTCGCGTTTGAATTAATGATTTTATTTGTTGTACAAAAACTTGGCAACCCTAATTCACCCAAATTACCAACTATTATATTTATTGCGTCAATGTATAATCGTATCAGATTATCAACGTATGACGTTGCTTAATTGTCATTGATATTTGTGATAACTGTTTTAATCGTTATTTTATCTGCTCACAGGAGGCGATCCAAATATTGGTCCAGCAAAATTCGTGCATGATTCTCAGATTCAAGGCAATTTTGAACACGGGAAAAACTTATCTTAAACTCATATATTATGTTATAAATTATTGAGGATAATAATAAATGAATAATAATAGCTTATAGCTTTTTCGTTAATTTTCCTCGTAAATTAATGAGTTATATTGTGGTGTTAGGTTGACTTTTATAACGAGTTAATTTTTTACCAAGGTCATATGACCACTATACATATTTTAGTTTTAATTCGTTCTAGTTACTTTTACAAATGGTTGTTTTTAACGCTTTGCGAAACCATGACTACATATAAAAGAGGCCATGCGCGAGTCGGAATCGTGGTGTACGATTTCCCTGTATAATGCAATATTCACCCAAGCACAAGTTTTAAATAGTGCTTATATGGAGAATTAAAAGAGATATATTTTTTTTATAACATGTTTAATGCTCAGAAGTTTTTATGACTTAATACTTTATAGCCAGTTCTCAAATATATATAGAATAGAATATACTTTATTGTACAAAAATGCTATATAAAGTCAAGAACATTAATATACAAGTACAATCGGCGGTCTTATCGCCCATGGCGATTTATTCCATACATTCTGGATGGAGTATACGAAGTACAACAAAAGTCGGTAGTTGCTAAAAAAGCACTCGTACAATAATTAAATCTATTAATTAATAAATATACACAATACACAAACAATATATAGTCACAAATGTTATGTCATTTTGTATAATATATGTTATTTTCGTCATAAACGTAATATTATTACACATACTTTCAATTCTGCTTCAATTTTAAGCAGCCTAAGTGATGTATATAAACAGTATAACATGGAATCATTATATGCCATTGAATGTCCTTGGTTCCTTTGATCTCTGCGCCCTTAAATCAAATTGTTTCAGTTTGGTTGAATCAATTAATTCAGATTTAAATTACTGTGTTTATAAATCCGAAATGACAAGGTTCACAGTGTAAATATAAAATGTAACAACTGAATGTAACATTCTTCTTTAATATCTGCTAATTTCAACCAAATGTATTCAATGGAATATGGATGAAATCAGTCAGGTTCAGTATTTCATCGAATAAATCAAAGTGATACCTACATATAAACATAAACTTGAATTATTCAATGTCATTGATTACATATCATTAAATTTAGTTGTTTTGTCTAATATCAACATTAAATTTGATTAGCTTTGATACTTTTGTACACGCAACAGTCTCTGGAAAAAAATGTTCTACCGAATTATATAAATGCGCTACGTTGGCAATACAAACGCGAGTACAGTAGTGATGTACCAATTATTCAATAGATATCTATAATATATTATAATCGATATAATTGTAATAATAATGTATTAGATATAAGTATGAACTTAAACCATTTTTAGAGATTTAATTACACTTCATAGCAGCCAGTAGATTGCCTAAACGATAAACGTGGTAAAACCCACTATAGTGGTAGGTAGTGGACTTTCCGCGCATTGCTTTCACAGGCAGCTAAGCGCTATCAGGCAGTTTGTTTCGAACAGTTCACGAGTACAGTGCTGGCGCGATTACCGTGTAAAGCTTGTAAATATTTTTTTTATAGTGCTTACGTTGTATATTGTGGACTTTTTCAATATAAAATACTCTACAATTCATTGTTTCATTCACGATCCAATGACCACAACATAGAATAAGTGTTTTAATATACATTAATAGGTAATTCATCATACACTCGTATATTATACAACTCTAGTTAATCAATAATCTAGAAAACATATTTAATCAAATATAATAATAATCATATTCTGAGTGCGTTTATGAATAACACTTATTTCAAGTCTTTTTTTAATGAGTTTATAAACCTTGTATAACTTTTATGTTTAAAGGGGGTTAGAAGTTTAAATTTGAATTGAAAAAAAGGAAATTAATGAAGGATGACGAATAAATTACTTGACTTATTATAAAATTTCATACCGGGTGCCTTATATGAAAATTAATTATTAAGTAGTAAACTCCATCAAATTCAATACATATGCTGTATTGCCGGATATATTAGAGCAAGACAAGAATTTGATTAAAAGACACTTATACTTGCTTTAGAGAAAATGGTAGACGGCTGTAAGACGTCAATAATGTCTTGTAATCTAATTTAATATGTTATTTTGCCGCTTTTGTTTTCATTATTCATTATTATTCATACATTACATTATCGTTGCGTTGACATTGACTTAACTCGATTCGTTTGAATAATTAAATACTCGCAACACTAGCATGAAATATCATCTGTGTATTTCGTCTGACATCTTTCTTTGTGCAATTTCTGTTCGCTCACGAAAAATCCCGTTACAATATCTCTTTCGCAATTCATCTATGTAACAAAGGTTTGGACAAACTACACGACGGCCAGTGAAGCGAAGCATAAAATAAAAATTCGCCATCTCTCTAAGACGGCGTGCCAATGATAAATTAGTTATTTATCGATTTTAGCCTGTAAAGCTTAATATTGTTTCAACGCTGTTTATTTATTAGTGTGGACGGTTGTTGTGCAAAAGAGTCACAATATTTCGATCAAAGTATTACCCAAGGTACGTATAGTTGTTGCGTTTCTGTCGATTTTGTCACGGGTCATGTTGGGTTCCATTGTGACGCATAGCGAAGTGATTTTTCGTAGGACTGTTACGTTAATTAGTTCAAGTCTATCAATCATTCGAGGGCTATGTCTATATATAGCTGATAGGTCTTTGACAGCAGCGATTGCCAGGCCAGTGAGCTTTAAAGTGATAGGCTGCTTTTGCTTCCTTTGCCTGGGTGAAGGAAACATGCAGTACAATAAAACATTCTTATTTATATTTCAATATAATGTATACTATCTATTCTATCAGCTTAGTTCCCCATAAGGTAATATAAAGGCTGGTGTAATTCCACAGCAATCTCTTCTAGGAAACTTTTCAATTGGTTATCATTTATTTTTCTTTTTGTGCAAAAGCATGAAGTGTGGGTTTATTTAATGCGTGCTTTATGAGGTTGAAACCATAATTTAAGACTAGAATTCTTTGCTCTGTTATTCAATAGGAGTATAAATATCGATGGCCCTATTTATATTGAGTTAGTGTACGTTTGTACGCTTTTTCTTCAAGAACCTTACAGAAACTTACAATCGTAGTCTAACTTAATATAAATAAGACCGTAAGGCTTTTACTATTATAATAAAAGTCACCTTCCATGATCAAATTGATTGTGTACTAGCAGAAGGTGATGTCAGGAGCCTTAAGAACAGACGAGCGTGCATGACGAGACTTATGAATGTCAAAGAAGCAAGTGAGGTATGTAAGAATAAGCATGAATGGCGCTCTGTTGTTCGTGCCTACCCCGCAAGGGAACTGGCGTGAAGTTATGTATGTAATAAAAGTCACCCTTTTAGAAATACCTACATACCTTGAAGGTACAGTTGCCTCTCATTGGTTAAGTTATCTTTCAAATTCTAACTTAATGTAGTTACTTCTTTGGAGATTATTTTCTACTGTTATTGAAACACTTCAATTTATAATGTTACAGCTTGCTTATTTAAAGTGATTATTCTTTACTTATTTTGTTTATTAAGTTTATAAGTTGATGTACTTGTCACAGTCAACAGTTGCCGTGCCATAAACTACATACATACATAACTTCACACCAGTTCCCTTGCGGGGTAGGCACGGACAACAGAGCGCCATTCAGGCTTATTCTTACACACCTCACTTGTTTCTTTGACATTCATAAGTCTCGTCATGCATATTTGTCTGTTCTTAAGGCTTCTGACATCACCCTCCGCTAGTACACGATCAATTTGATCATGGAAGGTGTGTTGTGGCCTTCCACGACTTCTGCATCCATCCACTTTTGCATTGTATATCTGTTTAGTCATTCTTTCCACATGCCCGAGCCACTGGAGCATTCCTTTCTTTACCTTCACCCCTACATTCTCTTTCAGACCAACTCTCTTTCTTACTGCTACTCTACTTATGGTAAAATTGCTTATACTCATTAATTTGTCAGAGTTTACTTTAAAATAATAATACCTGGATGAATATTCCGCTGCTGGGTTTTTTGGTCTGTCTCTGGGAAATGAACCGCATGTCCAAGCTTAACTAGGCCTTTCTCACATGTGTAATCATTTTTAAAAGTTTCCTAATGCTTTAGCTAGTCCCAAGAAACAATCTGATGTAAGATATGATGGATTCATTATCATTTTAGCTAAGCAGCTGCACCTAATTCCTTTTGCACTGGCCGAAATGTATCTTTTAGGCTACAAAAGCAAAATGAAGGCGAACATTTCGTGTATGATGTTTATCGTCTTATTTGTAAAGAGTTACAGCAAGTTTGAACTATTCTTTGAGGAGCCAATATTGCAGTAACTATTTCGTCTTTACCTTCGGCATATACATATTTCTTGAAAAAATTCAGCTGTGCAAATTCAAAACCTACCAATGGACATTGTTTTTAAAATTAATGTTCATTCATATACATACATACATACATAACTTCACGCCAGGTCCCTTGCGGGGTAGGTACGAACAACAGAGCGCCATTTAGGCCCATTCTTACACACCTCACTTGCTTCTTTGACATTCATAACTCTTGTCATGCACACTCGTCTCTTCTTAAGGCTCCTGACATTCATTCATATAGATGCACATATATTATCTCAGTGTCTTGCTAATCATTTTCTAATATATGCTTACAATTCTAAAACATTTAAGACCGCATCAATATGGTATAGCTACTGATAATCTTCATCAAAAATATTGAAATGACCTATCAGTGAAGTATGTGACATTTTTAATAAATGCACATCTACATATATCTGTTTTTTGCAATAACTTACTGTCCAGGCTGTGCGTCTTTGGAATGAGCTTCCTATTGCTATAAGTCAAGTCAAATCCTAATAGTGTTATAAAAATCTGGTTTATAAGCATAACTATTATAACATATTGCATATAATAAGGCCTAATATGGTTATGTATATACATATGACACACACATATATATATATATGGTTTTTGTACTTATATTATGTATACTTATCATTTGTCATTATTTATAAACTGCAACATCATCAGTTCATAATACCGAAGTAAGAAAGAGAGTTGGTCTGAAAGAGAGTGTCGGGGTGAAGGTAAGGAAAGGAATGCTCCGTTGGTTCGGGCATGTGGAAAGAATGCATGATGAAAGAATGAATAAACAGATATACAATGCAAAAGTGGATGGATGCAGAAGTCGTGGAAGGCCACGACACACCTTCCATGATCAAATTGATCGTGTACTAGCAGAAGGTGATGTTAGGAGCCTTAAGAACAGACGAGCGTGCACGACAAGAGTTATGAATGTCAAAGAAGCAAGTGAGGTGTGTAAGAATAAGCCTAAATGGCGCTCTGTTGTTCGTGCCTACCCCGCAAGGGAACTGGCGTGAAGTTATGTATGTAACACCATCAGTATTAAAAATCTATTAATCCCTGCCAATGGTTGCCAAGAAGAGATCACTTGTAGGCCATTTTACTATTTCTTGTATTCTTCTAATTGGGTTTATCATTGCTTGGGTGTTCATTAAAGAGTTATCTATCTATTTTTTGAGTTTTGCAAAATTTTTTAGAATGAATGCACTTGCTAGGTATAGAAATTGATTGATTTTAAACATGCAGCTTTTTTTCGTTCTTTTGTTTGAGAATAGGTTAAGTTGCTTCCTAATAATGAGTGAGTAAGTAATAAGAACTTGGTCAGGAAATTCTATCTGCAATATAATGATATGTAATTTTATATAATTAATAAATGTTATATTGCATATAGTTATATGTTTATTATGTTTAAATAGTTGAATATTCATCACCATAACTAGTATATGTATATAACTTATGTGTATATTTGTATATATAGTATAGTTATATATTTATTATTAAAATGTAAGTAATCTTACAATGATTATGTATACCACCATCTCCACCCCTAATCAGAATATTCTTGCTAGTTGTCTGGAAGAGATCGCTTTTTGGCAATAAGGCCGTCCTTTATACCCAATTAGAATATACCTAGTTCGTAAGTTTTCTGTAATCTAAATCAAAATATTGATGAGATAGTTGTTTTTTATTTATTTAATAGGGTCTAGTTAGCTGCTATTTCCCTTGACTTAGTAAAGGATTATATGAATGGTTATTTATTTAGTATAACTTTATATTATTCATTTATTAGACAAGCTAAATCCATATTGTCTTTTAAGTTGATGGTTACTAAATATCTTTGGTCCTCGCAAGTCTACAACATGCTGCTGATTCTATATATAGTATGATATATCTTATTTTTGTATATTATATAAAGTATATTATTATTTATTTATTTACTTTTTACTTATTCTTGGAATGTTTCTCATTATTTATTGTCTTCACTGCCACTGTTGTTTTAATATTTACCTTAGTTTAGGGGGTAGCCTGGAAGAGATCGCTATAAGCGATAAGGCCACCCTTTGTTCAACATTTACTGTACTTTGTTTTAAGAACATGTTGTAATTTTTTATGAATAATAAAGTGTTTTCATTCATTCATTCATTATTATATGTATGTATCTACTTCCTTAAGACGTCGTTACTATATTTTACTATTCATTCACTTGCCCTACCATCAGTTGAATTTTGACATTAGATGTATGGGGCTTATGTCAAATTTTAACCCATAGTAAGGCAAATGAACGGTCGGTAAGATATAGAAACCCGCCATAAGACTACTTGTAAATATGGTATAGTTATGTTTATACAGTTCTGTGTCTTATCCACTACATATAATGTTGTAGTGTCAGCCTGAATTTATCTTGATTTACATACATACATAACTTCACGCTAGTTCCCTTGCGGGGTAGGCACGAACAACAGAGTGCCATTTAGGCTTATTCTTACACACCTCACTTGCTTCTTTGACATTCATAACTCTTGTCATGCAAGCTTATCTTGATTTGTTCCTCTTAATAGCATCATTCACTATTTTCAAGCAGGAGTGGTCTGGCCTGTATATGCCTTAACATTAGACTTAGAGTCTGCTCCAATATTTCCATTTTTGTGGCTGTTTCCAAATCACTCCTAGAGTGGCAATACATATGACATGCGAGGAGAAGCTACTGTATGGTTTCATCAATACCTGATTTTTTCCCCATAAATGATATCATCTTGTGATACAAAATTAAAATTACAATTTAATCTAGGAAATAAGGCTAATGAGTAATTTAAATCTGACCTAAAATATCTAATACACAGCCTATAAACGTCCTACTGCTGGGCTCGGGCCTTCCACTATAGGGGAATGGACAGTATATCCGCCACGCTTGTCCAAGGCGGCTTGGCAGATAACATCGGTTATCTCATCGAGATGTGCAGGTTGCATCACGATGTTTTCCTTCACCGTTGTTAGCACGTGGTAATTGTAACAATATGCACATTAGGTCAGGAAAGTGCCTAAGTGGTGCATGCGTTCCGGCCAGGATCGAACCCGCGCCCTTTGAAATTGGGAGGCGTGCGCTAGCCATTACGCTACCACGAGTTCTGAAATATCTAGATATAACTTAAACTAAGAATGTATCCAATAACACGTTTCGTATTGTCTTTATTAAGGAGAAGACACTTTGTTTGTGTTCTTTGTTAATGTTTAGCGCATAGCACTACACTTAATTATTACAAGAGTAATGTAACACTATATCAAATGGTTTTAACCTTTTAAGTTTTTTTAATAAATCTGTATTATCATGATAATCCATACCCCTGTCACATAAACATGTTGGGGAGGTTTTAAATTTAAATCTGAACAGGCAGGCAGAGAAGCCGCAATATCCTATCAATACTGATAGAGTTGTGTTGGAATCATTATCTAGAATTCTAGATTAAAGCTTGCTGTAAGCTCGAGCGTCTTCAAAATGTATGCATAAGGTTCATATTTGGTTTAAAAAAATATGACCACGTTTCTGAATATCGTAAAAAGCTCGAGTGGTTGCCTATCTCACTTCGCCGGAATGCTCATCTTCTCAACTTATTATATCGTATACTGTTTATACCTTATACCCCTCCTTATCTTAAGGAATGTTTCAACTTCCTTCATACATCACATACACTCAATTTGCGCTCCACTAATAAAACTCCTGTTAATGGCACCTGCACACTCTTCAACATTTTATTCCAACTCCTTCGCCATGCAGGCTGTCTTACTTTGGAACTCGTTGCCCACTGATGTCAGAAAAGCTAAATCTTTTGCCATATTTAAAAATTCACTTAGGAATCATTATGTAGGTCTTACGCAATAATGTATGTGCTAGTATACAATAGACTGTAATCTGCCTTTTCATTGTTGCATAATAATTACAGATAATTTAAGAATTTCCTTTGAGTCAGGTTGCCTGGAAGAGATCGCTTTTAGCGATAAGGCCGCCTTTTGTTTTACTATGTCTTGTCTTGTGTCTTGTTGTTTGTATGTGTATGATTTTGTCTATGTCTTGCTGGGCCAGCTCAATCAGTGTGATACCACACTCTCATAAAATATTGATGTGAGACTGTTAACCTTGAGTTAACAATATTCCATAAGATGACTGAGAGTTCTGATATCTTATAACATCTATTCCGTCCTAAAGACATGCATTGCCCATGTCTCTGGTGTTGCAAACATCCTCGGGTGATCACTTTTCACTAACTGGGCCGTCTGCCAGTCCTCTAGCTTTGCAATTAGAAATGCACTTCTGATTTATTTATTTCTTGTACAGAGCAAGCCGTGTCTTGGGGGAAAAGTACTCCGGGCACTACGGTGGCCCCAGATACACCGTCACCAGCGCCCCAACCACCGGGTAAGTGAACAATATACAAAATATTCATCATCTATAACCTATACCCATAAATAAAAGCAAATTAGCTACCTGTGATTTCAATGCTGAACTTTAAGTGGAAGCTGCAATTTTCCGCTAAGGGCGCTAAGAACCTCAGCCAGAAGGCCCAGCTCACCATACACAACGCGGTGCTGGTACCTACGCTCACGTATGGAAGCGAGAGTTGGGTATGGAAGAGAGAGCATGAAAGTAGAGTAAACGCGGTCGAGATGCGAGCACTGCGCAAAATCTGCGGAGTGACGCTCGCGGACCGCGTTCCTAATACCGAAGTAAGAAAGAGAGTTGGTCTGAAAGAGAGTGTCGGGGTGAAGGTAATGAAAGGTATGCTCCGGTGGTTCGGGCATGTGGAAAGAATGCATGATAAAAAAATGACTAAACAGATATACAATGCAAAAGTATATCGATGCAGAAGTCGTGGAAGGCCACGACACGCCTACCATGATCAAATTGATCGTGTACTAGCAGAAGGTGATGTCAGCCTTAAGAACAGACGAGCGTGCATGACAAGAGTTATGAATGTCAAAGAAGCAAGTGAGGTGTGTAAGAATGGGCCTAAATGGCACTCTGTTGTTCGTGCCTAACCCGCAAGGGAACTGGCGTGAAGTTATGTATGTATGTATGCAACTTACAATATTATTTAGCAAGTAAGCAACTCGCACTTATGTGATGGGGACATGCCTGTTTGGATAGCTAGGGTCCTCTGTTCTAGATTATGCCCCACCTTAACATCCTTAAGATGTTTTCCAGTATTACTGATCAGGTTCCAGTCCTTCCTACGAGGCTGACAGTACATTGACAGCATGGTAGCACCTCTGATGTTGCCAAAAGTCTATAGGCGGTGGTAACCATTTCCTATCAGATGGCCCATTTGCCAGTCTTCTATCCTCATGCAATAAAAAGGAACAGTATATGTATACATACTAGCGTCCCGTCCCGGTTTCGCACGAATGGTTTATTGCTCTTTTTATACGCCTTGGGTTACATTATTGAAGTTTTAGTAGGAATTCCTAATTTTTTCTAGTAATAAATATAGCCTATGTTACTCAGGGATAATGTAGCATTCTAATGATCTTCAGGGGCCCTCTTGCATCAAGGGAGCAGAGGAGTCTTCACCCCTGTCGTCGAAGTGAGTTATCCCTTTCCAGGGGCTTTCTCAGGCACTTATTGCGCTAGGATCGGCGTGGGCGTAACTACGTTCTAAGTCTCATGCCTTTCCTGCCATAAGCGCGGGGCCGTCGGAGGAGGGTGGTTTTAGTGGGTATTAGCCATTTAGGTTCGAGTCTCCACACAAGCCGGTCGATTACTGTTTGGATTACCCCTTCTGGGAATGCCTCCATAATCGACTATGGTCTAGTCCCTTGCAAAGGACCCGGTACTGCGCGTAAATAGCATTTCCCCCGCCTGAAAAAAAAGCATTCTAATGATGAAAGATATTTTAAAATCGGTCCAGTAATTTTTGAGTTTATTCATTACAAACTTACAAATCTTTCCTCTTTATAATCCCTATTAATATTATAAATTCGAAAGTAACTCTGTCTGTCTGTTTGTTCCGTTTTCACGGAAAAACTATTGGACCGATTTAGCTGAAACTCAGTATATATATATTTTCGATGCCGAGAATGAACATAGAATATTTTTTATCCCGAAAAATGGGATAGTTTCCGGGATAAAAATATATTTGTCTTTTTATTTGTTATCTTTTTATGGAAAGTATAATTTGAATACCGAGAGTGGCCAAGGGATACTTTTTATCCCGGATACTGGGATACATTTTGGGATAGATTTATGTAAAGTTTATCCCGGAAACTAGGACAGGTTTTGTGATTTTGTCCATTTCGTCCACTGAGTCTACTGGGTCCACTGTGTCCACTTGGTCCACTGGGTCCACTGAACCCATTTTGTCATTTATGTAGTTTACATATAGACGGGGGTGGTATAGTTTGCGATATAAAATGAAGTGAATCTTTCGGGGGCAAATAAATACAAATTTAATACAATGTAACCTGTACTAATTGCTCTTTAAATAAGAGATAAGCACTAGAGGTTGACCCGTGGCGCAGCTGCGGGGTAAACTCTAGTATTAGTATAGATCTAGCGTAGTGGGCAAGGTCATGGTACAAGACCAAGCTAAAAATACTACGAAGTAAACAGAACGTAATATTAAAATGTCTATCCAATAGGGGCACGTCACATCACAATATTCATGCCCAATGAATTAAACATCCTTCCAATGTCACTCGGGAACTTTCCTTGTTTTTCTGATAAGTTTTACATACATTTCATATATAATATTGGTTTTCGCCGCTTCTTGACGTAACTGTTCGGAAATACTTTCATCTTAAAGAAATGTAGTAAAAGGTTTATACATTTTGCTACATTTCTTTGAGAAGACGCACTTTTTGTAAATACTAATTCACAGAATTTACCTACTTTTTTATTTTTTTATTATTATATATATCTCTACGGACTCGAGTTCCGTACCCTTTTTTAATACTTAATTTCTATGAAAAATTTGAGACTCAGTACACGCTTATTGTTTGTTTTTGTTAGTGTATGTGACATTATATGTAGTAATTTTTCTGTTTTGGTGTACCTTAAGAATAACTTATTATATTAATTTATTCTAATTGTAATACTAAACTTATACTAACGTAGAGTGTATCTGTTACATGCTGGTGTTGTGAGGAAGCGCATGTGCAGTATTGGCCTTATATCTATACTTATATATAGTCGTATCTAGTGCCATGTATTTTGTTTTTTTTCTTTTGTGTGCCTGGGTTATTAATTTTTAGACTTTTTGTGTGTCTTGGTTTGTTTGTGGGGTGTGCGTGAATTTACCTACTACAAAACCGTATCACAGAAAAATAAATTTTATGCAAAAAAGACTGAGAAAGAAACATTCGTAATTTTTATTAATAGTCTTGACTTTATATTTTCAAAAATGTGGTGATACGTGAGCGAGGTAGCGAACTACGTTTACGTAGATCCTTAAAGAAGTCAAACGATAATATTTGTAAATAATGAAAAGGTGACGTCAGCGTTATTAAAAATGGCGCGTAACAAATAATGTCGTTGCCCAATGGAAGTGGCCTTGTCAAATTCGTAGTTTACCGGGTGTCCGGCAACTTAGCGGAACGTTGTTATGCAACACAGTCCTCGTACTTGCGGCGTGTTATAATCATTGGACTTCTACGTAAATCCAAACGACGTAAGTGGGGACATCTTTTTCATGTACATACATACATAACTTCACGCCAGTTCCCTTGCGGGGTAGGCACGAACAACAGAGTGCCATTTAGGCCCATTCTTACACACCTCACTTGCTTCTTTGACATTCATAACTCTTGTCATGCACGCTCGTCTGTTCGTAAGGCTCCTGACATCACCTTCTGCTAGTATACGATCAATTTGATCATGGAAGGTGTGTCGTGGCCTTCCACGACTTCTGCATCGATTCACTTTTGCATTGTATATCTGTTTAGTCATTCTTTCATCATGCATTCTTTCCACATGCCCGAACCACCGGAGCATTTCTTTCCTTACCTTCACCCCGACACTCTCTTTCTTACTTCGGTATTACGAACGCGGTCCGCGAGCGTCACTCCGCAGATTTTGCGCAGTGCTCGCATCTCGACCGCGTTTACTCTACTTTCTTGCTCTCTCTTCCATACCCAACTCTCGCTTTTTCATGTACTTTTATATAAACCTAGGGGCTTGGTTTTTTTTTTGCAGGATGAATGAATGAAAACTGTTTATTGTTCACCATAACTTAAACCAAGATATTTATTACAAACACATTTAAATTAGAACAATGGGCGGCCTTATCGCTTATAGCGATCTCTTCCAGGCAACCCGCAGGCAACACCGAAGGTGCTACAAATGCGCTGCTGCTCTCTTAAGGGAGACTGGAACCTGGTCACTAATACCGGAACACAAATCAAGGTTGTTATGGCGACATACTTTAGACCAGGGGTGGTAGCCATCCAGTCGGGCAAATGCCCTACCACCTGGCAAACCTGGTTCTGTAAGCACTGATTATCCTTTATTAATACTGCATTTCCTACATAAAACGTGCTTTGTTCTTATAAGACAGTTCTTATAATATCTATTTATCGAATTACTTTACATACATATTCTCATGTCCGTTGCCCACGGGGGTAGATAGAGACTGGATCTCCACCGGCGACGATCCTAACATACAACTTTCGCTTCATCTACTTTGAGTAACCTCTTGACACATGCACGTTTATTGGAGATGCTTCTTACCAGACCTCTCTTTAACACTTTTGTTTTTTATTTTATACTACGATATGCCCGCGACTTCGTTCACGCTTGACTTGAAATTCCCGGGACACAAAGTACCGCAGTAGTTAAAAAATAATGTAAACTATGTGAAAACTGTGCCGGAATAAGCTAATGCTTATAGGCGCGAACAACTTCATAACGCTCCCGGGAAAATTCCCACGGGATTCCGGGAGTAAAAAATATCACACATTTTATTACATATAATTGGAATGATTAAATAAACCACATTGGAATTCGATGTTGTTTTCAATCTGGCCATTTAAAATTATTCCCCGGATAAAAATTCGGATTCCCGGGATAAAAAGTATCGCAAATTTGCTGTCGATCAGCTAGAACCGCATCGAAATCGGCTCAATAGTTTTTACGTGAATCCCGAACAAACACAAACCGACAAACAGACAAGAAATCTAAAAAAATTCATTGTGTTCTCCGTCGTTTATATATACACCGCATATCATCATGTCATCCTTCACACAATCCATCCATCTTTTTTTTGGTCTACTTTTAAGTTTGTACCCATCGATCTTGTAGTATAACATTTTTTTTGTCACGTGACTTTCATCCCTCCTCATTATATGCCCATACCAACTTGATCTTCTTCCTCTCAATTTTTCTGTCACAGGTGCAACTTTCAAAGATCCCCTTATGTACTCATTTCTCACCTTATCCATTCTTGTAACACCACACATCCATCTCAACATTCTCATCTCAGCTGAGTGGAGACGTTTGTATAAGTCGTTTATATATAGTCTCTACCAGTTGTTTTTTTTTTAATAGCTTTAACGTACAGACACGGCATGTTTAGAATTTAATAATATTATAGATAACGTGTTTTTTTAGAGATATATGCGAAATAATATATTAAACTTATCTCTCGAGGAAACTATCAATATGAGTTTGTAATTGTCGGATGGTTTCTTCTTTAATTTATTATCACGGTTTGTTTAAGTGCCATAGAATATATATATATATATATATATATATATATATATATATATATCACAGATAATTTCCCTAATGCATCTGCAACACCTGGCATAATGACTAGTGCTAGTGGCGATGTCACGCTAACTAAGGGTTTAATGCGTTTTTTGAAATGCTACATTGTTCATGATGTTAATTCACAAAACAATTATATAATTACATATAATCGAATACAATAAAAGAATACTTAACTTATTTGTATTGTATTCTACCCATAGTCTCAAGACTATAAGTAGAATACTGAGCCTAGATAACCGTCTTGTATGGGTAAGGTGATCGCCATACGGATCCGTTGCCCGAGGTAAGCACCAGTCCTCTGATCACCCGAAGAGTCAATGAGTCTTTTGATAATTTTTGGTAGAGGCTCATGGCCCCAGGTCATGATGTTAAACCATGACACATATCTCGTGTATACAGGTGAATTTTTCAAGTGGGTCAAATCCTAAACTATACATAATATCGAAAAATACTCAAAGGAGTTTCGAGGCCGATTTTGATGTAAATTAAAAATCAATTACCTTCGTCAGGGCTGGTTGATTGGCTGATTTTGTAAAAAATACATCTGTATTAATGCACCAACCTATATTGGAGCTTGTAGGGATCAGTTTCTGTCAAGGAATGCCAAACGACAAACTAACCGAAATGGTCGATTTGTAACAAATATTTTTTTATTTTTCTTAAATCTTTATCTATACGAATATTATAAAGAGGAAAGACTTGTATTGTTGTATGTTTGTAACGAATAAACTCAAAAACGATTGGACCGATTTCCAAAATTCTTTCACCATTAGATTGCTACATTATCCCTGAGTAACATAGGCTATATTTAATTTGAATAATCGGGTTCTAAAGTTTTTTCTAGCCAGAACAACGTCTATCGGGACTGCTTGTTAATTATACATTAAATTGCGCTGGTCGGTCGCCGGAAAACTAGTATTAAATAACGGAAAGTTTACGACCAGGAATCGAAAGCGGAACCTCTGCGCTGCGTAGGTTTAGCACGCAAAGGCTTATCTTCCCATACCGAGGGAAGGGAATTGTGATATAGAGAGGAATGTAAGGAGAAGAATAAATGTAGCATGGCTGAAGTGGAGACAGGTAACCGATGTGACGTGCGACAAACTAATGCCACTGAAACTAAAAGGTCAAATATATAAATCTATCATACGATCAGTCATGCTATACGGGTCGGAATGTTGGGCCACTAAAGTGATAAACTACAAACATCTCCACTCAGCTGAGATGAGAATGTTGAGATGGATGTGTGGTGTTACAAGAATGGATAAGGTGAGAAATGAGTACATAAGGGGATCTTTGAAAGTTGCACCTGTGACAGAAAAATTGAGAGGAAGAAGATTAAGTTGGTATGGGCATATAATTAGGAGGGATGGCAGTCACGTGACAAAAAGAATGTTATACTACAAGATGGATGGGTACAAATTTAAAGGTAGACCAAAAAAAAGATGGATGGATTGTGTGAAGGATGATATGCGGTGTGACAGAAGAGGTATGTCAGAATAGAAGAGTATGGAAGGAAAAGACATATTGTGCCGACCCCAAGTAATTGGGATATGGTGAAAGAAAAGAGAGGCCGAGGCTATCTATGCTCTGCTATAAAGCGTATATTGTTATCGCCGACGCAGACAGATTCGTGTGTAAATGTTATATATAACGAATGTACGCAAGTGTGAAGTTTGAAGGTTAAATGGGACGGGCAACGTTTGCTCAGTTGCTACTGTTATTAGCACTAGTTACAAGGTGTTACTATTCACGCTGTATACAATCCTTGTACCATTCCAAGACTTCGTGCGGAGCAAAAGGATTTTAGAAGAAATATTTTTTTTTGTCAATGAAGTATTAAAAAAAATATACACATACATACATACATAACTTCACGCCAGTTCCCTTGCGGGGTAGGCACGAACAACAGATTGCCATTTAGACTTATTCTTACACACCTCACTTGCCTCTTTGACATTCATAACTCTTGTCATGCAAGCTCGTCTGTTCTTAAGGCTCCTGACATCACCTTCTCTCTAAGTACTTCTGCTAGTACACGATCAATTTGAAATATATAAAAAAATATGCATTAATATTACCATATAATGTAAAAAAGTACTTTGGGATCAACATTTTATCTATAATTCTATAACTATACCATTATAAAACTACGTTTTAAAGGTTTTAAGCGCGGTAATTTATTTGATTTTTGTTTTTCCGACATTTCGGCCACTTTTCAGTGGCCGTGATCACGGAAGACAAAGATGTCAAGTGTCAACGAGTATTGTTAAAGTTTTATTTAGCCTACCGCCAACTTGTTAATTTTAATTATTTAGTTTTAATTTTGTTTGTGGTTATTATTTACTCTATGGGAGCCTAATCTAATTTACTACCGCTTCGCAACATGTTATGGCTTGAAGAGAAGAAGCGGCGCAAGAAACTCTTCAGCAAACATGTTGCGATTCGTTTTTTCACTTATTTTTTTTTATTGCAGGCGTTCAGCAGACGGGCAGACGGCCCACTTAATAGAAAGCGGTTACCATCGCCTATGGACATTTGCAACACCATAGGTGCTACAAATGCGCTGCTGCTCTCTTAAGGGTCACTGGAACCTGGTCACTAATGCCGGAACACAACTCAAGGTTGTTATGGCGACATGCTTCAGACCAGGGGTGGTAGCCATCCAGTCGGGCAAATGCCCTACCACCTGGCTAATCTTGTCCGTTGAAGTTTCACTTCTACTATGTGCCCCAGCACGCATTTCGATTTTTTTATACGAATGAGACTTGCATTTAGACGTTTCCAAATTGAGCATCGCTATGACATCAATACGGCGAAAGCGGCGTCCAATGTTGATTGATGCTAGACGCCGCTAGCAGCGTCTGTAGCTGACGACGGCCTAGGTGTTTATTTTTTTTTTAACAGATAAGCCTGAAACTAAAATTTTATGAAAATTTTGAAAAAAGTTACATTATTTAGTTTATTAGATCTTATGCAACATAAAAAAAATTATGAAAAAAAAATTAAGTGTAAGGCTTTCAGGGAAACAGCCGTCCTATATGTAGGACAGTAGGATAATAAGAGGAAATAAAAGACCATTTATGACAAAACAGAATGTAATCAAAAAGTGTAGTTTATTAGATAACTATTGATTATATTACCCATTGTTATATGTAATTTACTAGATTAACACTATTTATGAATGATATGTTTCAAAACACTTGACACACACTCCAACATCACATTTCTTGCAACGTGTCAAACATTTTTTGTGACATTGACGACAGTGTGTTTGCTTCGATTGAGGAATAACCAGATGATTCATTTGGTCTTTACGACTATCAGCATGTTCATGATGGGAGGGTCGGCTAGGCCCTCTTTTGGCATTTTTTCTGTTTGATTCAATCAAAGCAATTGCTACCCTTCTGCGAAAGCCAAGATGATCCAGTTTTCCATGATTTATTTTATATAACTGCCATGCATTATGTTCGGCAAGATCAATCATGTGTGTGAGCAACGGCATGTACCATTTTTTACCTCGTATACCAATTCGGTAATGTGAAATATTTTCATCAGACCGATCCACTCCTCCCATATATTTGTTATAGATGGACACCATATGTGGTTCTTCTATGACAATGTTTCTCTTTTCACTTTGTGAGAAGCGTTTGGCAGATTTCAAAGAGTTTTTTTTTCAAGAAGTTTTCAAACCACTCAATTGGGCGCTTATCTTGGCAAGCGCCTTGAACATCTGGCCAATTCACGGGATTTTTTGCCAAGTCCCGTTTTCTCCATGCGTAGGTACGCCTACGTTTAGTTCGACCTGTAGAATCAGAAGGTTCTTCTTCTGTATCACTCACCATAATCTGCCCTTGAATCATTACTTCAGCCGGTTGAAGCAGAATGTTTCGTGGCAAATTATTCAAAGTTACATTATCTTCTTCACCCGAATCTTCGTCAGTGAGACAGTCAGGATCAACAGGAGGAGGTAGAATACATATCAGTCGTTCTCTATAATCTTCTTCATTATCAGAAACATTTTCTAAAGCATCTAAAATTTCATGCGCAGCTAACGGTCTGTAAAGAAAAAGTTGTATTATTGTACTAAAATCATGTATATTATCCTACTGTCCTATATATAGTACGCTAGTATTTGTAACAAGTTATACGTAATTTATTTATATTATTTTGCTAGAATATTTATTTAGTACAAAAGTTAAGGTTATCAACTAGATATTAACACAGAAAAAAACAACTCACGAGTAAAATATAACTTTTTATACATACCTGTCATTTGCCATGTCTGCAACGCACTTTTATTACACACTTATAAGGTAAAATATAAGGTAAAAACTGTTAAAATAACTGTATTTTTATTTTTTCTAATAAAGCTGACACGTTTCTTACTGCAAATCATAAGACTAAATAATCTTAGATAAAGAGGGTATTCTGATATTTTTTTTTATTTCTACTGTCCTAAATATAGGTCTAGGGTATTTGCTCGACTGGATGGCGACCACCCCTGGTCTAGAGTATGCCGCCATAACAACCTTGTGTTGTGTTCCGGCATTAGTGACCAGGTTCCAGTCTCCTTTAAGAGAGCAGCAGCGCATTTGTAGCATCTTTGGTGTCGCAAATGTCCATAGGCGATGGTAACCGTTTTCCATCAAGTGGGCCGTCTGCCTGTCTGCTGATCTCCTGCAATAATAAAAAAAAAACAGAGTAGAATGAAACTTCACAGAATATACTCAGATAATTCTTCTCTAACGTTTAATAATATTATATTATAATTTCTTTAGCCTACACTCAACATATTATTAAACTTCTTCAGTATCACTTTCAATTTTTCACTGTTTTAGTCAAAAAAATATTATTACCAGTTTTATTACGTTCCAAATTGGACCTATGTTTAATCATCGGTCTCATTGATTCTCTAATCTCTGCTGCTTAATCTAAAACTCGTGTCTCATTCTGTCGCCGGCTTACATACATACATACATAACTTCACGCCAGTTCCCTTGCCGGGTAGGCACGAACAGCAGAGTGCCATTTAGGCTTATTCTTACACACCTCACTTGCCTCTTTGACATTCATAACTCTTGTCATGCAAGCTCGTCTGTTCTTAAGGCTCCTGACATCACCCTCCGCTAGTACACGATCAATTTGATCATGGAAGGTGTGTCGTGGCCTTCCACGACTTCTGCATCCATCCACTTTTGCATTGTATATCTGTTTAGTAATTCTTTCATCATGCGTTCTTTCCACATGCCCGAACCACCGGAGCATTCCTTTCCTTGAACCGTTTAATATCGTCTTAATATACCTAATCATAAACTACCTGTGTTTAGATTGTTTTCTGTCTCGATCTCAATGATTATTATAGGATTTGGATAAAAACCTAAAGATGAAATCGGGTATTGTTTTTAAATTTTCGTCTTGTTACATATCGTTATTTTTTAAAGTTCAGAAGTTGTGAAAATAAAGTCTCAGACGAGTGGAGTAACGGGCACAGCTAGTGATAATTCATGTCTCAGTTGTTATGTCTGGACAGTGCTCGGTTAGATGACACCAGACAGACTCCCAGATAAGGCATAAGATTGTAGATACGCCATGGTTTCACAAGTTCGTCCGCCTCGCTCTACTACGTACTTTCTTTATCAAATCAAACACGACGATGTGGTCAACACATGCTATAGAACGTAACTTGTAGCAATATCTTAGGAATTAGATACAAATTTTAATTCAATGTAAATAAATAAATCTGCTTAAAAGTGACATTATAATGAAATTCGTGATGTATTTTTTTATTTACGTGATTTTCATATATTTTATTAGTCACCTGTGCTTTTGACTACTTTCAATGCCTATGTTACATGAAAATTACGTAAATAATGAGAAAAAACATGGTGCATTTAATTATAATGTCATTTTTGGACAGACTAAACAGATATACAATGCAAAAGTGGATGGATGCAGAAGTCGTGGAAATATTACACAATACATATACCTAAAATAAATAAAAAATGGACAACAAAAAATAACGCATATTAATATTATAATTATATATACTAATGTACGAGTATACTATTAATATGTGTATAGCAACAGCAATAGCTATACAATATTTACAATAGTAATAATACGTAATATATTAAAGTTATATATACTAATATATGTAATATCAATATACAAATACACTAATAAATAAACATACATGTAATTAGGTATTAAATATTTATTATAAAGTGAGATAGTATTTACGTACTAGGTTTTAAAAAATGGCGAGTGACTTTGCCGTATTGTGGGATGTGTCAGACATACCGTCGTGGGAAAGGTTCCCACCCGCCGTTGTGTTGCAAACAGTCCCACGCACAGAGAGTATGACGTCGCTGGAGGCTTGCTCCCCCCGGCTTTGGAAGAGGCCGGCGGGCGGACGCCTCCTAGGGCTTCGCGTAGCGGTGCGTCCGTTCTTCAGGGGCTCTCATGCATCAAGGGAGCAGAGGTGTCTTCACCCCTGTCGTCGAAGTGAGTTAGCTCTTCCAGGGGCTTTCTCAAGCACTTATTGCGCTAGGATTGGTGTGGGCGTAATTACGTTCGCAGTCTCATGCCTTTCCTGTCATAAGCGCGGGGCATCGGAGGAGGGTGGTTTTAGTGGGTATTAGCCATTTGGGCTCGAGTCTCCAGACAAGCCGGTTGATTATTGTTTGGATTAACCCCTTCTGGGAATGCCTCCTTGATCGATTATGGTCTAATACCTTGCAAAGGACCCGGTATTGTGCGTAAATAGCATTTCCCCCGCCTGAAAAAAAAGCGATGCGTCCGTTAACGCGTGGCCCTGGCGTAAGGTCAAAGAACGTAACACCGAGAAGTTTTAGTGGGTATCCCTGACAACGCCGTGGCAATAGCACTTCTTGCTTGTGGTGCTAGTACCACCCCAACATGGCCAGTACCGCGTTTTCCCTCATTAAAATAAAGCCATCGTATTTCAGTTAGACAGTAGTTTATGTTATACATACATACATACATACATAACTTCACGCTAGTTCCCTTGCGGGGTAGGTACGAACAACAGAGTGCCATTTAGGCTTATTCTTACACACCTCACTTGCCTCTTTGACATTCATAACTCTTGTCATGCAAGCTCGTCTGTTCTTAAGGCTCCTGACATCACCTTCTGCTAGTACACGATCAATTTGATCATGGAAGGTGTGTCGTGGCCTTCCACGACTTCTGCATCCATCCACTTTTGCATTGTATATCTGTTTAGTCATTCTTTCATCATGCATTCTTTCCACATGCCCGAACCACCGGAGCATTCCTTTCCTTACCTTCACCCCGACACTCTCTTTATCTTTTTCCAGTTTATCTTATAAACTGGATTATTCGTAGAATGCTAATCCTATTATCTGCCGTGCCGTCTTAGTGGGTCGATATAAAAAAAAATGCTATTGCAATAAATTCTAAATGCATTATTACAATATAAATGATACATGTGTTTGCTTATAAATTAGTTTATAATGCTCAAAACTAATACAATGTTGACTTAGTCATTGTTTTGGTTTAGTGTCACATTCCGATATTGCTTTGTAGTATTGTTTGCTTTAAGATTTCATCACCTTTATTGAGATTTTGAATAACAAGCGACGGTGGACTCCGATTTAGATTCGATCATGTATTCTGTTGTGTTTTTAAAATTTTAATTGCTTAAGGTTTGTAGTTTAAAAGCGAAATATATTAATTCGCTTTTACTATTATTCTTTGTTGGTTCCTTGAATTGTGGTTGCGTGAAATGCGTGACAGGAAAACCGGCTAAGTGCGCGTCGAACCACACCATGATGAGTAATCGGAACTTTGTCTCTACCGATCTCTATGAATAGTTTGAAACCCATTGTATTTAATAAAACTACGTTTTAACGGTTTTAAGCGCGGCCATTTATTTGTTTTTTTATTCCGACGTTTAGGCCACTTTTCAGTGGCCGTGATCACGGAAGACAAGTATGTCAAGTGTCAATGAGTATTGTTAAAGTTTTATTTACCCTAGCACCAACTTGTTCATTTTAATTTTGTTTATGGTTATTATTTACTCTGTGGAAGCCTGATTTAATTTACCGCCGCTTCGTAATTTGAAGAGAAGTAGCGGCGCAAGAAACACTTCAGCAAACATGCCTAGCTCTAGTGATTTTATATAATACCAGCTGTGCCCGCAACATCGTCCGCGTGGAATTTGTTTTCAAAACCCCCAATTTGGAAACATTCGTTCACAATTAGTTCTCCGCTCCTATTGGTCTTAGTGTGATGATATATAGCCTATAGCCTTCCTCGATAAATGTGCTATCTAACACTGAAATAATTTTTCAAATTAGAGCAGTAGTTCGTAAGATTAGCGCGTTCAAACAGACAAACAAATAAACTCTTTAGCTTTTACATACATACATACATAACTTCACGCCAGTTCCCTTGCGGGGTAGGCACGAACAACAGAGCGCCATTTAGGCTTATTCTTACACACCTCACTTGCTTCTTTGACATTCATAACTCTTGTCATGCACGCTCGTCTGTTCTTAAGGCTCCTGACATCACCTTCTACTAGTACACGATCAATTTGATCATGGAAGTTGTGTCGCGGCCTTCCACAACTTCTGCATCCATCCACTTTTGCATTGTATATCTGTTTAGTCATTCTTTCATCATGCATTCTTTCCACATGCCCGAACCACCGGAGCATTCCTTTCCTTACCTTCACCCCGACACACACTTTCAGACCAACTCTCTTACTTCGATATTCTTCAGCTTTTGTATAGGTATATTAGTATAATATAAAATGGGTGGGGGGAAAAATAAAAAGAAATGATCAATCAAGTTGGTTTCTGTTCCGATGCTCGCAGAAAGAGCTCACAGTGTCTTGGGGTTAAGGCAGTTGGTTTTGCTGGGTTAGGGTCTTCATAGTTTTGATGATCGGATCCCAAACAGGTGGTACTTGCTAACCATCTTCTCTATTGTACGTACTGACGTAGTTTTATTATGCATACTAGTCGCGGAAACTTAAGAAAAATTATCCATTGTATTCTTTTATATTAAAAACTAGTTTTATATCTTATGAAGAAATACTATTTTCTATATTAACTTATTTAATTACATATAATCGAATACAATGCAAGAGAAACTTAACTTATTTGTATTGTATTCTACTCATAGTCCCTCAAGACTATAAGTAGAATACTGAGCCTAGATCATCCTCTTCTATGGGTAAGGTGCCCAGAAGGCTGGCTACATTTCCTCGCTGGAAAGATTATATATATTATATATATCTTATTAATTAAATATTAACCTCAACCAGAAGGCCCAGCTCGCCGTACACAACGCGGTGCTGGTACCTACGCTCACGTATGGAAGCGAGAGTTGGGTATGGAAGAGAGAGCATGAAAGTAGAGTAAACGCGGTCGAGATGCGAGCACTGCGCAAAATCTGCGGAGTGACGCTCGCGGACCGCGTTCGTAATACCGAAGTAGGAAAGAGAGTTGGTCTGAAAGAGAGTGTCGGGGTGAAGGTAAGGAAAGGAATGCTCCGGTGGTTCGGGCATGTGGAAAGAATGCATGATGAAAGAATGACAAAACAGATATACAATGCAAAAGTGGATGGATGCAGAAGTCGTGGAAGGCCACGACACACCTTCCATGATCAAATTGGTCGTGTACTAGCGGAGGGTGATGTCAGGAGCCTTAAGAACAGACGAGTGTGCATGACAAGAGTTATGAATGTCAAAGAAGCAAGTGAGGTGTGTAAGAATGGGCCTAAATGGCGCTCTGTTGTTCGTGCCTACCCCGCAAGGGAATTAGCGTGAAGTTATGTATGTATGTATGTATTAAATATTAAGTAAAGAAGAAGGCGCAGTACACTAAGAAATGCGTAACTCATCAACTATTGGATTTAATAAGAATAGTAATTGACGGTTTATTTGTATTTGGATGATTCAACCAAAGTGCTGTATGTAAACGTAACCTTGAAGCGTTCTATGTTATCGAATACCGTCATGTCCTTTCAATTCTTTGTCTTTCAACCAAATTGGTTTAATTTAGTTGCTCCGTCCAATATCACCTTTCCTAGCCGTTCACTTGCCTCACCAGTTCTCATGGGATATATTTTTACATAACTTTTTATTATACATGGCTAGTCTAATATCCTTTCCAATCATTTATGTATCTGTGCAGGAACAGAGAAAGAATACAATTTCCAGCCAGGTGGTAGGGCATTTGCCCGACTGGATGGCTACCACCCCTGGTCTAAAGTATGTCGCCATAACAACCTTGAGTTGTATTCCGGCATTAGTGACCAGGTTCCAGTCTCCCTTAAGAGAGCAGCAACGCATTTGTAGCAACTTTGGTGTTGCAAATGTCCATAGGCGATGGTAATCGCTTTCCATCAAGTGGGCCGTCTGCCTGTCTGTTGATCTCCTGCAATTAAAAAAAAATACTTTTGACTGCTCGATGACGGATCAATTAGTAATGTACTAATGCGTTACCGACTCGATTTGTTTTAAAATTGTCTCCAGTTATAAATAAGTTTTAATCAATATCACTTATCTATATATTTTTGCTAACAATATTATATCGTGTAATAAATGTTCAATGAACATATTTTTCAACACACTTGCTCATAAAGTGGCTCTATGGTCACCGCAATTAGGCACAGAATGACACCCATAATCAAACTGTGACTAAAAAACATTATAACTCACTAGTGAGTTATAGATTTTTTTTTAATTTTATTGGTTGAGTTGCTTTGTTCTGTTCCTATTGCTCGCTCATTTCATGCAACTTCTTATTTAAATAGATAATTTTAACTCGTACGTGTTTAACAAATAAAACTTTCACCGGTACCCAATGAAGTACGTCAATTATGTCATTTGTTTTATGTGAGCTTTACTGTCAAGAAATATGTAACTTGCTGGGCGTTCCATTAGTAGCGACCGCGGTCGTTGTGCTCGTGGCGAAAACGTCACAAATGACTTAATCATTTTCGATCACGCAACGCTCACAACGACCCGTATGAAGAGGTGGGTCGAATAACCGCTCCATTTGGGTTTTTTGATTGTATCGCCGGCAAGCAAGTGGAACGGGAAATATCGCGGCCGTGAACGTGGTCGTTGTGAGTCCGTAATAGAACGTAGCCTTGGTAGACGTTCAAACGTCAAAAGTAAAATAAACGCTTGGAAACAGTGTAGTACATGTAATTTAGGAAAATACATTGTAAAGAATCGGCAGTATAATCCGATAAGGTAACATTTGTATTACAAATAGTTTCAACCTGACACTGTGACAATTATTCGAAACCATGCTTAACAAGTATCAATTTTTTTTTTTTTTTTCTCCTATATCCTCAGGCGAACGAGATATGCCCGAGTGATTTTTGTTTTGTTTTTACTATACATCGAAACAGTTATATATACTAGGACACAGTGTAGGTTATTTCTAGTAGTTTATTCTACCGTTACATTTAGATCTTGACTTAATTTTCTATTGAGTATTTTTGTTACTTATATAAGTGCTATATATTTATTTTCTAATTCTAGTTTTATGACGCTGAGTTAACTTTTTTATTCCTATTTCTAGTAGTAGGTTCCTATTTCTACATTACGATATTTAACAAGTATCAATTAGTGCCGGGTACAAATTTAATTTATGCTATATATTTTCAGCACTACTTAGATATACCTATATATATATATATTATAATAGAAAATTAGGCTGAACGTCTTGTAAGAAATATCTGGACGACTGAACTAGCTCCAGATGGTAGGGCATTTGCCCGACTGGATGGCTACCACCCCTGGTCTAAAGTATGTCGCCATAACAACCTTGAGTTGTGTTCCGGCATCAGTGACCAGGTTCCAGTGTCCCTTAAGAGAGCAGCAGCTCATTTGTAGCGACTTTGCTGTTGCAAATGTCCATAGGCGATGGTAACCGCTTTCCATCAAGTGGGCCGTCTGCCTGTCTGCTGATCTCCTGTAATAAAAAATAAAAAAAAGAACGCTCCGCTCGATTGTTTTTACGTTGATGGGATTTTCGTAAAAGATATTTAAATACCATTCACATAAATAATGTATAACATACTATAGCGCCAAAATTTTAAAATGAAACCTTACCTAATTACAAAATTTTATTTAATTCGTTTAAGTCGTTTCTGAGATACAAGAAATACATATATTTATATATATACTACTATGATCGTGTACTAGCAGAAGGTGATGTCAGGAGCCTTTAGAACAGACGAGCTTGCATGACAAGAGTTATGAATGTCAAAGAAGCAAGTGAGGTGTGTAAGAATAAGCTTAAATAGCGCTCTGTTGTTCGTGCCTACCCCGCAAGGGAACCGGCGTGAAGTTATGTATGTATGTATATATATACGCACAAGGGTTGTTCGATTAAAGTTGTAACGATTAGATTACTGTGGACAAATGTTGAGAAATAGTATCACCAAGTGCATTGTTTTGGATACTTTACATTAAGGTGATAGGGTATTTGCCCGACTGGATGGCTACCACGCCTGGTCTAGAGTATGCCGCCATAACAACCTTGATTTGTGTTCCGGTGAGATTTGTGTTGCAAATGTCTATAGGCGATGGTAACCGCTTTCCGTCAAGTAGGCCGTCCGCCTGTCTGCTGAACTCGTGCCTTCAAAATACATACATACATACATAACTTCACGCCAGTTCCCTTGCGGGGTAGGCACGAACAACAGAGCGCCATTTAGGCTTATTCTTACACACCTCACTTGCTTCTTTGACATTCATAACTCTTGTCATGCATGCTCGTCTGTTCTTAAGGCTCCTGACATCACCTTCTGCTAGTACACAAAATAAAAGTAATATAAGCTATTAAAATTTAATATATAATGTTAAAATTTAGTATAGATGCTTCGTATATTGCGTACACTGAGAATAAATAACATAAATAAAATTAATATACAATATATTAATATAATGAATGAAGTTTAGGTTGAAAACATCTGTTCGTTTCAAAGCAATTGAAATAATTAACCCTAGGTATACTACTCTATACTAGACTAGCGGCCCGGCGCGGTTTCACCCGCGCTCTGTCCCGCTCCCGTGGTAAATAGCGTCGTGTTATATAGCCTATAACACTCACTGTTAACGCTGCTTTCCAACAGTAAAAGAATTTTTTAAGTCGTTTATGTAGATCCAGAGATTACCACCTGCAACGTCACAAACTTTACCTCTTTATAATATTAGTATAGACTAACATTATAGAATGAATGTCAAAGACGCAAGTGAGGTGTGTAAGAATAAGCCTAAATGGCACTCTGTTGTTCGTGCCTACCCCGCAAGGGAACTGGCGTGAAGTTATGTATGTATGTATGTATGTAACATTATAGAAATTCTTAGAATTAGTAAAGTATCAGATTCTTTATCTCCAACCTTGCTAGGTAGACATCAGTGTCCCTGCGCCCTGGTCAAAACATCTTAGTCAGTAATTTTATTAATTGCTCGAACATAAGCTAACAAGAAATTTGTCTGTGCGGTTGTATACGTTGTTTTCCAGTGTTTGAAAAGTTTCTTATATAATTGTTGCTTAGTGATGTTTTGAGATACGCTCGAACTAAAATCTGGTGTTGTTATTTTGAAATTTTATTTGTGCTTCAATCGTGGACAGTATTTGTTAGGATTCCGTCACTATTTTGGTAGATTATAACCTTTATAAAACTTCATGTCCGTCCGTCTGTCCATGTATTAGTCATTGTTTTTAAACTACAGGGTATTTGCTTGATATGTGTCTTTCTATATGCTGCTACGTAATGATTTCATTAAATCACAAGAAGATTGGCCGCTATAAGTATTATTGAGTTATGAGAAATATAGTCTATATACATACATTTATTTGGGTATTTTTGAGAAATCAGAATGGTCTTTCTTTTTGGTATCATTTTATTTAAGTCGAAAAAAGTGTCGCCTTCTAACGTTTGTTAAGCGGAAAATTCTGAACAAATCAAGGTCAAATAAAATACTTTCAAGTTTCAACCACGATTGACTCTGAACAAAAAAGTGGACATTCGTCACCTTTACTGTGAGTGGACTCTCACACACTTGACCAAATATATATAATCTCGTTCTTGTAATTTATACATCTTTGAGACATGAAGGACTAACAGGAGCCCAATTCTGTTAATACTACCTCGTCAAAATCTCCGACCACTAGCATTTCAATCGTAGGTTTGCTTGATTTTGGTATACTGCTGAGTCCAATAGCGTGCCATAAGCACGCCTGGCACGCCAGTCAGATATTTATAAGCGAAAACTCGCGAATAAATTTTAAAAATTTTGGTAGTTTTTCAGTATTCAATTTCTTGCATTGGGGCGGCCTGTCGTAACAGGCGACAAAACAAACCAGGGGTTAGGGTATTTGCGCCACTGGATGGCTACCACCCCTGGTCTAGGGTATGCCGCCATAACAACCTTGATTTGTGTTCCGGCATTAGTGGCCAGGTTTCAGTCTCCCTTAAGAGAGCAGCAGCGCATTTGTAGCACCTTTGGCGTTGCAGATGTACATAGGCGATGGTAACCGCTTTTCGTCGAGTGGGCCGTCCACCTCTCTGCTGAACTCATGCAATAAAAAAAAAAGTATTCATTTCGGTTAATCCCATTTCTGCAAATGGAAATACCAATTTGTTTCTACTATTATTCTGCCGCGACGATATCGAGAAGATTGTGGATTTAGTAGAATACTCATTTTTGAATCGCAATGGAATCATACTTTGAATATCTTCGCAACGCCAAGATATTGAAATAGCAGTATTAAACTAGCAGCATAGCTTTATAGCATTATTTGTCTAGAGGTTTTTGGATGTCAAGAATCTATTTCTTCCTCATAAAGGTTTCTAATTCAGCTTTCGATATTGCAATTACCTTATTTCGTTCGGTAGTCTCAAAAGTTTTAATTGTCTATCAATGAAATCTATTTGGTTGAAATGTTGGCCACGTACATCGCTGGATGCAAAGGTCGCGGCTTCCAAACGTGGTAAGGTCCAGTTCTTTATACATCGCTTCAAATTTTATGAAATCTTCGAATCAGGTGCAGAAAGCTGCGAAGTATTGTATATAAAAACTGTGTATTATGCAATTGTGTCAGTTTTATTCGGATCAACGACAGTCGTATATATAATAATATTAGTATTAATTTTCCTCGCGGGTCAAACCCCTGATGAAGCAGCTCTATTTTACTTAAATAAAAAATTAATTAGCTCTATATAAATCTTTAAAAAAAAAATATAAACCTTCAGTGGAAATTAACTAGCTGCTAGCGTAAACCGCTTAAAAATCCTTTGCATGGTTAATTAAGAAGGTGGTAGTGAATATACAGACACACTTGTAAAACGATTTTGTTTTAAACTATATAAAGATCTTAGATACCCTAATGTTAGAATGCGGGTTAAGTGACCGAGACAGGTAACTGAGACACGAGACAGGGGACTGCGACACACGACATATTCGCTTTAGAGACAGGTTTCTAGTGTCCCGTGTCCCAGTCGCGGATCTCACAGTCTGTCTTTATAAGCGTTCCGCATTCTTCTTTATAGCGCTTTTCTCCCGTTGCTGTGGAGAATCGCAGAGAGAGTATGCAGAGCCCTTTAGGTGTTGATTGCGTATCTTGGGAGCATAAGACGTGTCTGAGTCTTGATTTATCATTGTTGTCAGCTGAGCATGCGAAAACCTTGCATTTTTTCAAAGTATAACGCTTCGTGTTATAGTCTCCTATGTCTTGACCTGGTATTTAATCTATTTGATATATGATATGCGAACTGGAAGCAAAATTATTATTTAACTATTTTTTACAACCTGCAAATAGATAGACCCCACGATATTTCATGTACTTGTCTTTATTAAAATAATAATAATAACAGCCCATAAAAGTCCCACTGCTGGGCTCGGGCCTCTCATAGAAAAACGGACAGTATGTCCACCATGCTTATCTAAGACGGATTGGCGGGTTTGACACATCGGTTATCTCGATGTGTGTACTCTTAATCACAATGTTTCCCTTCATCGCCAGCATGTGGAATTTGTAACAATATGCACATTAAATTAGAAAACTGTCTGTGTGTTAGTATGTCCTGTTATTATTACGGCGGTATCAATATTTTTTGTTTGTTACAACTCTATTAAATCTTATCTTATATATAAAATTCTCGTGTCACAGTGTTCGTTCCCATACTCCTCCGAAACGGCTTGACCGATTCTTATGAAATTTTTTATGCATATTCAGTAAGTCTGAGAATCGGCTACTATCTATTTTTCAAACCCCTAAGTGATAAGGGGTGTCCACGCCAATATTTTTTATTTGTTTTTTGAATAATTTTTTTATTTTTTTAGGATACAGCATTTAAAATACATATAACCCTAAATTTTCACCCCTCTACGATTAACCCCTATTTTTTATTTGTTAATTATAAACTTAGAATAAAAAAATTATATTACTCTTTTAGATTCACAATTAGAACCGGTAGGTGGCGCTGATATCGGGTTCTGGAATCCTCCTGATCACTTGTAGCGATTTTGGTGATTTTGTTTTTGTGTGTTTGAGTGGGTACCCGGATGGTTTAGATTCGCAATTAGAACCGGTACGTGGCTCTGGGATCGGGTTCTAGAATTTTATTTTTTAAAGGCAGGACAACGTCTGTCGGGGCCGCTAGTAAATATATATAAATAATTATGATGAAAATATTTTTTTAGCTAGACGTGTTGCTGGGAAATTTCTATCCAGTTCTCCTTTAAACAGCAATAACACTTTGCAAAGCGGTGTGCATAGAATAGAAAGTACATTTAAGTTTTGACATATATTATATGTATGACTTTCAAGTGATCTCCGGTGGAACTTATTTTGAATAAAAACTTGAATTTGAGCGACATATCGAACTCCGTTTAAATAGACCATTAATATTATTGGTGGCAGTTCTTCCAATTAAACCTCGATGTGCACCGTATGGCTTATTATTACAATATTTATAAACATTAATTTAAAACTATACAAAGAGGAGTAACAGAGAATACAATGCTGAATGGCAGAGAGAGTAGTAGTCGTTCTGAAGTGAAGTGAAGTGAGTGCAAGTGCCTGTGCATAGATAGCTCCGTCCGACGCCTAGCTGCTAACTGTGCGAGCTTTGGGCGTCGGCGGCATGCGGGGCGTGGAGAAAAGGTGTGCTTCGGAGGACGGGTTAGGGGGGTGCTCTCTGTTCGCAACAAATAGAGAGTTGCAATTTTAACTTTAATAAATTTTTCATTGAAATCCTTTAAACCGTTTCGTAGCTATTCGAGACAACTATCAGACTGAGAGACGAAGATCCTAAAAACGATCGTTTCTGATCAATCATTGTACAAATAATACGTTCCACTTAAGGCATTCATTTTAAAATCGCAGACATACTTCGATTTTCTATAGGTTCTCGGCACTTTTTTTTTTTTATTACGAAGCTGGCAAACAAGCAGACGGCTCGGCTCATGGAAAGTGGTTACCGTCGCCTATAGACGACTAAAATACCAATGGCGAGGACAACGCGTTGCCAATCTTTAAGATTGGATGGGGGATGAGATATGGCATTGGGATAGGGGGATGTAACCGTTTTACGCCGGTATTCTGTGAGAGCGTGATATCGCGAGCGAGTCGGCTCTGACACGTTATCGAATAGCGCGCGATATGTGAATATTGAACCGATTCTCATGTAATTCCTAAAATGTAGATCGCTCATTGCTATATACGGTATATATTGCTATATATAAATACATACATATTTGAATGAGTTTATATACTATATATAACTCATTCAAAAGTTCCAAATATGAGTATTTGTAGTCTTAGAAATATTAGAATGCGCGAGATGGGAAGGGCCGGGAAGAACAGCGCAGACAAATTTATGTTCCGATATAACGGCAATTACAAAATTGGTTATACTGCTAAACGAAGAAGAAAATTAGGTCAACGTCAGCAACATGATGATCGAAATTATGTCCAAGAATGCTCGTGACGAAATAGAAAGAAAAAAACCCTCGCTGCAGTGGAAAAATGCCTAACGTTATGCTGCTGCAGTGCGGGGTTTGATTTTAAAAAGTCTTAGAAATATTTACCATTGTGTGGCTGTTTTCCTTTCCAGGGGTGCTGGAGATGACTGGTACGGATAACAAGGTGTTTAGCGGGCATACGCTCGACAAGGCTACCAAAGCGAAGGTCACGCTAGAAAACTTCTACACCAACCTCATTACACAGCATTATGAGAGGAAACAGAGGTAACGATTGCCAAATTATATAAAGTAGAAAAGTCTACGAACGTACATATTTAACTACATAGATATTCAGTTAGTTAAGGATAATGGTCGATGATGTTATGCTGGAGCAAGTGAATGAGTTTGTATATCTTGGATGTGCTTTTAGCAGGGATGGAAGGTACACCGCTGATATAGAAAGAAGTGTCAATTTGGGGAATAGTGTGAATGGAGCGTTAGGTAAACTTCTAGGCGCTAAGAACCTCTGCCAGAAGGCCCAGCTTGCCATACACAATGCGGTGCTGGTACCTACGCTCACGTATGGATGCGAGAGTTGGGTATGGAAGAGAGAGCATGAAAGTAGAGTAAACGCGGTCGAGATGCGAGCACTGCGTAAAATCTGCGGAGTGACGCTCGCGGACCGCGTTCGTAATACCCAAGTAAGAAAGAGAGTTGGTCTGAAAGAGATTGTCCGGGTGAAGGTAAGGAAAGGAATGCTCCGGTAGTTCGGGCATGTGGAAAGAATGACTAAACAGATATACAATGCAAAAGTGGATGGATGCAAAAGTCGTGTACTAGCAGAAGGTGATGTCAGGAGCCTTAAGAACAGACGAGCGTGCATGACATGAGCTATGAATGTCAAAGAAGCGAGTGAGGTGTGTAAGAACAAGCCTGAATGGCGCTCTGTTGTTCGTGCCTACCCCGCAAGGGAACTATGTAAAAATAATATCCCAGTATATTTGCTATTTAATGCATATATCTAAGAATACTGTCCTAACCAAGGCTTTTATGTTGTTGGCAACATAAGCTTTATTATAGGAACATTTCGTTATATTGTGAATACTTTTCAAATATACATCGTATATTTGTAAAGGTTTTGTATTGATAAAAATGTCACACGTTTATGTTGACGCCATAGATTGGAGAAACTTGAGGAGTCGCTCAAGGATGAAAGCCTGACAGAGAGCCAGAAACAGGAGAAGAGACAACAGCACGCCCAGAAGGAAACGGAGTTCCTGAGGCTCAA
This sequence comes from Dendrolimus kikuchii, assembly GCA_019925095.2. Taxonomy (NCBI): domain Eukaryota; kingdom Metazoa; phylum Arthropoda; class Insecta; order Lepidoptera; family Lasiocampidae; genus Dendrolimus; species Dendrolimus kikuchii. The sequence continues at coordinate 2,068,379 of CM034387.1, forward strand.
GAGATCGCGTCTTGGCGTTGAAGACTTTGAACCGCTTAAGGTGAGCCTTTTTTTAGCTCGTTCCGCCAGTTAAATGGCAATAGAAGCTCCAGTGATTAACTAACTCTATATTGGCTCTACGTATCAATTTTTTAAATATTTTTTATTATAATAATCGGCAGAGAAACTCGCATAGTATATCCGCAAGTTACGCTTGTGTTCTGAGTGTTATGCAACGGACTGCTCTGGGACCGATATCAGACACCCAGACCATAGTAAATTTTCAATCAATTATTTTTCTTAAAAGTACCTAGATTATTTTTTATTTTCAAGTCGGTTACACGACTCACGGAAAATCACTATTACGTCACCTACAGCAATAAAGTGTGACATTGATGTAATTTCTTTCATGTGGACTGTCAAGAAATTGCAACTTGATAGACGTGCAAACGTCAAAATTAAAATAAACACATTGACATTATACGTAAATAAATTGATAGTAAAAATAATTTAAAAATAAAAAATGTTCTACTTTAAAGACAAATAATTGATTGACACTTATTTATGAATGAAGTCGATTTTTATAACAAATCAAGTCGGTAACGTATTAGGACATTATTAATTGCTCCGTCTGACAAAGTATTGTCTCGGGATCTGAGAGCCCTTGCTAAACCCCGAATGTTAAACTCTTGGAATCTGCAGTGGCAAGCTTCTCGACAAAATGTAGGTAGACACTTCGGTAACCTCCAACCTATTAAGTAGAATTAGTTTTTTATTAATTATTATTCTCATTTATTATTTAATTAACAAAACTGGGTCATTTTGGTCCTACACCTAAAGGAAGGTTTGCACTGAAAATCAGCGTTGTGTCGGATATTATTCCGACACAGTAATATGCTGAGTGCAAACCTTGTTTGCTGAAAATGCGGCGTACAAATTCTCAAAATATGCTTTGTGTATAAAAATGTATAAGGAATGTAATTGCGTCGCAATTTCTTCAAATAAATTTTTCTTTCTTTCTTTCTTCTTTCTATTCTCCCCTCGAAACCATGGTTTTATCTATATCGCAAGCTCCCTAAAAAAGTGGTTTCTACCATAATTCGTCTCAGACTCGGCCATATCTGCGCACCGGTTTTCTTGGCGAAAATTATAGTCCGTGACCATTCCCTTTGTGAGTGCGGCTTGGGTGAGGGCACTTTGGAGCAAGTCTTTTTTCACTGCCCAAAAATTATCACCCCACTCTATGATATTTTACCAGGAGATTTCCCTCGCCCTGTCAACATAAATTTCCTTTTAACACTGGCCAATAAAATATATGATCATATATTATGTAAGCTTATAATATTAAATAACATTTATTTATAAGGTAGTTTTTTTTTTTGAGGCGAGGGAAAATGCTTAACCGATTTATGCACAAACTGGGTCGTTGCTAGGGGAACGACACGCGTCGGTCGGGGGCGATAACACTGCAGCAATAGTATGCTCTTGGCGGTGCTCCGTCCGCGATCGACGTCACAGAATAGTGTGGAAGACTCCGAGCGTTGCTACACGAGCGAGCAACCCCAATACCCACTAAAAACCCCCTCCTCCCTGACGACCCTGCGCTTTGTATGTGTTGGAAAGGCTGAGACTTAGAACATAGTTACGCCCAGCCGATTTATAAGGTAGTTTTTTTTTTTTTTTTTTTTGAGGCGAGGGAAAATGCTTAACCGATTTACGCACAAACTGGGTCGTTGCTAGGGGAACGACACGCGTCGGTCGGGGGCGATAACACTGCAGCAATAGTATGCTCTTGGCGGTGCTCCGTCCGCGATCGACGTCACAGAATAGTGTGGAAGACTCCGAGCGTTGCTACACGAGCGAGCAACCCCAATACCCACTAAAAACCCCCTCCTCCCTGACGACCCTGCGCTTTGTATGTGTTGGAAAGGCTGAGACTTAGAACATAGTTACGCCCAGCCGAATTTATAAGGTAGTTAGATTAACTCTGTTTATGTTGTGTTGTCCCTAGGTTCACAGAAGTTACAATTGGAAAGAAAACCGACCAATTTTTTTTTGAGCTGCTATTGCCAATAACCCACACCTGACATTCTCTGTTACTGTGACATTGGCCGAATCAGCGCCAGTAGCGTTGAAGCCAAATCGCCAAAAATAGAATAGAATTGCTCCGCCACCTAACTTTCAAAAGTAAAATATAGGACTAGAAGGGGTATAATAATATAACGTCAGGGGCTTTCTATTCGTTTTCTCCGGAATACTCACATTCTAACTCTCCTTTATAATATATTATTCAATCCTAATAGTCCTCCTTACCTTAAGGAACGTTTTGAATTGCTTCGCCTCTTCACTTATCACAATTTGCGCTCAGATACATGTCGTAGACTCCTGACACCTGTACACACTTCATCTTATTATGATAACTCTTTGACAGTGCAGGCTGTCAAACTCTGGAATGCGTTGCCTCTTACTGTCAGAGAGGCCAAAACATTACCTACATTTCGGAACTCACTTAGAAAGTACTATCTGTTTTTAAATAAATATGTCTAATATATTAAACATTTACTTATTTATCTATTGTAATATATAAAATGCTTTTCACATATAATGTTAACAAATATATTTATTTAGATTATTTTGCATATACGTATATATATAACTATTATATCTATATATATGTATTAAATTTATAAATCAATGTAAGTATGTATATTTAAATTGTACTGTCCTATCTTTTTAGTTTTTTTTTCTTTTAGATTAGTTAAGAATTTATTTTAAGCTGGGTTGCCTGGAAGAGATCGCTTTTAGCGATAAGACCGCCTATTGTTTTGCCAAGAAGTATTGTAATTATACATACATACATACATAACTTCACGCCATTTCTCTTGCGGGGTAGGCACGAACAACAGAGTGCCATTTAGGCTTATTCTTACACACCTCACTTGCTTCTTTGACATTCATAACTCTTGTCATGCAAGCTCGTCTGTTCTTAAGGCTCCTGACATCACCTTCTGCTAGTACACGATCAATTTGATCATGGAAGGTGTGTCGTGGCCTTCCACGACTTCTGCATCCATCCACTTTTGCATTGTATATCTGTTTAGTCATTCTTTCCACATGCCCGAACCACCGGAGCATTCCTCTCCTTACCTTCACCCCGACACTCTCTTTCAGACCAACTCTCTTTCTTACTTCGGTATTACGAACGCGGTCCGCGAGCGTCACCCCGCAGATTTTGCGCAGTGCTCGCATCTCGACCGCGTTTACTCTACTTTCATGCTCTCTCTTCCACACCCAACTCTCGCATCCATACGTGAGCGTAGGTACCAGCACCGCGATGTGTATGGCGAGCTGGGCCTTCTGGCTGAGGTTCTTAGCGCCTAGAAGTTTACCTCACGCTCCATTCACACTATTCCCCAAATTCACTGCATTATGTTTTTGTATCTGTTTGTTTTGGTGAGCAATAAAGTGTTATCTATCTATCTATAACGTCATTTTATTACACAATTTCAAACTTTAATACAATTAGAAAATGTCTAAAACGGCGTATAATATCCATCGGTGTAACATACGATGTTTTTCAATTAGAGGTGTTTGTAATCGTCCAGATGAGCAAATGCTCTACCACCTGGCCGCGATTTGTTCCGTTGCCACTTACGACAGAACGTCCGGCGGCGGGAATTTGTACACTTTGCGTTCCTGAACGGATAACAGTGTTTCTAGCGATTAAATAATTCCTCTATTGTATTTTCAGGTGATAGGACGAGGCGCTTTCGGCGAAGTTCGTTTAGTACAGAAGAAGGACACTGGTCACGTTTACGCTATGAAAATATTGCGGAAGGCGGATATGCTTGAAAAAGAGCAGGTAATGTGTAACGTATGAATAGACCGAATTTTATTACACCGTGTCTATATTTCGAGACATCAATAATATCTTATAAATATTTTTGAAGAATATGGGTTTTCATTTTAAACTATGAACAGAAACTTTTAATAACATAAAAACTACATACATACATACATAACTTCACGCCAGATCCCTTGCGGGGTAGGCACACGAACAACAGACCGCCATTTAGGCTTATTCTTACACACCTCACATAAACAATTATAAAATTACATATAATCGAATACAATGAAAGAAAACTTAACTTATTTGTATTGTATTCTACCCGTAGTCCCTCAAGACTATAAGTGGAATACTGAGCGTAGGTCACCGTCTTGTATGGGTAGGGTGCCCAGAAGGCTGGCTACGTTTCCTCGCTGGATCGCCATACAGATCCGTTGCTCGAGGTAAGCACCAGCCCTCTGATCATCTGAACAGGCAACGAGTCGTTTTGATAAAACATAAATTGATATAACATATATATATACTTAAAATTAAAATGTAAAAAAAATGATGATATTTTCAAATCCATATTTTTATGAGTGATATTTGCATATCTCTATACACAGCACCTTCGAAGAAAAATCATTACTAATTAAATATAGAAATTGGTTTCAAATAAATCTATCAAATAGGTTTGTAGGTATGGGGTAGTTTTAATTGAATGATTTTTTGTCAGATGACAAAAACTCGTAGACGACACACTCATATACAAGTTCTATATTACATCAAATTATATATATGGATTTTAGATTATTTTACATTCTACTTCCTATTTAATACTATATTCTGATATAGTGCTTTATATCTAGTCTTATTTAACTTATTTATTCTATTACTATCAATTCTATCACTTAGTTTTCTTATCCCAAGATATTATATTGCATTTTCTTATTTATATATATTTTTATCTTTTTGTATATCAATTAATTAGCAGCCATGTAATGTCACTCGATTTAACGATAAACTCCCATACAATGATACTCTCTATATAGCATTACACAAGCTCTGAATAACGACAACCATTAAGTAATCAAAAGTACCTTTTCAGTTGTCAAAATCAGCTGTACAGCTGTATAAGTTCTGATATCGCTTTATTATCCTAGCCCGTAATAAACTCGACTGTCGGCATCATGCATACCGAAATTTCTAAGTACTTCCTTTACTGTAAAGATGCCTCAATAACGCAAGATATGAATAAGTAAAATAAAATACAACAAAATTACTGCTGCAGCAAAAGACGTCAGACAAAAATAACAGGCAACTCTCTATAACGCCATAAAATGCACAGTCCCTTCAGTGTCGTTATATAGAGTTTACAGTGTATTGTAAGAAATGTGTATATTTCTCTAAACTACCTTCAGTGTCTGCATGCATGTTGAGTGATTTAGTAGCTCATATTTATGACTGCCCCTCCTATTTTATTGCAAAATTTTGATGACCGCTTCAAAATTATATTTACTCCACACGGTTGGCATATTATCAATCTTCATTTTTAACTGACTTCAAAAAAGGGAGGAGGTTCTCAATTCGTCGGGATCTTTTTTTTTTTTTACTTTTTTTATGTATGTTCACCGATTACTCCGAGATTTATGATCCGATTTACGTGATTCTTGTTTAGTTTGATGCGGAATAGTTGCCATTTGGTCCCCTAAAAATTTAACATAGTTTGGCCCAGTAGTTTTTATTTTACGAACATTTTTTTGTTCCCGTTTCTTGAGACCTATATTTTTTAAGGAGCGCGGCACCTTTCGTATGTCTACCCATACATAGCTAGACACTACCCATACATAGCTAGACACTAAAAAGGCAACAAATAAAATAAAAAAACTTTGTTTAAAAAAACCGACTTCAAAAACTAAAAAACTAAAAAGTATAAAATAACTTATTTCTAAAACTATTATTATTAATATATATTATCTAAAACATCTTAAAGTCGGTGCTTAGTAATTTTAAAAATATAGTAATTTTTATGTTTTACTTTGCACCGACTTCAGGATGTTTTAGATAATATATATTAATAATAATAGTTTTAGAAATAAGTTATTTTATACTTTTTAGTTTTTTAGTTTTTGAAGTCGGTTTTTTTATTTTAGCCTTGAGTGTTTTGGTTGAAATATTTAGCATTTTGTATATTTATCATTCAGGTTGCTCATGTACGTGCCGAGCGAGATATACTTGTAGAGGCGGACCACCAATGGGTGGTTAAAATGTACTACAGCTTCCAAGATCCGATGAATTTGTACCTTATAATGGAATTCTTGCCCGGTGGTGATATGATGACGCTGCTTATGAAGAAAGACACCCTAAGTGAAGAGTGCGCGCAGTTCTACGTCGCGGAAACCGCACTAGCCATAGACAGCATACACAAACTCGGCTTCATACATAGGTAAGTTTAATGTATTACTAGTACAAACTCATCTCCATCATTGTGATTTTTTTTTTTATTGCAGGAGATCAGCATACAGGCAGACGGCCCACTTGATGGAAAGCGGTTACCATCGCCTATGGACATTTGCAACACCAAAGTCGCTACAAATGCGCTGCTGCTCTCTTAAAGGAGACTGGAACCTGGTCACTAATGCCGGAACACAACTCAAGGTTGTCATGGCGACATACTCTAGACCAGGGGTGGTAGCCATCCAGTCGGGCAAACGCCCTACCACCTGGCTGTGGGTTGTTTAGTCGCCTCCTACGACAGGCCGCCCGGCCGCAGGAAATTGTATTCTTTCTCCGTTCCGGCACGGATTTTACCCGCCTATTGACATGGGTCATTGTGAGCGTTGTGTGATCAAAAATGATGACGTCATTAGTGACGTTTTCGCCACGACCACAACGACCGCGGTCGCCTTGTGGAACGCCTTACTGAGTATCTTGGGCGTTGTGAGCTACAAATGGAACGCCCTGATAGACGTTTGCCGCCCCAATACAGTTCATTAACCGCCGCACCACTATGGATTTGGTGTAATAATACAGGTGTGATTTGTTTTTCAAAATCTGTCGATTCGATTGTTGACTGGGGTAATCGATTTTTCAAAAATACTATGATAGGTTTTTGGATATTTTGTACACTTTAGGATTTGGCCCATTTGAAAAATTCAGCCTGTATATACAAAATTGTTGAAATAGTTTGTTTTGTTATTAACAGAGATATAAAGCCGGACAACCTGTTACTGGACGCCCGCGGCCACATAAAGCTCAGCGATTTTGGACTATGCACAGGTCTTAAGAAAAGTCACCGAACAGACTTCTACCGTGACCTGTCAAGGGCCACACCCTCTGATTTTAGTAAGTTGATCATCGATCATTGAATTAAAAAAAAAAAAACTGCCAGTCGTATGACTGCACGTCAGAAGTGAAAACTTTGTGTCTGAACGTGTTGGTCATGCGAATGCAGTGCTTTTTTCCCCAAGTGCCCGACGTGCCTAGAGAAAATTTCACTTCAAATCGTCCAAGTTCGTGGTCTGCCCACGCAGTTGCAGCTCTCATGGTGATTTATTAGTTCTTCGCTGACGTTTTTCTTTCTCTATGGAACTTTAATAGTACATTATGGTACTAGTGTGTAACATTGGTGATTACCGCCGAGGCGCCATTGAGACTCGAGCCGTAGGCGAGGGTCTTAAGAGAGCCGAGGACGGTAATCATCAATACACACGTGTATCATACGACGTTTTTCAACACACTTGTGAATAAAATAACAACAAAAACTCATTTTATTTAGTAGATAAAAAAAAGTTATATATGAGTGAAAGTTTTATTTGTTAAACACGTACGAGTTAAAATTATCTATTTAAATAAGAAGTTGCATGAAATGAGCAAGCAATAGGAACATTAATTTATTTGTTCTATAGAACACGATCTTTTTTTTTTTGAATAAAAACTTTTTTAAGAACAAAGCAACTCAACCAATAAAATAAAATAAAAAATCTATAACTCACTAGGGAGTTATAATTTTTTTTACTCACAGTTTGATAATGGGTGTCATTCTGTGCCTAATTGCGGTGACCATAGAGCCACTTTATGAGCAAGTGTGTTGAAAAATATATTACACCGAAAATAGCCGATATCTCGAAGTATTCGTTAGCTGCAGCGAGCTGACTAGCAGCAGTGAGAACTTCATCAAGACGAGTAACGCTCGCCGAGCGAGTATAGCAGTGACGCGTTGACTATATCTCTCTCGCTCCCTTAGACGACCCTAGCCGAATTTACCCGAACAAGCGTGACATAGACGAGCGGAGTGACGCTCGCGGACCGCGTTCGTAATACCGAAGTAAGAAAGAGAGTTGGTCTGAAAGAGAGTGTCGGGGTGAAGGTAAGGAAAGGAATGCTCCGGTGGTTCGGGCATGTGGAAAGAATGACTAAACAGATATACAATGCAAAAGTGGATGGACGCAGAAGTCGTGGAAGGCCAGGACACACCTTCCATGATCAAATTGATCGTGTACTAGCAGAAGGTGATGTCAGGAGCCTTAAGAACAGACGAGCTTGCATGACAAGAGTTATGAATGTCAAAGCGGCAAGTGAGGTGTGTAAGAATAAGCCTAAATGGCACTCTGTTGTTCGTGCCTACCCCGCAAGGGAACTGGCGTGAAGTTATGTATGTATGTATGTATGTAAGCGTGACATAGACGAGCGTGACGCGTGATAACTCCAGACTCATTCAATACCTACAAAATCAAGTATTCAGCACGCCAAAAGAATGTTTCTCGACTTTTATCGTTCAACGTCCTCATAATATGAGTTTTGTTTCACATATATATCTCATGTATGCATTTCTGTTTTTTTTTCTATGTGTTAATTTAAGCTAATAATGTTTTTGTTGAAGTTCATATTAATCTTAAATAGACTTCAACATGTCCTTCTTCCAATCAGTATCCACGTCGTCGTCCGCGATGGACTCGAAACGACGCGCCGAATCATGGAAACGGAACCGGCGGGCCCTGGCGTACTCTACGGTTGGCACCCCTGACTATATTGCACCGGAAGTGTTCCTGCAAACCGGATACGGGCCGCAAGCGGATTGGTGGAGTTTAGGCGTCATTATGTGAGTTCTGAATTGGAATTATTTAGGCGTCCTCATGCGAGTTCTAAATTTGAATTATTTAGGCGTCGTAATGTGCGTTCTAAATTTGAATTATTTATTTATTTATTTATTTGGTTTACCAACAATTACTTGCACTAATACAAAGGATGTACATTGTTTTATAAAAAAAAGACATGACAAATGCAGTAATCACTTATAGGCAAACACTACATGCAATTTAATATTTTGTAGTTTGAATAAACTATAATATAATTAATTTAAAGAAAAAGAAAATATAAGGCTTTAATAGCTATTAAGTTCCAAACATAAAGACACAAAAACATTTAAGCGTAATTATGGGCGCGTTCTTCTTGTAGCTCACGATACTCAAAATGCTATTTAAGCCGTTCCACATAGTGACCGAGGCCGATATGCTCGTCGCGAAAACGTCCCTAATGACGTCATAATTTTCAATCACGCAACGCTCACAGCCACCCATATCAAGAGATGGGTCGAGATGGGCGGTGACTCCGGAGCATTAATTCTCGCTATCGACACGTTGACAAAGGCGCGATTTTCAAATCAACCATACTTCAACCAATGACATTTTTGGATATTAATGACATTAACGCTCCGTAATCCATTCATCTTGAGTGTAAGTTATAACGTCCTTGAGCATGTGGAACGGGAAAATCGCGATCGTGAGCGTGGCCGTTGTGAGCCCAAGTGGAATACAGCCTAAGTGGGTTCTAAATTTGAATTATTTACGTGGTTCACTTAAGTTGCCCATTCACTATCCTGCATAGTAAGCCGCCGCGTAATGCAGGATTGTTAATATTGTTGAAGCCTGCATTACGTCCGGCAACACCGACCAGAATGCCTCTTGATTCCTGTATGCACGGCTGCACTGCAGCATAATGAATGGGCCTCTATAATATTTGTTCAGTCTGTGATTTTAAACTAGAGCAGTCTATTGTAACTATATGTCGGGTTTCTATGTAACTTAAAATAAGCTTTCCATGTGTTTAGTTGCTCATTATTTTTATTTGGCACCAAAAGCGAATATTTAATTTATATTAATATTCTTTTATTATGTATGTTATTTTTTTCTTATTTTTTGTTTGTTATTTTCTTAAGTCACGCTAGTATACATAATAAAATTACGTTTTAACGGTTTTAAACGCGGTAATTTAATTAATTTTTATTATTCCAAAGTTTCGGCCACTTTTCAGTAGCCGTGATCACGGAAGACAATGATGTCAAGTGTCAATGAGTATTGTTAAAGTTTTATTTAGCCTACCGCCAACTTGTTCATTTTAATTATTTAGTTTTAATTTTGTTTATGGTCATTATTTACTCTATGGGAGTCTAATCTAATTTATTTTTTATTGTTCATAATTTTTTTGTTGTTTGTTTGTTGAAACTGGCAATTTAATTGTTCTGATAAATGCTACTTGTGCCTCGCGTTTTTATTTGTTTTAAATATTGCTTTGCTCCGACATTAGAGTTTAAGGACTTACTTATCTACTGCATATATATATATTTTTTTTTAGTGGAAACTTGATTGATATATGTATTCATTTTGTGTTTTATATTTAAAAAGATTAATTATTGTATGTTTCCCAAAAAAATTAAATAAATAAATATATATAAGTTCAAATTAAGTATAAATTCTACACTTAATGCCGATATGATCTTTTTTATATATTTTCCATATATTACTTCTACATACAACTACATGAATTTTGTTTATAGCTTCTCATGCCGCTTTTGCTCGCGTAAAGTTTGGATGGAACCTTTTCCCTCGGCAATTTGATTTGTAGTGAATAATATTCTTTATTAATTTCTGTTACCAAGTGTACGTTAAATCTAAATTTGTTGTTAATCACTGTACCGAGGTATAGTATCACACGACTAATAATTCGTCCCGATGTACCTACGCAGTAAAGCAATTTAAGTACACGCGGCAGTGTACGAAATGGTGTAAGCGGGACACAGCTGAGTGCAAGCAAGACTCTGCCTTTTGCCATTGCGAATAAAGATCATTATAGATTAATTATATGTCGGAAATCGAAAACTTACGGTTGGAATTTTATTTTGTGTAATGCTGTAGTGCTGTTTTTTATGTATACATTTTCGTATCTATTTTCATAAACGAAAACATCTTAACCCGTTTTCAATTATCAAATGGAATATTTAAAAAAACCATTACACTCGTGAGCAAACATAATCAATTATATCATGTATTTTTTGGAGTCACTTTCACTGTTGCACGGCGAATGGACACTTTTGCATTTACTTGTACTGTGATTGTGACCTATTTTACTTTATCTTATTGGAGAATGACTGTTTTTGTATAACGAATCTTTTTTTTTTTTAAGTTTAATCACAAAGGGCGCGTTCCTTTAGTATCTCACAACGCCCAAAACGCTCCGTCTGCCGTTTCACGTTACGACCGCGCTTGTTAGCGTCGTGGCGAAAACGTCCCTAATGACGTCATTATTTTAGATCACACAGCGCTCACAATGCCCCATGTCAAGAACTGGGTCGAAGTGGGCATTGACCGCACAGAATTAAGTCTAGCAATTGACATTTATGGACTACTATTATTAAATACCTATATACTGAATATAATCTTCGGTGAAATTGTGCTAAACTCCGGACGGGAAGCAGGAAGAATTTCGTACGTTAACCTGTTATTACCTATCTCTGTCACTCCCGCGTAAATATAATGAGTCTCACTCGCACAGATGCAATGGCCGCCGTGCTCAGGGATTGTAAACCTTTTACCTGAGACTGTAAGGTTTGTTCTTGTTTGCATGTGATTTTTTGGTTGGCCCTGAGTCACGACAAAAATTCCTTGGCTTGCTTGACATAATTTTTAAATACGAACGAACGACATTCCATCTTGGGATGCGCTAGTGATCGCTCAGTTTTCGGACACCGTTATCTCGGTTGTAGACAAAACTGTTGGTTCTTTTGTAATAAATGTGACAGGTGAGACGTCGTCGGAAAGCAGTAACTCCGATACAGAGGAATCGGATTCTGATTTATGAATTTTCATTTTTTTATTTCTATCCGAGTTAGTAATTGTAACTCGTTATAATATAAAATCTAAATAAATAATTTATTTAATAAGTTAGTAAATTTTTTTCACCTTCAAACATTTTATGTAAACAGCACTTAATATAAAAATGTTTGTGACCACTGGCAGTAGGTAAAGAGGTCATTGTACGAAATTCTCCCTGCTCCGCGACCGCACTTTAGTAGAAAATGTTGAAATGTTTATAATATATAAAATGGCAACCCATAAACGTCCCAATGCTGCGTTCGGGCCTAACACTTCAGGGGGACGTGCATTATACCGCGTCACGCTTGTCCAAGATAGATGTGCAGGTTTGACACATCGGTTATCTCGGTGTGCAGGTTTCATCACGATGTTATCCTGCACAGTTATTAGCACGTGGCAATTGCGATAATTGTGACTAGGCTTACTTAATGGCATGTAAATAATGTTGAAATGATTTTTATTTTTAAATATCATAATTTACTATAATGAATTTTAATAATCAAATTTGAACAATCTTGCGGTATTTACACTCTTTGCTTTTAATAGTACTATGTAAACAGTTACACATCTAACAGCATATACACGGTGTCCCAGAAACCCTATATTACATACATATATACATACATACATAACTTCACGCCAGTTCCCTTGCGGGGTAGGCACGAACAACAGAGTGCCATTTAGGCTTATTCTTACACACCTCACTTGCCTCTTTGACATTCATAACTCTTGTCATGCAAGCTCGTCTGTTCTTAAGGCTCCTGACATCACCATCTGCTAGTACACGATCCCTATATTAATTTATCTATAGCAAAAACTATCAAAAATTAGCTTAATACAACCTCATTAGCAACAAAACTTAAACCAACGCGCACTAAGTTTAGTATTAAAACTAGAATAAATGAATATAATAAGTTATTCGTAAGATGCATACACCTCAACACAAAAATCAATAAATTAATGTCACACACAAGAACCAAAATAAACAATAAGCGTGTTAAATTCAAAAAATTAAAACTAGAAATTAAGTTGTAAAAAAGGGTACGGAACTCGAGTCCGTAGAGTTGTTCATAATATATACAAAAAAACCTCACTAGCTGTTGTCCAAAGAAGTTTTAGTGAACTAGGTGAATTTCGTTTAGAAAAACTTGTAATAGGATAGGATCATTTTTGAAGTTTTTGTATATGATAAATTACTATAGGATTTTAGGGATGCTATATATAGGGTAATTTTTTCAAGTAGGCCTCTGTGGCCAGATCCGAAACTTTAAGACATAGCGAAAAATTCTCAAAGATGCTGCGCGGCCGATTTTGGTGAAATGGTATCACTAGATTGTTGAAAAATCAATTAACCTGGTCAGGAATCGAAGCGACTCATTTGGAAAAAAATACCCACCAAATCATAAAATAGCTTGAATATAATTTATTTTTAAGTTAATTTATTTACATAAGAACAGACGAGCTTGCATGACAAGAGTTATGAATGTCAAAGAGGCAAGTGAGGTGTGTAAGAATAAGCCTAAATGGCACTCTGTTGTTCGTGCGTACCCCGCAAGGGAACTGGCGTGAAGTTATGTATGTATGTATGTATTTACATTAGACGTTATAATGTAAAATATCTTTGGCGTACACAACCCTGCCTTTTGCTTCTTCCCCCTCTCGCTAGACTCATAGGTTTGCTGGAAGAGAACTGTTTTAGGGTTAAGCTCGCCTTTGTACATCACCACTGTTTTATAATTGTGTATGTAGTAACTTTTTGTGTACAATAAAGAATAAAGAATGGCTTCTAAGGTTCAATTTCTGTGAAGGAATGTTAAACGTCAAACTAAAGAAAAAAAAAATGGATTTTTAAAATAATGTTTATTGTTGTATTTTCACCTTGTCGTATATTTTGCATTTAGTTGATTTTGATACAATTGTTGGCTTGACATAATCTTGGTTATCCATAAAATGTTTCAGGTACGAAATGCTGATAGGATACCCGCCGTTCTGTTCTGAGTCACCCCAAGAGACGTACAGAAAGGTGATGTCCTGGCGGGAGTCGTTGACGTTTCCCCCTGAGATACCCATCAGTGAAGAAGCGAGGGAGACCATACTGCGCTTCTGTTCCGAACCGGACCGCAGGTGGGTGTCGAGTAAAACACTTCCAATATAAATGCAGTTCTGTTTGAATAAATCCAAAGACCCTTCTATATGCGTAATGTAGACCTCCACCGCGATCTGGAGATTCCCTCCATCAAAAGCTATATTACGTCGCTCCCGCGTAAGTATTTCGGTCTCGCGCCGCACCATCGAAATCCGCTCGTCGTGTCCGCGTCCGATTATAAGCCTCGTCGAAAGGCTGTCGTGCGACGACCGCGTAACGTCCTGACGGACAGGGTCGACGTTATTACGAAACGGCTGGCCCGGATCAGTCCGCCCGCGGTTAGGACGGCAGGCTGGCAGGCACCGACAGACAGACACAGACGGCGGCGTCTCAGGCGCCGCCAATCAAGATCTCTCCACGTCCCCGCGAGGAACGCTAGGAGACATAGACTAGGCGTGTTGCTGGGAAGTTTCTTTCGCCCGTTTCTTCTCTCCCAGCCATAACACGTTGCGAAACGGCAGTAAGATAGCGTAAGCCGCCGCGAGCCACCGATCCCGGCCCGCTGGGATCCTTCCCCTCGGGCTTTAAATTACCCGTCGCCCGTTCTCAATTAGTGCTTTGTGTCGCCCTATGGTGGACATCATTTACTCCATCCCCCTCTCATGGTAACAGTCCAGCCGAGGTAAAACTCCTTAAGGAGCTCCCTCGAGCAAGTTGCCCCCCCCCCCCCCGGGCTCGAGCGCCTTCGCCCCAAAAACCCCGGTAAAGTTGTAAAGTCTTCGGACCAACAACATAAAGTCGAGTAGAATAAAAAAAAAGAACGAAAGAAAGCACTTGGCTTAACATTATCATTTTTATAAACATTGAAAAAAATTTCAGGCTGGCCCAATAAAGTAGAAAATAATAGGGTCAATGTCCTAAATTTCTCTAAACTTTGGCAACTCCAAAAGTAGTTTTGATACTTATTAGTAATTTTTAGTATTATGTCAAATATCGTGCAAGTATCAAGTTGCTTTATTTACAACATACATATTTTGTCAACATGACAATACAATACAATATTCTTTATTGTACACCAACATTACATAGAAAAATACGCAAAAAATTTACTTACTAAAAGGTAGTACAATGGGCGGCCTTATAGCTAAAAGCAATCTCTTCCAGGCAACCTTTGGATGGATAAGAACTAATTGCATAGATAGCCTTGGCGTGCAGTTGAAATAGATAATAATAAAATAATTATAATACACTAGCTTCTGCCCGCAACTTCGTACGCGTGGAATAGTAAAAAAAAAGGAAATTAAAACACTCCCGATTTTGAAACATTCTTCATTGGTGCTCCGCTCCTATTGCTCTTAGCACGATGATATATAGCCTATAGCCTTCCTCGATAAATGGGCTATCTAACACTGAAAGAATTTTTCTAATCAGACCAGTAGTTCCTGAGATTAGCGCGTTCAAACAAACAAACTCTTTAGCTTTATATATTAGTATAAGATATATCATAGTTATAAAAATGTATTCGTACATAGACATACAAAACAAACAATAAACACGTTATACAGTTTGGTTATTTGGTTTAATAGTAATGACTAAAAATTTGTAAGCAAGAGCTTTAACGCCTTGTGATAACTAATAGAGCAATTGTCCGATTAATAGAAACGAAACCGAACTATTACAAACAAGAAAGAAGAAAGAAAGAAGAAGAAGAAAGAAAGAAAAACGTTTATTTGTCGAAGGCGACACACACAAAATACATATTTTTAATGAGCAAACCAATCTTATAGTTGCATGCCGCAATTGGACAAACCTCTCAGTTTGGCGGTTCTTTGTTAAATATCGTCGAATTATGCCAAAAAGATTTTTGGTTTAAATTCCGCTAGACATCGTTGGTAAACTTTAAAAGTCACTGCTCGTCTGAAACTTAGTATTGTTACATTCGTATTTGGTTGTTTTAGCGGTTTTCAAACTACGATTAAAGTTAGAATTAAAAGAACATGGACAATTGGGTGGCGCAAAAAGTGACCAATTTTTTTTTTTTGAGTCTCGAGTGAAAAAATGTGAGTTTTTGATGTTTTTAAGAACGCCCTCCAAAGAACAGCTAAAAAAATTTTTTTTAAGTTCGCTCCAAATTTTTTAAGATTTCAAAAAACGCCAAAAAATGATTTTTTTTTTTTCAAATTTTTCTCTCGTTACGGTATAATTTTACAGACCAAAAAATAATAAGTCAAATTTTGAACTGAAACTTTTAGAAACTTATTATTTTTTGGTCTGTAAAATTATACTGTCATACGACTCCATGATCTGATAAAAATTTAGGATGGCTTGTTCGGCGTGGCGTATACAGCGTCGCATCTATATAAAATGTTTGTCTTTATCCGTGCAGGAATGGAGAAAGAATACAATTTCCTGCGGCCGGGCGTTTTGTCGTAAGAGGCGACAAAACAACACACAGCCAGGTGGTAGGGCATTTGCCCGACTGGATGGCTACCACCCCTGGTCTAAAGTATGTCGCCATGGCAACCTTGAGTTGTGTTCCGGCATTAGTGACCAGGTTCCAGTCTCCCTTAAGAGAGCAGCAACGCATTTGTAACACCTTTGCTGTTGTAAATATCCATAGGCGATGGTAACCGCTTTCCATCAAGTGGGCCGTCTGCCTGTCTGCTGAACTCATCCAATAAAAAAATTAAAAAAGAATGTATGGGCTCTGACTTGCCCAGATCGGCGTACGTGACCGACGTTTCCCAAACGTAGTTCTGGCTTAACAAAGGACTTCTATCAAATTCTCGTATAAAGAAATCTATAAATTTAAACAAATACTCATTGTATTCGGTACGGTATCATCATCTGCCGTAATATAATGTCAAATAAAGTCATTGGAAGTGTTATCCATAAAAGTAAGATTCCTTGTGTGACACCGTAACGTCATATAGCGTTGTCGCAATTTTTCATGACGAGCGTCTTTACGGTACTAAGTTGTAATCAATAATTTTCTAATGTTCTCGCTAGATAAAGATTGTCCATTTTCCTCTATAGACCACGTTAAAAAAATACGGTTATCATCTACTATATAGAACTTTCCACGGGCTGCCACCGTTATGACGGCCATCTTTTACGTCACCCTATTGTACGGCCGCTTTGTGACGGCACCGCTTGTCTATGAAACGCTAGTTTTGCTTTCTTAACCTTTATAAAGGTCTGCGGGTAAAAGATTTTCTTACATAATTCGATTTTAGTTAGGGACTCTCTCTAAAAAGTCGTGGTAGCGTAATGGCTAGCGTACGCGTCCCAGACCCAAAGGGCGCGGGTTCGATCCTGGCTGGAACGCATGCACCGCTTAGGCAGTTTTCTGACCTAATGTGCATATTATTACAACTACCACGTGCTAATAACGGTGAAGGAAAACATCGCGATGCAACCTGCACATCGAGATAACCGATGTGTCAAACCTGCCAAGCCGCCTTGGACAAGCGTGGCGGGTATACTGTCCGTTCCCCTATAGTGGGAGGCCCGAGCCCAGCAGTGGGACATTTATGGGCTGCTATTATTATTATATTATAGGGACTCTCTATGAAGTACGTTACGTTGTGGTTAGGTAAGGAAACGTGACTTTCGGAATTCGCATCAGCGAAAAAATCAACAAAAGAATATTAAGAAAAGGGGGGGATGTTCTTAATATGTCACTTTGGATATATTCAAATTCAAAAGTTTTTATTCAAAATAAGTTCAACTGGAGAACACTTTTTAAAGGTCATACATGTAAATTAAAATTTTATTTTTACTTCCTATTCTATGTACACCGCTTCGCAACGTGTTAATGCTGTTAAGGAGAAGAAGCGGCAAGAAACTTCCCAGCAACAAGTCTAGCTAAATATTGTGTTTCTTTATATTTCATATTCTATTTATATCTCAAATCTTTTTTTTTTATAAGCTTCGTACAGAAGTGTGTTACAGAATTACTTTTTTTTATATTGGCACTTCATCGAAGTTACGCCGTTTTGTTTCACCAGATTGGGCTCGCAACGCGGCATAGAGGATGTGAAGTCGGTGTCGTTCTTCCGCGGCGTGGACTGGAGTCACGTGAGGGAGCGCCCCGCCGCAATATCGGTGGAGGTGCGCTCAATAGACGACACGTCCAATTTCGACGACTTCCCCGACGTCAAACTTGAAATACGTGAGTATCGCCCGCCCTTCGGTGAATTTATCATGTATTTGTACAGTATTTACACAACTAATAACTCCTCCCGATGTACCTGCGCAGTAGACCAATTTGAATACGGGCGACAGTGTACGAAATCGTGTAAGCGAGACAGAGCTAAAGGAACGTACCCATGCTACGTGACCCATTTTTCTTTTAAAGTTTACCCTTTCCCCAGAAATTCAAAAAATAATTAATTTGGCTCATTAGCCTCTTGATAAGCGCTAAACGCTGCGCGCCATATTTGAATATAGCTCAAAAAAGCGCGATATTCCCTTAGAGGATATTGAATAAATGAATGAATGAAAACTCTTTATTGTTCACCATAACTTAAACCTAGATATTTATTACAAACACATTTAAATTAGAACAATGGGCGGCCTTATCGCTTATAGCGATCTCTTCCAGGCAACCCGGTGTCTAAACAGATATTACAAGAAAAATTAAATAAATATTGGGTGGCTTAACTAAATTGAAACTAATTCAATCGTAATTGAAGAGAAATAAAAAATTACAATAATAAACTAATAAAGACATACATAACATACATCACTGACTACGTGACGAAAACCTAACGCCCCCTGTAACCAAGCGTGGTATTTTGAAGACGTCGCTTCTCCCCTGAACGGGTCGCGTGGTATGGGTACGTTCCCTAAGAATGCATAGCAAGTAACAATCTGCCTTTTGAGCTTGCGAATAAAGTTCAATATAGATTATTTAAATTTCGAAAACCAATCCGCCTTCTTTGCGCAAACGGAAATTGCCGATCGGAATTCTAATTTATATAACGCCTTATATACTTCGTATAATAATATTAATGTTGGATTATGAATGTTTTCGAACGCATGAGTGGTTACATTGTATAGTGTTTCCGAACGATGTGTGAAGGAAAAGGATAGATGATGAATGAAAGAAAAGATAAACTATAGACGATGGAATGAAAAGACAAGAGACGATCGTTTGCGAGCTTGAGTTGCGAAGAAGGTTGGATCATGTGAATAAGATATTTTTCAAAATGATGTAAAGAAGGTTAGAGTTGTTGATCGAACTAAACATTACTACTGAGTTGTGAGCTCGTCTCGCTTCTAGTCCATAAAACTGATGTGTTCTACTTCTTAAGATATACAAGAAAATTATAAATATTATGTCATTTTGTACTTGTTGCAATTCACGAAGAAGTGTTGTGCACTTTGCTTATAAAGGTGGTTCAAAGTGTCGTGAGACCCAAAGTAATGTAACTGATTTACATTGATCCAGCCACTGACTTCAAATTCGAATGAGGCCAGTGCTGATTTCATACTAGCATCGTGTAAATTGACTTGAAGTCAGTACAGCGCTCGTGGGGGGCTGTGGCCCACGGTTAATGTGGTGTGGTGGTTCTCTGGCATAGATCCTTGCGTCAGTATCAGAAGCTCTAGCATCCTTGAAATCCGACCTCTTCTGTGGTTTGGTTCAGTTAGCAGCACACAGAGGAACAGCGCACGGTAACAAATTCGCTTAGGAGTGTTCACTTCTTTACACCGGTATCCTACAAGAAGTTCTTGGCACTGTCAGCAATTACAATTGGAATTTAATTTATTTAAAATAATAAACACACGGCGCGATGTCTCGTCAACCGTTGACAGATTTGAGTCCAAAAAATATCAACGCACACCCAGCTTGGCGTTACCCGTCGCCTAATATAAAAATAGGGTAGATAGCAAAATTAATAGAGCGATGTTCTACCTACTTTATTCTAAGCAAAGACTGAATAGCGTTACCAAGTCTGACTGATTTCAATATTCCCGAACGAATATTATGAAGTCAGTTCTCTCCCCAATTCAGTCAATAAATAGTATACGTTGTATATATTAGGAAATACAGTTTCACATGTCATTTACCTATTAGTCGTACAAATTCAAAGATAGTAAAATTAATATTATATTACATATAATTTGATTAGCTCTATTATATTTTTTATGTCAGTTGTGTTTAATTTTATTAATGTCATTAAAAAATTATTAATTGTATATTAACACTGGCGGCCCCGGCAGGCGTTGTCCTGCCTTTAAAAAATAAAATTCTAGAACCCGATCCCACAGCCACCTACCGGTTCTAATTGCGAATCTAAACCATCCGGGTACCCACTCAAACACACAAAAATAAAATCACCAAAATCGCTCCAGGTGATTAAGAGGATTCCAGAACCCGATCTCAGCGCCACCTACCGGTTCTAATTACGAATCTAAACCATCCGGTAACCCACTCATCCCTACTCCGTGATGTGTTTGCTGGATGAGAGGTGACAACGGTAGACATCTAGCGGGGATAACTGATCAATTGGTAGTAAAAATCGCGATGGAAAAGTAGGGGTTGATAGTAGAGAGGTGGAAAATTAAGAGTAATATGAATTTTTTTATTCTAAGTCATGACAAAATAAGATTAAAAATCTTGCCAAAAAAATTAAAAGTTTATAATTAACAAATAAAAAATAGGGGTTGATCGTAGAGAGGTGAAAATTTAGGGTTGTATGTATTTTTTAATGCTGGATCCTAAAAAAATAAAATATTATCTAAAAATTGAAAAAAAAAGATTTAGTGGTGGACTACCCTTAACATTTAGGGGGATGAAAAATAGATGTCCGATTCTCAGACCTACTGAATATGCGAAAAATCGATCAAGCCGTTTCGGAGGAGTATGGTAACTAACACTGTGACACGAGAATTTTATATATTAGATTTATTAATTAGCCAAGTGTGTAATTTAGGTTGAAATAATTTTATTGATAAATCTTTTAATGTCTCAGGAAGGTTATTATATTATTAATGGGGCCTTATAATGTGCATTCTTGGTAGAGATAGGTTGCATAGAGGTACTACCACTCTATTGTTTGTTTGGTCTTGATTTTTTTTAAACAGTTCTGGGTTTTGTTTAACAAAAATTGCTATTCCATTTTATATATAAACATGGCAGTATCAATCCCTATTAATATTATAAATGCGAAAGTAACTCTGTCTGTCTGTCTGTTCCGTTTTCACGGAAAAACTACTGGACCGATTTGGCTGAAACTCAGTATATATATATATTTTCGATGCCGAGAATGAACATAGGATGTTTTTTATCCCGAAAAATGGGATAGTTTCCGGGATAAAAATATATTTGTCTTTTTGTTTGTTATCCTTTTATGGAAAGACTATTGGACCGATTTGGCTGAAACTCGGTACATATATAATTTGAATACCGAGAGTGCCCAAGGGATACGTTTTATCCCGGATAATGGGATACATTTTGGGATAGATTTATGTAAAATTTATCCCGGAAACTAGGACAGGTTTTGTGATTTTGTCCATTTCGTCCACTGGGTCCACTGCGTCCACTGCGTCCACTGCGTCCACTGCGTCCACTGCGTCCACTTGGTCCACTTGGTCCACTTGGACCATGTTATCTATTTTGTAATTTTCGCCAAGTTTTGTCATTTATGTAGTTTACATATAGACGGGGGTGGTATAGGATGCGATATAAAAGCAAATACATACAAATTTAATACAATGTAACCTGTACCACTTGCTTTTTAAACAAGAAACACGCACTAGAGGTTGACCCGCGGGGTAGCCGCGGGGTAAACTCTAGTAGTTTATATTTTTTCAATGGTGGCCTACAGAAATCCAAGAATGCCCATGTATCGTCCTTAATCTTTTTAGTTTTAAACACTATCTGCTTCTGCAGAGTTTCCCCAAATAATTAGACCATATTGGAGAACAGGGTCAACATATCCGTGATATGCTTGTAACGCAGCTTTCAGAGAGACCGTATGCTTGATTTGTCTAAGTGGAAATATAAATCTATTAACTTTTTTTTGCAAATTTAGTCTTATGTGGTTTTACCATTTAAGATCATCAATTTGTATACCCAAAAATGTCGTTACAGTCGTCTCTTCTATCGCATCACCATTACAAATAGTCTAAGAGTCAGTTGGATCAATGTGAATCAGCCTTTACGATTGGAAGTCACACATCGCGATGTACGTGTACACGTTCAGCGACGAGTAAAGACCTCCTACCTTTGTGGATTGCATAGTTATATTATATAACTGTATAAAACTACAAACAAACTACTATTGGGATTTGTTTTTGATTAAACAATCCCAATTATTACATCTGCATGAGACCATATTATAATGTAACGCCATGAATAACATCATATTTTTATATTTCCTTATTAATAATGTTATGATATTTTGTTGAGTTTAATTTATTAATAACGAAAATACTTAGTCTATATGTAGTTTTAATGTTTATAACTGTTTTTATATATATTGATACGTATTATAAATTATCTTGTAGTTATTAATTATCAATATTTTTCTTTATTACAAATATATGTCTGAAAATAGTGCACGTACATGAAAACCAAGGTAGCTAGATTGATAGATAACTATTTTAGTCACAAAACGATAATACGATATCGCAAACAAATGACATGCTTATATGACCCTTTCGAAATTAACTTCTCCTATAAAAAGGTATAAACAAGACATATTAGTGATTATATCTTAATTACTCTGAATCCCGAAAATTGGTATATTTTAAAGGTGATTGTAAAGAAAAGTAACTAATTCTATCCTTAACGAATTCTCCTATATAAAACGTTCATAGTAAAGAATAGTCGAGGGTGATAGTTGTTAGCGTAGCATGCTGTTGCTTCTCTTACGCTCTCTACTTAGCAGTGACACTGTTTTGGAGCAGATAATTTATTTGTAGAAGCGTAAGAGTAGCGGGAGTATGCTAAATGCTATATGTATTATTCGATTAGGTATTGAATTGTGAACTGTAACCGAGATTGACATAATACTACTACATAATAAAAAAAATATATTAATATTACTTAATATCTTGAATAAATCGATAGGGTGATTCAATACACTGCAAAGCAATGCAATGAAATACAGTGTAAACTCCATGTAACGTCACACGACAAACTACCTTAAGTGTCGAAATCACTTGGCTTTGGTTGGTTGAACTTGTCTTCCATACAATGAGACACTCTATATAGCATTACACCCACTCTCAATAACGACAACAATTAAGTAACACAAAGTACCTTTTAAGTTGCCAAAATGACTAAAAGCTGCACAGCTGTATACGTTCTTTTATCGCTTTATTATTCTAGCCCGTAATAAACTTGACTGTCGGCATCACGCATACCGAAATTTCTAAGAAATTCCGAAATTTATTACTACTTCCTTTATCATAAAGATGCCCCAATATTGCAAAACATAAATAAAACAAAATACAACAAAGTTATTGATGCAGCAAAAGACGTCAGACAAAAATAACAGACTTATCTCCATTTAACGACACCTCTCTATAAGACTATAAAATGCGCAGTCCCTGTAGTGTCGTTATATAGAGTTTACACTGTACAATACAACGCAACGCAACACAATAAACAATGCAATGCAATGTATTTAAGTACTCTTTACTTTCTCTATGTTACATCTACGCTAGTCGTCCTCTTCGTTCGAGCATAGATTATCCTTGTAACAGCCTCACGAACCACTTGCATTATGAGTTTGTAATGTTCAAAAATTGCGGTTACGGTTCGCTATTGCATGCCTGACATATATATTAAATGTGAATTTTAAAATGTGTTTTTTTTTTCAATAGCAGCTGCTCCGATCACTCAAGACGGTGAAGTGGCGTATAAGGACTGGGTGTTTATAAATTATACATTCAAGCGGTTCGAAGGTCTAACCCAACGCGGGACGCCGACTAAAAAGTGAAGAATAAACCACACCACAGAGTATAAATTATAATAATAAAGCGCCTGTGTTGCCAGATCTATTAATAATAATTAAGAGGAGGATATACCATGTTGATTTATAACACCACTAACTTTTAAGCATTGCAAAAAATATTATTTACCTAAACTTAATAGATAATCAAATTAATTTATTAAAATTTAAAGTTATCTGTAGTGATGAGGAAGAACAATGAATTTTAAAATTATCCTATGTTAATTAAGTCCAAAGATTAACTCGATTGCAAAAAAAATATATGTAATACTAACTTTATTAATAATAATAAAAAACTGTGTTATTAATAATAAAAAAATGAATAAGCAATATAAAATTATAACGTGACAATTTTTGGTATAACCTCGCCTTAATTGAGAATGACCGTGGAGTTTGATTGGAATACTTGTAAATCGGAAGTCACGCTCTATTTTTGCTTGGAATAATATATTTATTTTGAAATCAAATATTTTAAAATAACTTATATCACGTCGATTACAAAAGAGTTTTAAGTATATTTATACGGTAATGAAATGACGATTGATGCGATGTTTGCATGGTAGAAGATTTAATTTTGTCCCGTCATTTGTAGTATTCCGGTAGCGATTCTCACAAGTCAAGTCATACAAGTCCGTTGTCGAATTTGTCCAGTATTCTTGTGTGACCAAGGTTGGTCTTGATATACGCAATTTGAGAAACTGTATTATGCAGAAAAAAGCGGTACAAGACGATATACTGACATAGTACTAATAATGTTGACCCAACTTTAAAGTTTATGTGTTCATTGAGCACACATGTTGTATATCAAGGTCGCAGGGCAATGCATTAGAACGATCCTTCAGATTCAGTCGTAGACATTTCTTTACCAGCAAAATCTCAAGCTTAGTTTAGTGGTAACAAGTTGACATGGTCGCTAGGTGGTAGGGCATTTGCCCGACTGGATGGCTACCAACCCTGGTCTAAAGTATGTCGCCAGAACAACCTTGAGTTGTGTTCCGGCATTAGTGACCAGGTTCCAGTCTCCCTTAAGAGAGCAGCAGCGCATTTGTAGCACCTTTGGTGTTGTAAATGTCAATAGGCGATGGTAACCGCTATCTATCAAGTGGGCCGTCTGTCTGTCTGCTGAACTCCTGCAATAAAAAAAAAAAAAAATGGTCGCCGCGGTGAAACATGGCGATGTGTCTATTTCAAGCATTTTAAGATTTTCAGTTTTTTTTACCTTATCCGGTTTTTTTTATTGCCTGAAGCAGGCAAACAGGCGGACGGCCCACTTGATGGAAGTGGTTACCATTGCCTATGGACGTTAGCAACATTAGGGGCGTAGCTAACGCGTTGCCGGCCTCTGAGAACTTTTATAAGGCCTTCTTAAAAGACCCCATGTCGTAGTGCAGAGGGATAACCTCCGCGAGAAGTTCCCTCTATATCATTGTTGTACGCGGAATGAACGTTCTAGGAGACCGTTGCGTAGTTGAGCGGTGCGGTTGTAAAAATGAGGCGTTGGCACTAGCGATTCTAAACCGCCTTTTAGTATGTGATCGTCGACTATACATACGGCGCAACGTTGGATAGAATCTAGAGGGTCAGTCTTGTAAGCGCGTGCTTCAGCCCATAAGTGTGAGCAGTGATCCATATGCGGCCTAATTTGTGCTTGGTAAAAGACAAGTCTGCCGCGGGATGAAATACTGCTTGGACCGGTTTAGCACACGTAGCTTATTAGTTTAGCCTCGCCTTCCAGATGACCCGAATCTTTTTTTTTTTTTTTAAGGCGGGGCAAATGCTATTTACGCACAATACTGGGTCCTTTGCAAGGGATTAGACCATAGTTGATCATGAAGGCTTTCCCGTTTGATAAGGGGCAATCCGAACAATAATCAAGCCAGCTTGTGTGGAGACTCAGAGAAGTTGCACGGGCAACAGCCACTACCCACTAAAACCACCCTCCTCCCATGTGCCCCGCGCTTTTTATGAAGGAAAGGCTGAGACTTAGAACGTAGTCACGCCCAGTCCGGTCCAGCGCAAGATGATCCAAATCTGCACGGTCGTTCGTTATATCGACGCCAAGGATCGCGATACTACATACATACATACATACATAACTTCATGCCAGTTCCCTTGCGGGGTAGGCACGAACAACAGAGCGCCATTTAGGTCCATTCTTACACACCTCATTTGCTTCTTTGACATTCATAACTCTTGTCATGCAAGCTCGTCTGTTCTTTCGATGATTGCGATACTGTAGGAGATTATTGGATTCCTTGGAATTATTTGGGGTCGACACAATATGTCGTTTTCTTTCATACTCCTCTATTCTGACATACATCTTTTGTCACACCACAAATCATCATTATTATCATCATTCACACAATTCATTCATCTCTCTTTTGTTTTATCTTTGCATTTGTACCCATCCATCTTGTGTTTTTTTTTTTTTTTTTTATTGCAGGAGATCAGCAGACAGACAGACGGCCCACTTGATGGAAAGCGGTTACCATCGCCTATGGACATTTGCAACACCAAAGTTGCTACAAATGCGCTGCTGCTCTCTTTAAGGGTGTCTGGAACCTGGTTACTACTGCCGGAACACAACTCAAGGTTGTTATGGCGACATACTTTAGACCAGGGGTGGTAGCCATCCAGTCGGGCAAATGCCCTACCACCTGGCTGTGGGTTGGTAAGTCGCCTCTTACGACATTCCTTTCGTCACTTCACTTTTATCTCTCCTCGCCACATGCCCGTACCACCTTAATCTTTTTCCTCTCGATTTTTAGTCAGGGGTGCACTTTCAAAAATCCCCTCATATACTCATTTCCATTATCCATTCTTGTAACATCACGCATCTACCTCAACATTCGCATTTCAGCCGAATGAAGATGTTTGTGGTTTATCACTTTACATACATACATAACTTCACGCCAGTTCCCTTGCGGGGTAGGCACGAACAACAGAGTGCCATTTAGGCTTATTCTTACACACCTCACTTGCCTCTTTGACATTCATAACTCTTGTCATGCAAGCTCGTCTGTTCTTAAGGCTCCTGACATCACCTTCTGCTAGTACACGATCAATTTGATCATGGAAGGTGTGTCCTGGCCTTCCACGACTTCTGCATCCATCCACTTTTGCATTGTATATCTGTTTAGTCATTCTTTCAACATGCCCGAACCACCGGAGCATTCCTTTCCTTACCTTCACCCCGACACTCTCTTTCAGACCAACTCTCTTTCTTATTTATCACTTTAGTGGCTCAATAGTCGAACCCGTATAGCACGACTGGTCGTACGACCGACAGATCAATATATTTCACCTTTTAATTTAAGTTGCGTGAATTCGACGCATATCACACATTACCTGTCTCCACTTTAGAGATGCTACATTTATTCTTCGCCTTACAACCTTCTCTATGTCACAATTACTCTGCATCAGTTGACCAAGGTATCTAAATTCGGGGTTACATGGTACTGTAGCTGATTGTAGTTTAAGTGACTCTTGCTTTTTAACTAACTGTGTTTACATCGCAAGACTCGGGCACCTAAAAGTGTGTGTGCTGCTGCAAACTAAATAAGCTGAATTCAAAGATGTGAAAACTATCTCTGTTGTTTTATTTTGAGATTATCATCCGTCTGTTATATATCATGTTAACAAATCTACTAGCGTTGTTAGGAAGCTCAGTCATTTTTAAATATTTAAATTGTGTACAAATCGACTCTTTCCTTAATAATGTAGTAACGACGGCTTCTGTGGTTAAGCGGGCTGTTCTACCCGGCCGAACTCGCTGGACTGCAGACGCTCCGGGTTCGATTCTAGGCGTGGTAAATTTCGGAAACGAACTTTCTGTTATTTACTATGTGGTCTGGGATCTGGGCCCCAGAGTGGTCTGTTGATATCACCCATAACACAAGCGTAACTTGCTTAGCTTGAGGATATATATGTATATGTATATATATATATATATATATATATATATATATATATATATTAAAAATTATATAAAAGATGACGTTTGTTCGCAGAGGATTGCAGAGGTTCATAATAATAATAATAAATATTATTAATGTGTTACCTTGAAAATTGAAATTTTAGAAGATTTTTTTTATATTAAAAAATACTTTTATAGAAGCGAGCGTAATAACGTGGTATATTTC
This sequence comes from Dendrolimus kikuchii, assembly GCA_019925095.2. Lineage (NCBI taxonomy): Eukaryota > Metazoa > Arthropoda > Insecta > Lepidoptera > Lasiocampidae > Dendrolimus > Dendrolimus kikuchii. Next base: position 2,096,533 of record CM034387.1, read on the forward strand.
AAAAAATATTGTAGATTAACAGAGAAAAAGGTATTGATACATAACTTCACGCCAGTTCCCTTGCGGGGTAGGCACGAACAACAGAGCGCCATTCAGGCTTATTCTTACACGCCTCACTTGCTTCTTTGACATTCATTCACAAAACCTATTCGTTTCGATATTATAATCTTTTAAAGATTAAAAGATTTTAAAATATCAATTTTCAGGATAGCAAATTATTGAAACGAAGATAGAGTTGAAATGTATAAATGCTATGGAAAATGTTTAGAACTAAGGACAAGTGCTTACGCGTTGCTTTTCGGCACTCTCTGCCTTCTGTTACCCGAATCACGAGCATTATTCTCGTCTATTTTATAATTAGAGTTCAGTCTGCATAGACGTTCCGATGCTAATGTCATGTTTCTAAATATACTTTCGAGTGACCATGATAAAGTGTGGAAAGGGAGGTCTTCCGAGTGTCTTATAACATTTTTTTTTTTTGGCCAGGGGAAATCCGTTTGAGGACTAAGCCGCGACAGGCACAGAAGCCTGGGGGGATGTTCGCGACCCGTGTGAGTGTGGGATTCGCCAGATCGGGGGTGGCACTGGCGTGCCCGGTCAGAACCGGTGCCACGCTATTGCCACTTCCCAGTTAGGGATACCCACTAAAACCCCTGGGTGTTCCGTCCTGCGCCTTATGCCAGGGCTACGTGAATGCGGGATTCCCAACTCACTCACTGGGCCTCTTCCTATGCCAGGGGACGTATCCCCCGGCTACTACTAAGTCTAGTCGATGCGTGGGGCGGTTTGTAACGCGCCCCACGGGAAGAGAGATGAGCGCCCGCGGAACACTCGCGCTCTCATCTCGACGGCATATGCGGGTGAGTGAGAACCCCTATAACCCTAGGGGCCCCACCCGCGCCGCCGAGTGTCTTATAACCTACCTTAGCCATAAGAAAGTGAAATTCCTTGAGTTTGGGTTAATAAGGCTACAATGTTATATGGATTATTCATAAATTGCCTATACCAAGACTAAAGTCGTATTCGCGTGCGACTGAAATAGTAGTGCTGAGTAATTGTATAATAATTGTTTCTATGCTTGGCTACCGGACTATTGCAGTGTGTACAGATTTTTTTTGTTTCCATTATCACTGATTTTTGAAGAATGTTTCAATATTATGTGATGAAATTGTCAATTTATATATTTTTCCCAAAATTGCTAAAAAATATTATTCGCATGAACTTTTCAATTCCGCTATATATTAATTATTATTTATTTTTTGTAGATGATTTGAACTTGTAGGTCGAGTGATTAGTTTGCAGTTCGAAAAAGTTAACTGGAATAAATATATATGTATACATTGTTTTTCCTTAGAAATTCTATTTCATACATTGATAGGATTTTTGCAATGAATTACACTATTTGATGATATTTAAATATCTTAGACAACTTAAGACACAGTTAGATATTACAGTAAAAATGGTTTTTTTTTTGTTATTAATCATCTAAAGACACAACTTACGTAAAATTATATCCAAAAATTTACTTTATAAGAAAAAACAAAGTATACAGCCTCAAAAATTATAGACTAAAGAATGAAACAGTATCCAGAAACATACGTTATATTATTATTCGAAGACTAGCATCTTATATAGGAGTAAGAGCCCAAAAGTCATCGGATATTTATCGTATTCTTAGTTTTCTTTGATTTATTTAAAAGCTACGAATGCTTTATCACTGATATTTCGTACGTATTATTTAACCAAAAAACAATTCTGTCTCTACATTATTATTTTAATATCAGAGTCGAATAGGAAGAACAAATGGTGTCGTTGAAATGAATTATATTATTGTATAATGTACTTCCTCAGATTAAATTATTATCGGACTTTAAATGGAATTTTTGAAGCCACAACATTTGCTTCTCGATGAGTTAGTTCTTGTGGATAAAATGAAATTGTTTACAAATGCGTTCCTGTAAATAGTATGCTATGTATTTTTTCGTTATGTATATTAGTTTCTTGCATCGATATTTAATTTTTTCTAGTACATGCTACTAATAATGAAACACGCAAACATTTCTTTATAAGAAATAATTTTTTTTTTGTAATAAAAAATATAAAAATTTAATTATTATTATTGTGTATGTCTCCCGAGGCTACGGGACATAAAAACGGCCCGGACTTTTGGACAGCTTCCGTGGGGCCACCGGAAAGGCCAACACGTAGAGGCCCCTTGACTTTAATCTAAATGTGGCGTGACACTGACCGGCGATTATCCCTGCCTAAACCATACAAAATACACCCAAGGACAAGCCTTGGTCAGTGTAGGGCTATTGTAGGGAATGAGAACAAGAGATACCGGGTTATTGGGGTAAACTAGTAATATGGCTTCTGCCCGTTACAATGTTCGGGGAACATGGAAAATTGGCCAGATAGTGCCTCGCCACTCCTAGCATGGGTCCTAACATTTTTGTTATTATTTGCAGTATTTTGTACACATATGCAGTGTAAACTCCATGTAACGTCACTGGATTTAACGACAAACTCCTTTAAGCGTCCAAATCAGTTGGCTTTGGTTGGTTTAGTTTGTCTTCCATACAATGATGCACTCTATATAGCATTACATCTACTCTCAATAACGACAACAAATAAGTAATAAAAAGTACCTTTTGAGTTGCCAAAATTGCTAAAAGTTTTCTTTTATCGCATTATACTAGTCCGCAATAAACTCGACTGTTAGCATAATGTATACCGAAATTTCTAAAAAATCCGAAATATCAAAATTTCTAACTACTTTCTTTTATCACCAAGATGCCTCAATATCGCAGGATATGAATAAAATAAGTAAAATAATACAACAAAATTACTGGTGCAGCAAAAGACGTACGACAAAAATAACAGACTTCTCTCCATTTAAGGACAACTCTCTATAACGTCATATAGTGCACAGTGCCTTCAGTGTCGTTATATAGAGTATACACTTTAATTTTTAATAGTATTACAATAACGTACTTATATGTTATTGATGATTACTAGTAGTATGTGATTGGTAAGTTTTCTCTCAATTTGATTGAATCGTTTTTAAATCTGGTCACCGGTTACACTCCTATTAAAAAAAATTGTTACACATGTGAGTTGACTATTATGCTGGCGTGTTACTACATTTTAATCAAAATATAATTGGACGGCCTTTACTTACGATAAATTTGTATTACACAAATCTCAACAAAAAAATTACGAATGTTTCACATGAATTTAATTTTGATTTTAAATACATCTTTACATAGTGGATAACAAAGTCGTCTACCGCGTCTGATTACTTGTCTGTATATCCGCTAACACCGCCTAAACCATGCAATGGGTTTTTAACCTTTTTTCACCATCACCACCATTTACACGAGTTTTTAATTTTCTAAGTATATTTTTTTTTGTTGCAAAAGATATCTTGAACTATTATTTTGTTTTACGAATTTCAGTTTTTGATTCAGTAGGGTGTAATCTAACTAAAAGTGAAAATTTTAAAACAAAATAATACTTTAATTTTGGAATGGAAAATATATTTATGTCCAAATGTCGCTTACGATAACATGTATAAGTAATACGCTTTTTTAAAAAGGTTTTTAAATACAAGCTTTTGAGATCCTGGATCTCATGCAGCAGCAGAGTGCTAGCCAAGACAAGTAAAACGAGTCCAAACAGGACGGGTCTATCTTGTTTAGTACAGGAGTTCCTATGACCACCTTCATACTCCATCATCAGATCAGCTCCATGGTAGCATATTATTGCATTGTCACGCGATATACATGTGCGTGCAAAATTTCAGCTTAATCGGAAACCGGGAAGTTGGTCAAATTTAACTTGCAAGATTCCACCCGAACTTACATACAAACATCCATTGCAAGTTAAATAAAACTTTGAGCCGCGGTGTAGCCGAGGTGAAATCACTACTTTGCATATATAGGTAAAAGTCAAGTCTTATGAATTATTTTATTGTATGAAACTTTATCTGAACCCATTTTATTATTTGTAAAACATTCGTTAATATTATTGTTGAGTTTCGCGTAGTATAGATTTGTCGTAAGACAATTTTGTCATTTTATATATATTTTTTTTTAAATGTGGTAATACTTCTATCAAGTAGCTCCCTAATGTTAAAAGTGTCGTGACAAGTCTCACTTATCGGAGGTATTAATTTTTGCAATTAAATATATACAATACGTGTATGCAGACTGTGTTTAAAAAGGCCTTGGAAGTTCAGGGGCCATTCATATATTACCTCACTTGTTAAAGGGGATGGGGGGGAGTCTGACGAAGTGTGACGTTGTGTGACAAGGGGTGGTAGGGGGGGGGGAGTGACGAGGACGGAGGAGGGGTCAAAGAGCCATGAAATTCGTGTCACGTAATTTGTGGATGGCCCCTTAGGGGTTAATGAACTCTCGTCCCAAACTCAAATGACGCATGTTTGTATCGTAGCCGCAAAAGCATGCACCACTTAGGCTTTTTTTAATATCATAATCAAAAACCGGCATAACATGGTAATCGATGTGTTTGACCCACCAAACCGCCTTAAACAAGTGCGGTGGGGTATACTGTTTCTTTGTATATTTATGGTTTGATATTATTATATATTATATGCTAAACACTATTCATATTTATTAGTAGGGGGATACTGCCTTTGACTAAAGTGAGAACTATATTAGATCGATCCATACATCTTAAAACCTCTTACGGATGGAAGTTCAGTGTTTATATCAAATCACTGAGAGCATTCGCCTATAATGTAATATTTGTGATTCGATTTTGAGCATTTATTATTAGTAATAAAGCCGTGGTAGCCGTTCCTGACTCAAAGGGCGCGGGTTCGAATTCTAGCCGGAACGCATGCACCTCTTAGGCAGTTTTACGACCTTATGTTCATATTGTTACAATTACCACGTGCTGACAACGGTGAAGGCAAACATCGATGAAATCTGCACATCGAGATGACTGATGTGTTAAAAGCTGCCTTGGACAAGCGTGACGGGTATAATGTCCGTTCCCCAATAGTGGGAGGCCCGAGCCCAGCAGTGGGACGTTTATGGGCTGTTATTATTATATTGACGAAGCGATCATTCTGTTACATACAACTACTATAGAAATATTACAAATTCTATAATTACAGGTTGCCCACAGGAATGCTTGGTTCTCCTCCTTCACTGATGTAATGCTCGGATCTATAACGTTATATTACAGGCGAATGCTCGCGGTGAGGGAGCACCTTCAGACGTGTGTCACGCATTTCACGCTGGTTATAGCAAATAGGGGAGCGGACTGTCAAAGCAACTGAAATGCCTGTAATAAACTTACAGAACGTCGTAGGCTCAGAGATTTACTACTTATGACGTCTTAAATAGGTACAAATGTAAGCAGGCAAATAGCGTATTAACGGATTATTTCTATTATGACATTTAAAAAATTAGATAACATGTTATTTTAATGTCTGCTCTTTTATAAATATGAGAATATATTGTAATATGTGTCAGTATCCCTATTTTTCTCGTGGTCGAGTAAACTTGCCGGTTGGCGCTCGAGTAGGGAGGCGTCTGACGTCTAAGACATAGAGACACTATGGCCGCGTTCCACAGGAGTCACAACGGCCATGCTCGCAAACGCGATTTTTCCGTTACATTTGCATGCGAGCGTTTATAATTATAAACTCAAATGGAACGGATTATGGAGCGTTGACGTCATTGACGACGAAATACACAAATGTCATTTGTTGATGTACCGAGTTTTTGGCGGGAGCTGAAAGGAGACGTTGTGCTGTGCAGTTTTATTTTCTAAAAATGTGTAAAATTACTCTAAAATGAACAATAGTTGTAGGATATTGATAGTTTTTGAGTAGTAATTATGTGTTTTTGCGAGAAATGTGAACTGTATAGTCAAATGTGGCCTTTTGAGTTTTCACAAGAACTCCGTTGAATGGCATTAGTTGTAGCCTACAGTACAACTGCGCGACTATTATACGAAGACTTAAACATCAGAATTGGCTGTATGGACTAGATTCCTTTGCCTGCCTTTGTGGCGAATACAACTACTACTACTTGATGTACCGTTGATTTGAAAATCGCGCCTTTGTCAACGTATCGATAGAGCGAATGCTATGTCGTCAATGCCCACTTCGATAATCTCTTCGCATGGGTATTGGTGAGCGCTGCGTGATCGAAAATTATGACGTCTTTTTTTGACGTTATTGCCATGAACATAACGACCGTGGTCGCTATTTTGAGCCACAAGTGTAACGTGGCCTTAGTGCACACAGTCATACGCCCCGATCCGCAGTGCATTTGGAGAGCAAACAGCGTTCCTTTGTAATTAAATTATATCATCCACAATCGTCTGCGTTGACGATTTGTATTTTTGTATGATATAACTCTTCACAACACTCGCAAAAATTATACTCTGATTTTTAATTGCTTGGACTGAACTGACAGCTGCGATTTTTTATGTTGCGACTTTGGAGCATAGTGTCGTAGTATGACTCATCATCAATTCACTTTTAAGTAGTAGTACAATTCGCCACAGAGGCAGGCAAGGGAATCTAACTCCATACAGCCAATTCTGATGTATAAGTCTTTGTACAGGTAGCGCAGTTGAACTGTTGTAGGCTACAACTGACACCATTCAACGGAGGTGTTGTGAAAACTTGAAACGCCACATTTGAATATACATACGGTTCACATTTCTCACAAAATCACATCATTACTTCTTAAAAACTATCAATACCATACAACTATTGTTCATTTTAGAGACTGGAACCTGGTCACTAATGCCGGAACACAACAAGGTTGTTATGGCGGCATACTTTAGACCACGGTATACTTTACTTTAGACTGGCTGTGGGTTGTTAAGTCGCCTCTTACGACACGCCGCCCGGCTGCAGGAAATTGTATTCTTTCTCTGTTCCTGCACGCATAAAAGATCTCTTAAGAGATCAGCAGCGCATTTGTAGCACCTTTGGTGTTGCAAATGTTCATAGGTGATGGTAACCGCTTTCCATCAAGTGGGCCGTCTGCCTGTCTGCTGAACTCCTGCAATAAAAAAATTAGAGCAGTTTTACATATTTTTAGAAAGTAAATCTGTATATCACAGCGACCCCTTTCAGTTTCCGCCAAAAAGTAACAAACTCATATATGAATGGACCATACTACAACACTATGCTCCAAGCTTGCAACATAGAAGAGCTCGCAGCTGTCATTAGTCGCAAGTAATTAATTCAGATTATATATCCGTGACTGGCGAGAATACATTGATATCTTGACATATATCTTTATTTTTTTATTCGTTTAGACGCTCCCTACGCCTGTGTTTTTATAGGAAAAAAATTGACAGTCCGAAATATTCATAACTTTTTAAGATTTTTTCTTTGATAATAATAGAATAACACTATTTATCATTACTAGTCAAACTTTAAAATTGCGCCCCTGCAACATTGACATTTTGAACATGTCAACATAATCACGCCAGCCACGGATATAAACATAGGACGAAAGCACCGAAGCTACAATTGTTTTGGGAATGATATGGGACGAATCCATTTGCAATTCTAAAGATAAATAACATACTGTATGTAGCAATAATAAAATTAAGTGTACATATATGGTTAGTATCACGAAAGTAATAGTAAATAGCATGGCTTGACATGTTTTTTATATAATCTTTATTAGAGTCAATTTCTATTTTACACTTTGAAACTATCAACTATTTCTAAACACACTTACTAATAAGTAATCTGATATATGTACCCACAATTATATTGTAAAGTATTAATTTCCCGATAGCTCAAATGTGATTTCTATGTATTTGAGTGGTTTAGTCTTCGAAACTGGGGTGTTGATTTTTGAAAATCATTCTTATAATATTTTCTTAAGTTTTCGCGACTTGTATACATAATAAAACTACGTTTTAACGGTTTTAAGCGCGGTAATATTATTTGATTTTGGTTTTTCCGAAGTGTCGGCCACTTTTCAGTGGCCGTGATCACGGAAGACAAAGATGTCGAGTGTCAACGAGTATTGTTAAAGTTTTATTTAGCCTACCGCCAACTTGTTAATTTTAATTATTTAATTTTAATTTTGTTTATGGTTATTATTTACTCTATGGGGGGCTAATCTAATTTACTACCGCTTCGCAACATGTTCTGGCTTGAAAAGAAGAAGCGGCGCAAGAAACTCTTCAGCAAACATGCTTAGCTCTAATAATTTTATATAATATTAAAATGGGTGGAAGGAAAAATAAAAGTAATTCAAGTTGGTTTGTGTTCCGTTGTACGCAGAAAGAGCTCACAGTGTCTTGAGGTCTGGCAGCTGGTTTTTGCTAGGTTTGGGTCTTAATAGTTTTGATGATTGGATCCCAAACAGGTGGTACTTGCCAATCATATTCTCTATTGAAATTTGGGTGTTTTTTGATTTGGCCGAAACGTCGGAAAAACCAAAATCAAATAAAATTACCGCGCTTAAAACGGTTAAAACGTAGTTTTATTAAATCATTCTTAATTCGTCCGGCAGCATTGCTCACCACCTTAACACCATTAATGATTTCCTTTAACATCTAGCGTATATATAAAAGACTTAAAATAGGCATGAATATCGCTAAATATATCTCTTATCTTAACTTCGCTCTATCAAAAATATTTCTTTACACTTTCTATGTATATGTTTTATTTATATTTGATACACGCATGGTTTTTAAAATAATATAGACAATAATGAAACTAAGTAATCTAAATAATACTCTACTACATTTATTTACAAAAAAGCTTCCGTCCAATATTGTTTATTGCTATATTATCTAACGTAGTAGTAAAATAAATCTCTTAACTCATTAATGTAATTAATATACATGGAGTAAACTATACTATTATTGGCATCATCTATCTAATTATCAGTACCCCATTATACAATACATTAAGACATTTTTATTATTATTTCGTAGCCATACAATGATAATAATATTATTGTATGAATACGTAATAATTAGGGATGGGCCGAAGCTCGTTTCACATTCGGTTTGACTCAAGCTGCCGAAATTCGGTTTAATTGCCGAACATTCGGTGCAAGAATGAAGTAAAATACCTACTTGCACTATTTTGAATATATCATAATCGTTATATAAAAATTGGCATCTATATACTCATGGTTTATTTTAGATAGAAATATTAACGTGGAATGTGATAAAAACAAATAAAATAATAATAATAATAATTTTATTTCAGACACAAAGATCCATAATTTCAACACACTTTTACAACTTATTATTATAAAATTAAATTTAAAAAAACCTTAAAAATAACAATAATAAAATTACCAAAAAATGTCCGTCAGTCAGTCAGTCGGTCAGTCCTTTAAAGCATTTCATTCACATATATTTATTTTTTCATCAAATTAATTATTCTATCTATGCAGCAATCTGCAACCAGTCCCAATAATTTTTTGTTTGGTGCAGCCTGCTAGCAAGGGCCGCAATTATACTGTTTCTACACCCTTCAAAAAATCTTGATTATTTGCCTAATTAAATTTAAAAAAAACTTATTATTCCTCTAAGAAACAACAGTAAGTAGTGCAACTGTTTAATCGTAATGCGTAACTTGAATTAAAAAAAACACGTCTAAGGGACATCATCAATTACAAGTTTAATTTTGATTGAAATCACTTTGCGAATTAAACATTATGAATTTAGAGTTATGAAATGGTGATTTTGTTTTTCAAAGGTCTAAAAATGTATTCTTTTATCCACCTACTCATACTTAAAATTTACGACGTTATCATGTCACGACGTGTTGCTTTAGAGAAAGCGTGACGAAATTAAACCGAAGTTCGGCCGAATTGTTTGTTTTAACCGAATGTTCGGCCGAAGTTCGTATTCGGTTCAAACCACATTCGGCCCATCCCTAATAATAATTGATTGGAGTTGAAACTCGAGGTTCGTGGAGATAATCAGTTAAAACTTTCTTGAGATTAGTAGGGTCATTTACAAATGACGGAAAACGCTATTAACAAATCCTGTCGGAAACGCATTCTCAAATGTGTGCGTTACACGTTCCGTCAGATTGCAAATGGGTTCTTTCGGGAGCTTCCCGTTCCGATACAGAAACTTCCCCGACGTTTGTGATTAACCCTACAGAAGGCTGGTTCGTATTCCGCCCAGCGAATCAGCATTGCCATACAGCGTGGCAATGCAGCCAGCCTTCTGAACACGTTCCCATCTGGCAGGGATTTGTTGCATAGCTCATATTCATTTATTTATAACAGGTTATTTTTAGTGTTGTAATTGTATTTAATTATATCAAAAAATGATTAAGATGTCTTTATATATTAAATAAATTGATAGGTTGCTATTCACTGAGGGTGCCAGCGATTGTATAGTTTCCCTATTTCCTCATTTCTCTCCCGCTTTTTTAACTAACCATAAAAATGATTATAAGAAATATTTTTGATGGCGCCTAAGTGCTCGTCTGCGTTGACGCGCGGGCGCGGTCACGTAATATCAAGCGTGACATTTATAGCGATGTAGCGATTTTTTCAGTTGCTTATTTTATAAACGTAATTTGTTACATTCAGAGCGGTTTGAAAATGCGTGATTTGTTTTGTCTCGTATATTAGTGTGTTGGCGTACGCACGGCGTTTAATCGCGTTCGGTTTTCATATTAATTATTGGCCGGGTGAGCGCAGAGGATAGCCATAACACATAATGTTCACCAGAAATTCATTGTTGTAATGTAATAAAATTAAGCAAAACCGCTAACTGCTGTGCGTGTTCGTTCGTACGCGTTTGCAGTTCTTCATAAACCGTTCGCGTATAACCGCCGTGCGTTCTAAGCCTTAAGCACCTACATTTTCTCGCGTAAGCATCTTAGGCTAAGCGCGCGTTCCAGCTGTCCACATCGGACTCATTATTTTACAGTCGGGTATTAATAAGTTGTAGTGTGATCTTAGCCTTAGGTTTATACAAGCAGAACGTACAGGTGTTATAACGGGCTAAGAAACGCGGGGGCGTTGTAAGTAGCAGGCGTACTCACTATTACACGGAGCCCTCGCGGCATTATTGAATCTGAAAAACTGGTGAAAAGAACAAAAGGTGATTTCATGATTTAAACATGTTAATCGCCTGGTGGCTGATGTGAATATTAACTGGCTAGCGAACCGCGCCCGCTTGTTGTACGTGAACAGGCGCTGAGAGTTTTGATGACTGTACAAGTACGTATTTGTGTATTTATCGAAACTACAGTATTATTTATTTGCAGTCGTTTCTAACTTTATCCTAGTTTTTGTAGTTCGTAATACTTTTTTGTAGGTTTGTTAATCGGTATTTATAATCTTTAAACTTTAGCGCTTTTAGCTCATTATGGTAACCTAGTGTTTGAACGCAACCTCAGATAATTTTACTTAAGCAAATAATTATTTCTAACCTAAAAATACTGCCAGATCTTATATATGGCATCCATTTAATATATAATCTGAGCAAGGAAGACAAAAAGGCCGAATAGGGGAAATATTTCGTGTGAAAGCAAATTTTGGCACAGCTGTAGGTCAAGGTGTCCTGAATAACATACTAAAAGTACTGATGGGTGGGGGTGGAGCTATAAAGGTCCCTTTTTCAGTTTTTTGTGAATAACTCAAAAACTACAGCCTAAATAATATCTTATGACTAAATAATTCTACATAAAATTTTCTACAAAAAAGATTAAATAGACTTTTCACTGGGATCATACATACATATATAACTTCACGACAGTTCCCTTGCGGGGTAGGCACGAAGAACAGAGCACCATTTAGGCTTATTCTTACACACCTCACTTGCTTCTTTGACATTCATAATTCTTGTCATGCACGGTCGTCTGTTCTTAAGGTTCCTGACATCACCTTCTGCTAGTACACGATCAATTTGATCATGGAAGGTGTGTCGTGGCCTTCACTAGGATCAATATATAAAAATTACGGACGCGGGAAAATTGAAAATTTTAAATAACCGATTTTTATTGCAAAGTAATGTCAAATCATGGTAAATCGCCAGAAATAGCTTTTCACCACCACGTTCGACATCCTCAGGTGTTGAGGAAAGATTAGTAAATCTGATCGATTTTTTTTTTATTGCAGGAGATCAGCAGACAGGCAGCCGGCCCACTTGATGGAAAGCGGTTACCATCGCCTATGGACATTTGCAACACCAAGTTGCTGCAAATGCGCTGCTGCTCTTTTAAGGGAAACTGGAACCTGGTCATTAATGCCGGAACACAACTCAAGGTTGTTATGGCGACATACTTTAGACCAGGGGTGGTAGCCATGCAGTCGGGCAAATGCCCTACCACCTGGCTGTGGGTTGTTAAGTCGCCTCTTACGACAGGCCGCCCGGCCGCAGGAAATTGTATACTTTCTCCGTTCCTGCACGGATAGACGATATTCCTTGGATCAGACATTTTGCTTTTACCGTGGATCGCAGAGGTGGTGTCATATCCAGTGAAGCTGTGGAGAAGGAGAATCATTTTGGCAAACGCAAGCTGTTGGAGTTTTTGCACAATTTGGTCTCCACCTTCCCACGACCTCGTTTCAAGAAGAATGAGTTGGTAGATGGTGGTGCCAATCCTATAAGGTAACGATAATAGTTGGATATAAAACAGCTGGATCCAATCCGTATCCTACGGTAGTCCGATCAGCATCCCCCACAGCAACTGTTGTTACAATTCCTACAACTGTCATCTTCTCAGTGAACAAGTATATTAGACTTCTGTTTTTTGATTTCATAGAAAATGGTCTCGTTGAATTGCGATAGTCGTGCTTTCATTAAAATTGATGTCAATAAAAGTTTACGTGAGCCCTCTTCGCTTCTGCTCTGCTCCTTTTGTTGTTTTATGCTGTTCATGTCACAATAATCTTCAAAGATCACCGTACAATCTTGATCATGGTGCTTCTGTACGTAAGCTATTTACGTATGGCAAATTGATGATATGTTAGAGAAGAAAACTACCATCTACCACAGTAGCGATTTCGATGAGATTAAGAGTTGTGTTGTCCTCTAATAGAAAATTATCAAATAGGCGCGATTTCTTCTCTTTTCTCATTCCACCCTCGATGAATAGAGCGAGGGAGAATGGGGATAATTCGTACTTTAAAAGCTCTGCCACATCGTCACTCTTTTTCGCAATGACAGTTCTTTGGAATATTGCCATTGGGTTCACGGTAACTGTCTTACCGTGGATTTTAATAGTACTGCTCATACTGACCAATGATAAAACCACATTCTTTTTAGACTGTTTCATGTTCCTAAATTTACTGCCAATGAAACATTGGATGGTTGTAGTTCCGGTATGTACTGCTAGGTGGCAGTTCACTTTTGAGACTTCACACTAAAAATTAAATAATTCAAATACGACGATTACATACGCGAATACAAAAATACAAACTCACGAAACGGTGCACTAGCTGATGCAACGGTGGTTTTTTTTGTTTGTTTTGAGGCGAGGGAAAATGCTTAACCGATTTACGCACAAACTGGGTCGTTGCTAGGGGAACGACACGCGTCGGTCGGGGGCGATAACACTGCAGCAATAGTATGCTCTTGGCAGCGCTCCGTCCGCGATCGACGTCACAGAATAGTGTGGAAGACTCCGAGCGTTGCTACACGAGCGAGCAACCCCAATACCCACTAAAAACCCCCTCCTCCCTGACGACCCTGCGCTTTGTTTGTGTTGGAAAGGCTGAGATTTAGAACATAGTTACGCCCAGCCGAATGCAACGGTGGTTTACATCAACCTGCCAGGCGTATTTTCGTCTCCCAAGCCGATCCGTGCCGGCGCCGTCGCGAGCCTAAAGTACTCGAGTCTTTCGCCTCCTTCTATACAGGACACGATTAAAATTGCATTCATAATTGAAACTTGGTTTTTAACAATAAAATTAGTTTTTTTTAATTGTCCCCATTTCCTCTCCTCCATATCTTCTTGAGTATTATTGTTCCCAGTAAAAAAATGTATAAAACCTTTTTTGTAGACAATTTCATGTAGATTAATTCAGTTGTAGGAATGTTATGGGAACAAACTTAGGTCCACCAGTACTTTTAGTTTGTTGTTCAGGATACCTTCCTCTATGACTGCTAAAATTCGCTTCTACACGATTTATTTACTATTTTTGCTTCGTTGACTGGAGTTATATTTAAGTATTGATTTTTATCTTGTATTGAAATAGAGACAAATCGACTTAAAGCTGAAAGCTGAATTTAATAATATTTTTGTATGTGAATTTTTAGAAAGAACAAATCGTCTACCTTTTTTTGCACTATCTATATCTGCTTACGGATGTCAAATGTTTTTTGAAACCATTTCGGATTATGTGAGTATAATTTGCGCGTAGTCAATTAAATTTTAACGGAATATAAAATCTTGTTTTGAGATATTAAAGAATATAGTCCGTCTCTTTTCTTCTAAGTCAGATAGTTTTGTTAGTGTTGTATAGCCATTTTGGAAATGACGCAATAATTAATGTATCCATCCGTCTCTTTCATAGTCGAATAACAAAATGAAACAGTTGGTGGTTCCTGCGGAATTTATTATCTGTAAGTGGACTCGCAGTGACTCGCACCCATTTGGTTGATTTCTTCTTCTTCTACTTCTTATGATTTCAGATTAATTAACAAATTCTTAATCTTTTCAATGTTCGTTCTTTTAAACTTAACCGCATTTGACTCCTTGTGAGAGACTCATTTAAAAACATACGTTTGAAGAGTAGACGGGTTTTATTCACAAAATTATTTACTGCGCGGTAATCATGGGACTTTGAGATATAAACATTATAAGACGGATTTAGTAGTGTCTACTAATTATATTTCCTTTCTGAGGTCTGTGTTCTAGATAAATATTTACACGCAATCACGTTAGATATAATCGGTAAGATCAAAAATTCTCGCAGCCCTATAACGTCTAATGCATTCGAGCTTAATTTAGTTTTAGGATCGTTATCATCTAATACGTTGCTTGTTGCTCTTCGTAGTCAGCCAATCACAGGCCACTACCTGATGTGGGTCTCCATTATTCTACACCACACATCCTGACCCTCTGCTTATCTAATCTAACGCCGGGTCCCCATTAGACGAACAGTAAGCGGCTAACTGTTCGCTTTTTTACTTCCTTATAGTTTTTAAATAGTGTCCATACAGCGCGTAATGTACAGTCTGCGGTGTTTTGCGTGACGACTCATTCGGTGAGCGGTTGATTAGCCGCGAACGATACGCGCGGTCGGCAGTACAGTTCGCTCACTTCGCCGAAGCGTTACGCGGTGTTATAACCAACCGTTTAACTTCCCTCCCAAGATTTCGTAAGCCCGGCTAATACGCTACAGTTCGCTGCTAACTCAACGATGAGTTAACGACCGGTACGCTGCTCAGAGTTAGCGAGTGAACAGTCAACCGCTCACTGTTCGTCTAATTAAGACACGGCCTAAGATCTACCGGCAACCTTGCTCGGGTCGTCAGTCTAGCAGGCTGTACGCCATCGTACTCTCTGTTGACCGAGATGCAGTCTCCACTATAGAACTCATGATCCACTGACCAGTAGTCCTGACCTATCTTTTGCCACTTTAGCCAATTAAATTACTACCTATGCCCATGGTTAACTTAGTTCTCTTACGAATAATCTATCTTCATTTTGGATTTTAACCATAAGCGACTTAGAATTTGTAGACCACGCCTACCGTCAGTCTCGGCTCATACTCGTAAGTATTGATTTAGGATTCGGTCGATAGCGTAGATGTAATGGAAAGATTTTAATTATAGAAGAAATATAATTTATATTACATCAATTTTCCACTTTAAGATTTAAAAATTGATACGCATATTGTGTATAATATATTATTATTGTATATTGCAGTTCAAAATGGAATCGTCTTTAAGTTTTATTTGAAATTCTCTGCACTGAATTAAATATATTGCTGCATTTTGTATTGATTGGAATAGCTGCTACTTTTGTTAGAATTTAATGACTTTTATTAAAAATAGCTTTTTTATTATTATAATAATATAATTTTCTTAATAATTGATGCACTTTTTATTGTCACTTTAACACTGTTAACTATCTGCAAGGAATAGAAGATTTTAATAAAACAAAAAGCTATTTTGCACTTAATATTTTTGCACGTAATTTAATATACACAATTCTCTTTACATAATAATATAAATACATTAACTTGTACAAACTGACAAATCTGTCTCTGTTTTAATATGAATAATAGAAGAAATACGAGTATTGTATGCGTACAATACTCGTATTTTGTCAAATAAAGTGTTGATAACATTTTTATGAGCTTGTATCAAATTTTGTCGTCACGGATTTTTACTCCCATGTTCTTAATAAGGATTTATCTTAACAACTTCCCCGTGGTTGGGTCACATATGATGCACGAGAGACTCATCCTATTTCTTCATACATTTAGACGTAGTCTATGAACCATCCTATTACTTTCACAGGAAATTACATGTGATTTTTGTGTATATATTCACAATTGACACGGTGAAGCATAATTCTACGGTCTACGTATATATCTAATATTTATGAAAATAATCTTTATGGTGTATATAGAATATTAAATATTATTCGGTTTAAATTTTTGAACGTTGAGTACTTTGCTTAATACGTTGTATGAGGACACCAGGGAAGTTGTTAATAGTAGATAGTAAAATAGCAATATAGATTTATTATCATAATATGAGTGAAGAAATTGTGAAATAAAACTTCAGTAACTTTTTCAATTATAATTACAATAATTTTAATCGGCATAATATTAGAAAAGTCAGCTTAATTAACTTGGCGAAATCAATAAATATAATATATATATTGACGATGAAGTGACATCTATTTTTAATTTTTGAGGACTAGTAAGGGGAAGATATCAATTGGAATAATTTATAAATGACAGAAAACTTTAATCTATCATTATATAAAATGGTTTTCTTGCTTTGTGTAATATTTGGATTTTTGTCATTTAATAGGCACGTATTCACTTCGTCATCTATATATAACAGTGGCGAGGGTACAAATTGGTAGAATAAACGAAACTGTATACTTACGTAATTATTGTTTACAGTAATTACTAATTCGGTATTTGTTTTTTTTAATACTTATTGTTACATATTTATGCAAATTTTGAACTTAGCGGCACAATAATTTATTAATGTACACGTTGGAAATTGGCAACGACAATAAGGTAATTAATTCCAAGTCTTTTTTATAAAGGAACCCAATTAACACAGACTCATATACCACTACTTATTTGTCATTTATTTATTACATTTATGTAACTCTTATTTTATAAACATCTATTACTACTAACATACTGACACAGTCACACATAATTACACTTAATACACAATATTTATCACAAATTGTTTAGCTGGTTTTTCCGGGGAGAAAGGGGCTGGTGATCAGTCACACAGGATTATTCCTTTAACTGTCACCAGGCTCTCACCATTTCATTTTATAAGAAAAAAATGTTACTAATTTAATTATTGTTAGTGTGAGAGTAAATAAAGAATTATTATTATTATATGACGCCTTCGCCACTGAACTGCAAGAATAGACACGCTTTGTTATCTTATTAAAACGTTTAGGTACGTGATTTGCCTTGTTTGAAAGCAGATTTAATTTAACAGTTGTTTATTGCCGGCTGTTTTCAAAATATATTCTTTTAAAGTACATGTGCTTTATTTGCCGTTTTTTTACATCCGAATAGGCATACTTTTCTCGATACGGGCGCATTTATTGCAAGCGTACTATGAAATGCAACTAAATAACTATTTATGTGTATAATGTAACGTGTAATTTTTGGTGTTATATAATTTCAAATGTTAGAAATGTTTTCATTATTTTTATTATTATTATTATAATGTATTATTTTATATTGCGATGTGTTTAGTGTAGTAAAATAGTAATGTTGTTTTAAATAAATTATTAAACGATCATATGGGTTCTGATGGAGTGTAGACAACTTTTCACGAGATATTTTGATGGTAATAGCTTTTATTTTGGACAAAAATTATACGTAACAATAATGTTATGTTGTTTTTTGTAATGATATCAATATTATATTTATTTTTAAATAAATAAAATACAAACACTGTGAAAAATTGTCACTCTTACTTACTCTATTCAAATACCCTTATTTAGATATAGTAGCTCCATGCGTAATTAGGTTTTTCGTGATTAAAACCGTCATCGTGAAATACGTACATATCAAATTAGAGGAGAATTGGGTAAATAAATACATTCATTTCTATCAAATTGTATTTATCTTTTAATGACAATTATAATGAATTTAATAGATATAATTGCATACTGTTTTTGAGAAAAATCAAATTTCTATTTTCTCTAATATTGTACTAAGTCGATATTAGAGAGTTAAAGAGATTGGAAAACTTTTTTTACAATATCGTAGAGATGATGAAAATATAAAATCGGCTGTTTAAAACATCTTGAATTTTATTTGTGATACGTCTTAAACCTATTCTCCTCTAAACAGTACTTTCATAATACTTTACTTTACAGATATGGGATGGGAAATTTCTGTCTTTAATATATTTGTTTTTAATATAGGTACATCTCATACTACTCTTTTTCGATCTCATTACCTTCTCACGCCTTAGTCACTTTTACTTACATTATATAGTATAATCAAAGTATATTGGTATTTGACAATGTTATAAAACAGACCACTGCGTACAGAAGATTAAATAAAAATATAAATATAGGGCCTTGTTCTTATAGCTCCCTTTACAATCTTCTTGTCACGTTGCATATTCCTAAGTATTTTCCTATTGTTGCTATTGGAAATATTCCATATTCCAAATATTAGATGGCGCTAGACGATTCTAAAATCGTCGTTACAAAGTTCGACATATATGCACAATGCAGGCCGTCTATGTAGTTTAACTAGATCCCATTTTGGTCTACCAGACATACATGAAATGCAGGTCTCTTAGGCGAGGAGTATCTAAATCCAGTTTGTACGTTATCACCATCATGAAAGTTTTGTATGGTTTAAAACCCATTATTTTCTGGATATTTTCTCCGGGAAATGCTTACTTAGGATTGGCTTGTTGCTTCAAGCTAGCCCGGTGTCCCCATTGTCGCATAAAAACGGTCGACCAATTAAAGTTAAATAAATCCGTCAAAATGCTTTGATGTTTCGCGGGTTTATTGCACCGTTGTGTAGCGCCGTGTAGTATTTTTCCTGTCTAATGTCATCTCTAAGACAGTAATTTCTGTGAAAAATGATTGCGTTATTATACAAAGAAAGACTGACAGAAACAACAAAAAAATGGGTTTAATTTTTGTCAAAAATGGCTACGGATCCAAAAGCGGTTCAAATAATTATATAATTCCCTAAACTGATGGCCACCATTCGGCCTAGCCATGTGTCGTCAACTAAGAGTGACTACAAAGTTTAATGCGTACTATAGATAGTGTTTTCAAAGTTGCTTTTAGAATATAATAATGAGGCTATCATAAAAATAAATATGTGTAAAACATATACATAATTTTAAAATTGTTTTAAACATGACATTGTAAAGTAAAGCAAGGGACAGAAACATCTCCTCTCTATCTCTTGTAAAGTATGAATTAAGAGTTCTGATATTTTAATAATAGAACACTTCGTAAACTAACCCAGTTTGACTTCGTTTGTCGCTAGTGCCTGTTGGGGGCTAAGAAGACGTGATTAATAAATCCACGAGAGGCTTACGTTGTTACGAGATATATTTTCAAGTGTGACTTCAACGGTGGCAGAAACAACTTAAGACAGCCACGCATTCCAATATTAAATTGAAATTTAACATATACAAAAATTTTGTATATCCATCAGTGCCGTCTTGTGTGGTTTTAAAAAATTCTAGATCAATTTAATTTTCTGTAATTTTGAGTCTGTCAACAGGCCTGTGAAGAATTGAAACCTGGTAACTGGTTCTCAAGAAATTTTATAATATAAAATGATGCCACGAATATCAGTGAAATGCCATATCCATTGTCAAAGCTTTGGTTTGTTACAGTTTTACATTAAAAGAATAAAACGCCGACAAATGCCCAGTAATAAAATCAATACGAATACCCAAGCTAAGACAATTGTCGGTAGCTCTGTCTTCTATATAGTATTATGTATGGCTCTGTCTCTTGAAAGGAAGTCTCGCAGACGAGGCGCTACCGTCGTGCAAAGGAACGTTAGTAACATAAAATAATTTTAGAATATCCGTGCAGGAGAAATAATACAATTTCCTGCGGCCGGGCGGCCTGTCGTAAGAGGCGACAAAACAACCCACAGCCAGGTGGTAGGGCATTTGCCAGACTGGATGGCTACCACCCCTGGTCTAAAGTATGTCGCCATAACAACCTTGAGTTGTGTTCCGGCATTAGTGACAAGGTTCCAGACTCCCTTAAGAGAGTAGCAGCGCATTTGTAGCATCTTTGGTGTTGCAAATGTCCATAGGCGAATGCAACTGTTTTCCATCAAGTCTGCCTGTCTGCTGATCTCCTGCAATAAAAAAAAGAATAATTTCAATTTAATAGTATTAGTAGAACTAGTAATATAATGTGTAACATTTACATTAAACTACTTAAGAACAACAATATAGCGTGGCGTGGCTTAGCTCATCTGTTATAATGAGTTCCAGTTTTCGCGCGGGACTTATTTCGTGAGACGAACTCTAGCTTGTTAGCCAATAAGGTTTCGAAATTGTACAGCTGAATTGTCCGTTACAACATTTATTAGGTAATTACATTTTTTGACAGTTAATACATATTTTGGTGAACATAAATTAATTAGGGCCGATTTTAAAATCACCAGATAAAAGTTTTTTCTATAGATTAAAAAACATTAGATGGAAAGATTTTAAATGACAGTTGCACGAATGGAACAGTTGAATTGTCCCACTTTTGATTTTGGTCAGGTTGTAATTTATTCGACGGATAACTTTTATCTGACGGTTGGAAAATTGGCCCTTATTAGTTTAGAGCACGGGTCGCCAAATGGCGGACCGCCGACCAATTTTGTGCGGACTGCGAAAAAATGTCATTTTTCTCATTGTAAAAAATACCTTTATTTCCGTAATTACATTTGTTTAATTAATATTTTTTTCTATAAAATGTTGTGCGGGCCGCGATGGTCATTTCATTTCTTAAAACGGACCCCGAGCGAAACTAAATGGTGACCCCTGGTTTAGAGTTTATCCATCGAAAATCTTAGACGCACTATGCGGTTAGCCACAGTCCGATCAGTCATCCTGCCAACAGCAGTGTAGATTAAAATTACGGTCAACCGGATTATGACAGCCGGAATCGCAATCGCATCACGCGGCCGACAAACCGTTGCGGTATGCGCCCAAATCGAATAGCTTTAAATATGGACGTAGAAGAAGATGAAAAAGAGAGAGATATAAGTACTACGTTTCGTATTTTAATATTTCTATCAATCTACTCAAAGAGTCTTGTGTTCCTTACAGCCGGGTTTTTTTATCAATGACTAGCTTCTGTCCGCGACTTCGTCCACGTGTAATAAATAAAAATACCCCCGGATTTTGAAACGTCCTTCATTGGTGCTCTGCTCCTATTGGTCTTAGCGTGATGATATATAGCCTATAGCCTTCCTCGATAAATGGGCTATCTAACACTGAAAGAATTTTTCAAATCAGACCAGTAGTTCCTAAGATTAGCGCGTTCAAACAAACAAACTTTTCAGCTTTATATATTAGTATAAGATAGATTCTCCGCATCCAATTTCTGTACTTACGTATGAATTCGAAATAGCTGACACTGACCAGCATAGTGCGTATAGCAATAATCTGGATGTTAAGCGCGAGCGGTTCCAGTGATTCCATCGCCGGTCAGCCGCACGTTGCATGCATTAATTAGTCTTCAGTTTTCGATCGTTTCCTAAACCGCTTGTGACGATTGCAGCTCACTTCAAATTGAACCGCATAATACTTATGAAACCTACAGGTGCCTGATTGTGTAAGAATTAAGGCCATACTTTATGCTTTAGCGTTTAAGATTGCTAACTTGTATTTTTAATACAATAAATGATGTTCTGGTTTGTTCTATCTTGCTAATGGTCTGTCTAGTGGAGATAATTACCTGTTCCCGACATCTATGTACGTATTGTACGATATAAGCAAATATTACTTTTTTTTTTAAGGCGCGGGAAAGGCATTTACTTCTAAGTCTTCTGAACCAATATTTTTACATAAAAATTATTTACATATCATAGCCTGCCTTCTAGGAGTTTAAAAAATTATAACTCCTTATGTGATGTCCGTATTAGAAAGATCAACTTCAAAAATCTTAATATCTACTTATTTTAAATACAGACACAACATTTTTGTCAATTACACTACTCAAATTCAAGTTTAATTCTAAACACTCTTGTAATTGAAAATCTTTGGGAATATATTTCAGACACATTACGAGGGGATTAAAATAGCCACTTTTGCAAATTCATAGTATGAACGTGAAATTTTATGCAATATCTTGCACCTATCAGTATAATAGATTCTAAATATTATTTGAAATTTAGACACATGTCAATTGCACAATGCGTTGCTCCAAAAGTGGCACAGTACCGGGTCCTTTGCTAGGGATTAGACCGTAGTCGATTATGGAGGCATTCCCCTGGGGGCAATCCAAACACTAATCGACCGGCTTGTGTGGAGACTCGAGTACTCAATACTCAACTAAAACCACCCTCCTCCCATGTGCCCCGCGCTTATGGCAGGAAGAGCGTGAGACTTAGGCTTACTGTCCACGTAGCACCACGTAATACGCACGACATGATCATTTTACGTTTGTGTGTAGCTTGTTTGCATCTTGCGTAGATAAAAAAGGAATTATGTCCACGGTGAGGCAACGTCGCATTTGCGTATCGTCAAGCGTTCGTCATTGCAGCTCATACCGCGGCTTGCCTGTACTACTTCAAGCGTATTTAATGCGAGAGGCAAATTTGTCTTTGTTTACGAAATGGCGGTCTCAGCAGCCAATTTTGTTCGGGTTATCGAAGAATATCCTCGTCTTTATAATAATAAATCAGTAGCATATTCGAGAAAAGACGTCACGGATATATTGATGAAGCCAATACAATCTACGTCGTTGTCGTCGCCGTCTAATAAAGTTATACGCTGTAACCACGTCATCATCGCTTGATTACAATTTCGCAGTGAAAGAGAAACGTGCTTCCGCGATGCTAAATTTGAGACAAATGAATCGTCTCGTAGCTTACATGACGATTGCGTTGACACATCTAAGACGCAAATTACGCCTGTCGCCATTTGTAGCTTGCATGCATTCGTCAAATGACAACTCGGTGGATAGTAGGCCTTAGAACGTAGTTACGCCCACGCTGATCCTAGCGCATCAGTGCTTGAGAATGCCCCGGGAGAGGCAAACTCACTTCGTCAACAGGGGTGAAGACTCCTCTGCTCCCTAGATGCTAGAGGGAAGCAAATATTACTCTTTTTTTTGTTATGTTTTGAGGCGAGGAAAAATGCTTAACCGATTTACGCACAAACTGGGTCGTTGCTAGGGGAACGACACGCGTCGGTCGGGGGCGATAACACTGCAGCAATAGTATGCTCTTGGCAGCGCTCCGTCCGCGATCGACGTCACAGAATAGTGTGGAAGACTCCGAGCGTTGCTGCACGGGCGAGCAACCCCAATACCCACTAAAAACCCCCTCCTCCCTGTCGACCCTGCGCTTTTGTTTGTGTTGGAAAGGCTGAGATTTAGAACATAGTTACGCCCAGTCGATCCAGCGCAATAAAGCAAATATTACTCTGCTTCAACTAGCGACAATCGATAGTCGAACTTATAGCCCTGCAATTGGAATACCATTTCGCTTCCTTTCGAAAAGTTAATTAATGGCTATTTGCTTTGTTATTGTTATTAGAAATAATGATAAAAAGGAATATTGAATTATTTAATTTTTTTTTAGATATGTGTAATTCTAAGATTATTTTTGTTTGATAATTGTTTCTCCATTGTGATTTATGAAGCGGCAATACGATTAAGCATTAAAGAAAAATGATTTTTTATATGTGTGTAATTCTATTACCTTTATCAAATCCTTTTCATATCCGTCTTTTTAATGTTCCAATTTTTTTTTTATTGCAGGAGTTCAGCAGACAGGCAGACGGCCCACTTGATGAAAAGCGGCTACCATTGCCTATAGACATTTACAAAACCAAAGGTGCTACAAATGCGCTGCTGCTCTCTTAAGGGAGACTGGAACCTGGTCACTAATGCCGGAACACAAAACTCAAGATTGTTATGGCGGCATACTTTAGACCAGGGGTGGTAGACATCCAGTCGGGCAAATGCCCTACCACCTGGCTGTGGGTTGTTTTGTCGCCTCTTACGACAGGCCGCGCGGCCGCAGGAAATAGTATTCTTTCTCCGTTCCTGCACAGATAAAATATAGTATTGGAACACTAAAAGGCGGACGAAATCCCTATGCTGGGCATAGTTACTTCGGAATCTGGTCTGCCTATGACAGCTAATATCCAAAGAACTGCAGACTAACAACGGTCTTATTCGTCTAGAGTTGATTCAAGTTTTTAGGCTCCTTTAAGAAGCTTACAAACTTACTTTAACTTGGTATGAATAACACGGTAAAGATACAAAATTTGGTAGGTGTTTAGTATTAATAACATTTGATCCAAGGAGTGCTGATTAAACTTATCTTTTTTGTGTGGATGATACTAAGATTATACAGCAGCGTATGAGCAAAACAATATATTTCCTTAATGATGTTCTACTATATTTTTGTCCTACCGAAGTAAGAAAGAGAGTTGGTTTGAAAGAGAGTGTCGGGGTGAAGGTAAGGAAAGGAATGCTCCGGTGGTTCGGGCATGTGGAAAGAATGACTAAACAGATATACAATGCAAGAGTAGATGGATGCAGAAGTCGTGGAAGGCCACGACACACCTTCCATGACCAAATTGATCGTGTACTAACAGAAGGTGATGTCAGGAGCCTTAAGAACAGACGAGCTTGCATGGCAAGAGTTATGAATATCAAAGAGGCAAGTGAGGTGTGTAAGAATAAGCCTAAATGGCACTCTGTTGTTCGTGCCTACCCCGCAAGGGAACTGGCGTGAAGTTATGTATGTATGTAAAGACAGCCAGTGGTCCAATCCTGCTTTTTCAAAACCTTGTTGTTGCGAAGATATTCAAAGAAGGATTCCATTGCGATAGGGTCGAAAATTTGTGTTTTACGAAATCCATAATATCTCCTCGAAATCGTCCTGACGGAGTAGTAATAGGAGAAATTGCTATTACCGCCAGCAGAAATGGCGCTAGCCGAAATTAATATTGAAAAGCTACCAAAATCCTGAAACGTTGTTGCGCAAGCGCGTCTATAAGCGAAAAATAAATATTTACAAGGATAAAGTGGCGTGCCACACCGTTCGCGTCATCAGAATACTGAAATCAGGTAAATCACAATTGAGATTATAGTGTCTGGCGATTTTGGCGAGATAGTAAAGCAGAATTGGGCCCCAGGTATTAGTATTGTCTTTGCACGTATTTCCAACTATTAAAATAAAAACACACCTTCCATGATCAAATTGATCGTGTACTAGCAGAAGGTGATGTCAGGAGCCTTAAGAACAGACGAGCGTGCATGACAAGAGTTATCAATGTCAAAGAAGCAAGTGAGGTGTGTAAGAATAAGCCTGAATGGCGCTCTGTTGTTCGTGCCTACCCCGCAAGGGAACTGGCGTGAAGTTATCTATGTATGTATGTAAAATAAAAACTTGGCTGTACTTCTGAAAGTACTCGAATATCCTTGTCCAAAATAATAAGTAGATACAGACATCACCCAAAAGTAGTTTTTCTTACTATAATATAGATAATGTGTTAGATCAGTGAGTGGAAAATTAATAAAAGTCTTATTATTTTAAATATTTGTGTATTTTTATGCATTAAATACAATGTAATTAAACACGGTAGTGAAATCCACTGAAGCCAGTAAGTGTTTGCATCTACTCTATCGTTATAATGACAATAATATATACATACATACATAACTTCACGCCAGTTCCCTTGCGGGGTAGGCATGAACAACAGAGTGCCATTTAGGCTTATTCTTACACACCTCACTTGCCTCTTTGACATTCATAACTCTTGTCATGCAAGCTCGTCTGTTCTTAAGGCTCCTGACATCACCTTCTGCTAGTACATGATCAATTTGATCATGGAAGGTGTGTCGTGGCCTTCCACGACTTCTGCATCTATCCACTTTTGCATTGTATATCTGTTTAGTCATTCTTTCATCATGCATTCTTTCCACATGCCCGAACCACCGGAGCATTCCTTTCCTTACCTTCACCCCGACACTCTCTTTCAGACCAACTCTCTTTCTTACTTCGGTATTACGAACGCGGTCCGCGAGCGTCACTCCTCAGATTTTGCGCAGTGCTCGCATCTGAACCGCGCCAGCCAGGACCCAGGAGCCAGGACCTTCGGCCACCGTGAGGGCCTCTTGGAGTATAGCGGTTCTCACTCACCTGCAAATGCCGTCGAGATGGGGGCACGAGTGTTCCGCGCGCGCTCTCGTTTCCTCCCGTGGTGCGAGTTACAGACCGCCCCACGCCTGGAGAGCATGACGATGCCGGGGGGTAAAGTAGCAGCAGTGGAAGAGGCCTCGCGAGGCCCACGCCTGCCAGGGCTGCGGAGAGGTTAGGTCATATACCCGTAGCCCTGGCATAAGGCGAAGAATGGAACAACCAGGAGTTTTAGTGGGTATCCCTAACCGGGGAGTGACAATAGCATGGCACCAGTTCTGACTGGGCATGCTAGTGCCACCCCCGACCTGGCGAATCCCACACTAGGTCGCGAATTATCCCCCCCAAGGTTCTGTCCTTGTCGCGGATTAGTCCTCAAATGGATTTCCCCTGGCAAAAAAAGTAAAGTATAGGAAAGTTTAGTTTCTGAACTATATCCCATTTTACGTTTAATTTATTTTTACGTAATTTGTATCAATAATTATTAATTAAACTTGATATTTATTTAATTTTATGTTTATTTATTTTGTTTAATTTTGATGAGAAAATGATGTCAAGTTTACTCACTTAACCAATCAAAACTAAAAACTAGAAATAGGATTATTAAAGTAATTCGGTTGTGGAGGTCTGTGGTATTTGTTTATTTTGGAAGAAGGTTTTCCCGCCCAAAATAGTTTGGCAATGCTTGCCCTAGAAGATATTGAATACGTGACGAAAACCAAAGACTCCACCCCGCCTTTGCGACCAATCGTGGTAATTTTATATATAACCTCCCTCCCTGAACCGGTCACGTACTATGCGTACGTTCCCTAAGGCAAGCGAAGGAATGGAATAGAATATATAGGAATCTGGCATAGACTTTGTATAGACAAAATAATATTTATTACTTTCTGTCATTCTTAGAAAATCGTAGAACCATTTCAGACCTTGTCGAGAGACACAAAATTTTAAATGGAGGTATTAATTTAACCTGTTTATTGTCTTTACTCAACATTAATATCAATTATCGATGTAGAAAACCAGCAGTATTTTCCCTTCAAGTGTATCATAATAATACTTATTTCAATCCATTGGTTCGAATGTGTCGCCTTTATAATGATCTCGCCATATTAAACGCGAACATTGATGTTTTTAATTGTAGTCAATTTAAGTTTACCGATAAAACCAAAAAGCTTCTCTCACGTAGTCGTTAATAATAAATTATTTAGACGAATAACTACTGGGGGTACGTTCCATTAGAGACACAACGCCACGTTCAAGACCGCGATTTTTCCCGTTTCATTTTCGTGCCGGCGTCGCAATCGTAAACTCAAGTGGAACGGTTATTCGACTCGCCTGTTGACATGGGTCGTTTTGAGCGCTGCGTGAGTGAAAATCATGACGTCATTAGTTACGTTTACGCCGCAACCATAGTGACCGCGGTCGGCTAGTAGAACGACAGACGAAGCATTTTGGGCGTTGTGAGATACTAAAGGAACGCGCTCCAGAAACATATCCTAAAGGATGGCACTTTAAACATCGGTGAATATTTGCACAGCCATAACCTTGTAGTCAGGACTATCCATCAGCAACTTGCTCTTCGATACGGTTTTGTGGAAACGGAGGTGCCTTATTACCAGTACTCGCCGGAGCCAGTTTTCGAAAACAGTCGTGCCACGCTCTACTGGGGTTAGTCAATTATCACGGACAGGACTATTATAGCCAATAAGCCTGATACCGTGATAATAGATCGATCTGCGCGACGAGCAATGCCCGTTGACATCAGTACCCCGCAAGATGATAACCTCGTGAAAAAAGAAAAAAATAAATACTTAGACCTTGCTCGCGAGGTCACCGCCATGGGACGTCTGGAGTTAACTTGCATTGTGCTGATATTTGTCACCGTCAGCGGTCTTATAGCGAACCTCGCCCGTCACCTTGACAGGCGCTCTCTAGGAAGCTGGGTGAAGGACCAGATACAGAAGGTAAGCACTCTTGGACACAGCACGAATTGTGAGGAGGTTCCTGTCTCTGGAGCCCTTACCACCGGTAGTTTGGACCTCAGGCCCCGCTGCCGGCGACATCAGTTTTTTTATATAGTTTTTTTTAATGTTTTTATATATTTAAAGAAAAATATAAACCACTTTAAATTAATTAAATATGTAGCATAATAATCTATTGTCGTTTTTCTAATTAACACATGGTTTGGATTATAATCTGGCCCTGAGCATCACGTTGTTATTGTTTAATTTTATTGATTATAATCTGTTGTGGATGCAGAAGTCGTGGAAGGCCACGACACATGTACACCATTTTTATGTTAGTGCCATTTGCCCCCGAAAAATTCACTTCATTTTATATCGCAAACTCGATGCTTGATATATTCTCATGCCGATCTCTTGGCATGAGTATATATGTCCATTTTCGGCATTAAAACTACATTTAAACAAAATTAAAATAAAAACGATCCAGTATTCCCAGTGTTTTCCGAAAACTTAACAGAAAGACATATCGAGTTACTATCGCATTTTTATAGACGATGCATTTTTATATCTATGAACTTGAGAAATGATTGGTCTCATCCAAACTTTCATCCTCTATTACAAACAGTCCTAGTTTTATTTATCTATCCCCCGTCAATGAAAACTACAAAAATGTCAAAAGGGACAACATCAGCAAAAAGGACAAAAAGCGCAACATGGACAAAAAGGACAAAAAAGAGTCGAAGAGCAAAAGAGCAAAAGGGCAAAAGGGCAAAAGGGCAAAAGGGCAAAAGGGCAAAAGGGCAAAAGGGCAAAAGGGCAAAAGGGCAAAAGGGCAAAAGAGCAAAAGGGCAAAAGGGCAAAAGGGCAAAAGGGCAAAAGGGCAAAAGGGCAAAAGGGCAAAATGGCAAAAGGGCAAAATGGTAAAAGGGCAAAAAAGCAAAAGGGCAAAAGGGCAAAAGGGCAAAAGGGCAAAAGGGCAAAAGGGCAAAAGGGCAAAAAGCCCAAGGGCAAAGGGGCAAAAGGGAAAAAGGAAAAAAAAGGCAAAAGGGCAAAAAGGACAAAATAACCAAAATGATGAAAATGGCAAATCACAAAACCAACCAAAGCCTGTCCCACTTTTGGGATAATCTTTACATAAATCTATCCCAAAATCTATCCCATTATCCGGGATGAAAAATATCCCATGTCCACCCTCGGTATTCAAATTACATATGTACCGAGTATCAGCCAAATCGGTCCAAAAGTCTTTCCGTAAAAGGATAACAAACAGAGAGACAAATATCCTTTTATCCCGGAAACTATCCCATTTTCCGGGATAAAAAGTATCCTATGTTCATTCTCGGCATCGAAAATATATATATACTGAGTTTCAGCCAAATCGGTCCAGTAGTTTTTACGTGAAAACGGAACAGACAGGCAGACAGACAGAGTTACTTTCGCATTTATAATATTAATAGGGATTTTATCACGGAAAATACTTAATTTGTGTGGGTCTGCGTAGTCTGCGTAGAAAATAATCTATGTGCGAGTCGGTTTAGGGTCTCCATAAAACATGGGTATTAAGTTTTATCCCGTCCAACTATAGATATCAAACATTCTTATATATACTAGGATACGCCAGCGAAACTTTGTTCACGTAGTTGCCATGATGATGACGTATTTCTTACGACTCTTGTACACGCTAAGAAATGTCACCGTGTCTGCACACGACTAGAATTTAATCGGATCTAGGTAAAAAAAATTGTGTTGTCTGCTCCAGACAAGATATATAGGAACGTATAAACGATGAGATTGTTTTCGGGCAGTCGTGCGTAGGGTATGGTAGGGTGCATTAGTTAAGTTTCTAGAGAAAAGAATAATGTTAACTACGAAGCATTCAAATTACCTGAAATACCTCATCTACTCCGCTCCTCCCTTCACCCCAATAACACATAGCCCGTCGTGGCTAGCATAGACAAAAATATCTTAGTCAACGCCGGGAGCAATGTACACAGTTCGTGTATAGAAACGACACGAATTCCTTCGTAGATCCAGCGACTTTTCTTAACGTGTACAAGAGCCCTTAGTGAATTGCAATGGCGGCACCAAAAAATGCGACCACAGCGACATCTATCTCACTATTCATCTATCCCACAGAAATGACGGCGTTTATCGGGATAAAAACTATCCTAAGTTCTGTTTATAATAATAGCCGATAAAAGTTCCACTGCCGGGATCGGGCTTCCCTCTATAGGGGAATGTATAGTATACCCGCCACAGTTGTCCAAGGCGGCTTGACAGATGTGACACATCGGCTATCTTGATGTGCAGGTTTCATCACGATGTTTTTCTTCACTGTTAGCGTTACGTCACCTTGTAATTGTAACAATACATGAGGTCAGAAAAATGCCTAAGTGGTGCATACTTTCCAGCCTTGACTAAACATAAACCAAAATGATAAATGTGTTTCTTATCTGAACTTATCTGCTAGATTATAAAAATGAAGATTTGCGGTGTCACAGTTAACGTATAGCAGAACAGAGGAGTATGGCTCTTTTTTTTATTGCAGGAGATCAGCAGACAGGCAGACGGCCCACTTGATGGAAAGCGGTTACCATCGCCTATGGACATTTGCAACAGCAAAGTTGCTACAAATGCGCTGCTGCGCACGGAACCTGGTCACAAATGCCGGAACACAACTCAAGGTTGTTATGGCGACACACTTTAGACCAGGGGTGGCAGCCATCCAGTCGGGCAAATGCCCTACCACCTGGCTGTAGGTTGTTAAGTCGCCTCTTACGACAGGCCGCCCGGCCGCAGGAAATTGTATTCTTTCTCCGTTCCTGCACGGATAAAATTCGTTCGTTTATAGTGTTTTGTTTTTTAGGCCAAAAACCCTCGCGGGTGTCCCCAGTACTTCCTGCCAAAATTTTATCTCAATCTGATCAATGATATAGGAACGCATAGAGGACAAACATACAAACATTTATTTTTATTTATATAGACGACTTGTAATAACGTCACTATAATATTTGTTAAGTTTATATACTGTAAGTAGGGAGGAGTTACCAAGAGAGTTAAGGGAGACTGGAACCTGGTCACTAATGCCGGAACACAACTCAAGGTTGCTATGGCGACATACTTTAGACTGGCTTTTGGCTGTGGGTTGTTAAGTCGCCTCCTACGACAGGCCGCCCGGCCGCAGGAAATTGTATTCTTTCTCCGTTCCTGCACGGATAAAACGGCTCTTAATTAATAGGGGAAAAAAAGGCAAGAACTTATTATACACAAACAAGTCTTTGAACAAGAAAATTACAATCGAAAGGCAAGAAATCTTATTGAATTTCATAAACAATTTAAATAACAAGTCATGTTTAATAAAATTATCTATAGTGAATACAGAGGTCTAATTCAAAACTAATACATAAACTTGAATGCTTAGCTTAATTTTATATTTCATAACGATACATCTTTAAAGGTGGGACTGTATCTGCGTTAGTGTTAAACATTGCCGCCTCACACAGATGTGGCGATGGGTTTGATGCGTTATTTCTTCTTCTTCTTTTTTTGGATTATGGCTCCAACGCAGTTTGCATTGATTTGGCCAATGTCACAGTAGGTGGTAAAATGTCAGGTGCATATAAGAGTATAAATGCGAAAAGAAAAATTTGGTCGGTGATCTTCCAAATCACTTTCTGAGATCCTGAGGACAACACAAAACTATCTATCTCTAATGTAGTTAGTCTAACACTCTATAGTGTTAGACTAACTACATTAGAGATAGATGTTATTTATTGTTAAAAACTTTGATAATATATGTACATGTCTACTATCAGCTAGGGTAAGAAGGAAGTCCACATTGACCGGTCGGGGAAAATCTTCGAGTAATATACTGTAGAGGGGAGAAACTATTTTGGGACATTCGAAAAAAATGTGATGGACAGAGCCGTCAGCTAAGCCGCACTCACAGAGAGAATTATCGCGAATTCTTAATTTTGCAAGAAATACAGGACAGCAACAGTGGCCAAGACGCAGGCGAATTATAGTTGAAATAACTTTTTTGGGTAGTTTTCTATAGTTGAGATGCGTTATTTGAGCTGTGACATTGTTAATGACGTTAAATATTGACAGATAACGTATGTTTGCCGCTAATGTGGCTATACGTTACTTTTAACGCTTTAAATAAGACGTATTTGGCCACAGCCTAAAACTTTAACACTAAAGCAGATCAAGCCCTTAGAATGATATTTTATTTACTACCAAAACCATTAGCACACTACTGGCACAATACATGGGAGAAGTTCACAAAACACAGAATCTAGTAAAGAACAAAGGGCCGTGTACGAGTCTGACTCGAACATGGCAGTTTTCTCTAAATATTTATCAAATCCAATTATAGCAAGGGACCAGTGTGGCGATCCAGCGAGATAACGTAGCCAGCCTTCTGGGAACCTTACCCATAGAAGATGGTGATCTAGGCTAAGTAATCTATTTAAGTGTTAAATAAAGTAAATTGATTTTTATGATGATTATAGGCAGGGCTTTTTTTTGTAAGGGCACGCAGTGCCCTTAAAGGGAATTTCGAAAGATTGCCATAAAAACTTATAGTTGAAAAAAAATTATTTTGGTAATCTTTACAAAAAAATGGATATTTTTAATAGGTTTTGTGGAGTGGAGCTACATACAAAAAATTCTACAACTTTCGAGAATTAGCGTGACCCCAAACAAGAAGTGGCAAAAAAGGCCTGATTATAGGTAAAATAAATAGTTTTTTAATTTATAATTGTAATGTGTAATATTGTAAATAAAGTTTTAA
Source organism: Dendrolimus kikuchii (assembly GCA_019925095.2). Classification (NCBI taxonomy): domain Eukaryota; kingdom Metazoa; phylum Arthropoda; class Insecta; order Lepidoptera; family Lasiocampidae; genus Dendrolimus; species Dendrolimus kikuchii. The sequence goes on from CM034387.1 coordinate 2,129,832, forward strand.
GTAGGGTAAACTATACTATTGTTCCAATGATTAACACCCTGTCAATTTATTCAAAATATAAAGAAATCTCGATATGTTTTTATTTTGTACATTATCAAAAGATATCTTGAGTAAATTGTTTTTTTTTTTGTTTATGACTTGGCAACTAGACCTTTAAGCCAGGCGCAATTGTATTGTAAGCTACAATCGACGCCGTATAACGGAGTTCTTGTGAAAACTCGAGAGGTCACATTTGACTATACAGTTCACATTTCTCACAAAAACACATAATTTCTACTCTAATTACTAAATTCTACTTTTTTTATCCGTGCAGGAACGGAGAAAGAATACAATTTCCTGCGGCCGGGCGGCCTGTCGTAAGAGGCGACTAAACAACCTACAGCCAGGTGGTAGGGCATTTGCCCGACTGGATGGCCACCACCCCTGGTCTAAAGCATGTCGCCATAACAACCTTGAGTTGTGTTTCGGCATTAGTGACCGGGTTCCAGACTCGCTTAAGAGAGCAGCAGCGCATTTGTAGCACCTTTGCTGTTGCAAATGTCCATAGGCGATGGTAGCCGCTTTCCATCGAGTGGGCCGTCTGCCTGTCTGCTGAACTCCTGCAATAAAAAAACTACTCAAAAACTATCAACATCCTACAACTATTGTTCATTTTAGAGTGATTTTAAACATTTTTAGAAAATAAAACTGCACAGCACAACGTCCCCTTTCAGTTCCCGCCAAAAACTCTGAGTAAATTGATATTGCTCATTAGTATATTACCCTGTAATTAATATTCATTTAAAAAATAAAGAACGATTTTTTAATTTGATATCTTGTCTAATCTTGTCTTTTGTTGATTACCAGCGGCCCAATTCTTTTATTATAATTTCATCAAAATTGCCGGACACTATCGTTTCAATCGTAGGTGCGCCTGCTTTCGGTATTCTGTTAATTCTCGGGGCGTGCCTGTAGCAAACCAATTCAAATTTATTTGTTCAAAACATAGTTAAACAGTTGGCATATATGTTATAGTGCACACATGTTTTGCTAACATGGGAACATACAAATATTTATAATAAACTAGCTGTACCAGGCAGACATTGTCTTGCCGTTTGTAAATAAAAATCTAAAAACCGATTGCAGCGCCATCAACCGGGATCAATTGTTAATCTAAACCATTCTCGAATCTACTTGAAAAGGCACAAAATTAATATATTATTAGTATAGGTAAATTTTAGTTTTCATTTTGTTAAGGATTGTAAATGATGATTGTAATTAAAAATAAAAAAACAAGGATAAAACTACGTTTTCGGTTTTAAGCAAATTTATTTGATTCTTAATTTTTCCGACGTTTCGGCCACTTTTCAGTCATTGTCACTTTTCACTAATCACGTGATCTTCCGTGATCACCACCGCCACCACCGTGACCACTGAAAAGTGGCCGAAACGTCGGAAAAACCAAAAATCAAATAAAATTACCGCGCTTAAAACAGTTAAAACGTAGTTTTAGTAATATGTGTTTATGAATATTTTAAATAAGTCTACAAACTTCGCCTAAATCAATATGAATAAAACCATTAGTCTATAAGTTTATTTCTTTATCGATGTATTACATTGACCAATAAAAAATAAAAGTGGTCTATATTTTTAAGCAGACTGTCTACGCTTTGAATTCCCGCCACTCACAGCATAAACATAAATATTTTTATTATTGTCTCTGGAAACTTTTTACTTTTTTTTCTAATATTTTTGATTTGTAACGAAGGCAATAAACGCAGTTAAAAATTCTAATTTTCTTCATTTCGAATAAAACCAATAATACAAAAGCCAAAAAAGGGAGTATTGCATAAAAGGAGACTCTGTAACACAGACCCTCAAAATTTTGTGGGTGTATGGACCAAACTGGCTCCAGATTCAGATTCAGCGCATTGAAATACATAAGAGTAGATGGGTCTGGTCAAATGTACAGACCATTTTTTAACTTTTGTGAGCCGGTGTTATTAAAGTCGTAGGGTTTTATTTGAATGTATTGCATTTATTTTGTTAAAACAAATAAATAACACTTATTTTAAAAGAAATATTTATTAGCTTTCACACTCAAAAACAATTAATATAAAAATAAACTGTCACGTTTAGCCTTAAAGGTAGACTGAGATACGCGACACAGGCTAGCGAGACATCTGACTTGTAAGCAATTCTATAAAGAACGTTTGGAGCGTCATACAGAAACGAGCGAACTCGACAGGTGACTTTCGACAAATACGTACAAAATGCATATGTCGTGTGTCGCGGTCAACTGTCTCGTGTCTCAGTCTGTCTCGGTCACGGACCTTAGTCTACCTTTATGTAAATAATATTGTAGAAAGAAAAACAATATATATATTTACATTCTAAAATAAAATACAGAAAATTTTGAGCCAAATGTGATACTTTCTAGAAAATAAACAGTTCCTAGAAAAGCGTTAGTCAGAATGTTTATGAGAGCCAGAACAGACTAATGACTTGTTTTTATTTAATTGAACTATGACTTCAAATTGACAATGAAAAAAAAAGGTTGCAATAACGTCTTGATTAGTACGATACGAAATGGTAGTATTGTTATACCGATAGCCTCTTTAGTTTAGTGGGCTAACCCTTTGCCCTTTAAACTTTACTACAGAGCAGTTTTCTGGTTCGATTCTTGATATATATACCAAATGAATTTTCCCTTATTTACTATGGTCTGGATGTCTGAAACCGGCCCTAAAGTGTTCCCTTGTGTATTACGCATTACAGAAGCTTAAACTTGCTTTATTCTACAGTGTGAGTTTTATTTATTTATAGATATATGTATATTATATATACGAATATTTTTCTAAACAAATTTCTGCTATTACGTCCTCCATGTCACATAAGCAAAGGTTTCCTGATTGCGGAGCTACGAGTATGTTTACATGTAGCTTGTATAGCTATTAAGGGCTAGAAATGAGCGTAGATATTTTATACCCGTAAAAAAGGCTGCTATAAAATATACCACCTTTGCGCATTTCTATATCATCGTCCATTACTGTACTAAGGAGTGAAAGGGTCTAGTCTATCATTATGAAAATTTGTCAGGCGAATAGTTTTAAGTTTCAAATTATTGGGAAAAATAATACTTTATCAATATCTAATATATAAGATTCTTCTGTTCATGTAGGTATGTATGTCGCTAAACTCCTCTTAAATGATTTGATCGATTTAGATGATTTTTTGTGTGGATTCGAGAATGGTTTAGATTCACAATTTGACACGATAGGTGGCACTGCAACCGGTTTCTAGATTTTATTATTTAAAAGTAGCACAACATCTGTCTATCCAAATAGTCTTATTTTTAAAATTCTTTGGTTCCTGTATATCACTGAACGCCTCCTAAGGAGAGAAACCGATTTAGGTGACATTTTTTGTGTAAGTGACTTCGAGAATATAGTTAAGATTCACAATTTCACTTGGTAGGTGACGCAGCAAACGGGTTCTAGATTTTTATTTTGCAAAAAGCAGGTAAACGTCTGCCGGGTCTGCTAGTATATCTATATCATATATTTGTAAAAAATGTATTGGTTAATGTAAATTAGAGCTATAGTTAAGGTAAACTAAATAAAAACGACAAATTATAACATATTTAAGGCTTGTAGCAACGCCACCGTCCTCGAGGATTTTTCGGTACTGATTTTTCGAGCGGTAGCGGCGATTCCATAGACTTGGCTGTTTTTCAGATGCATTGTCATTTTATTGTGAATAAAATATTGTAATATTTAAAAACATAAGAAAACTAAAATATTTATCTCTCTATTATAAAGATGCAGACATTTTCTTTATTTTGTTTTGATAAAAAATCAAGCAGTGAAATGGTTTTATGTCAATAGTTTGGAGGCGATTTGGCGATTTTTTTTCTTAACTAAAAATAAGTAGAATAATATCGGAAAAAACTATGTTACGTCTCATATCGTGAAGATGTTTTATGATAATTTATTTCGTAAATTATTGATCAGTAAATACCAACAAAAAATTGTTTCTTTTACTATTTACGACGTTTTGTGGCAACAGGAGCCTTAAGGTTAGGTAATTCATCGATTGATTGAAAATTTATATTTTCTGGCTACTCTGGTTCTTATAGCCACCACTGGACCTTACGCTATTGAACAAATGATTTCATACCGTTGGGGACACTATATTTAAAACTATACTGATCAAGCCTTACACATAGATTCAATGAAACTCATGTTTCATCGAGACAGTCTTGTTCTACCCTGTCCCCCTCACTTAAAAGAACATAAAGTCTTCAAAAAGTATTTTAACATAAACTTAAAGTTAAAGTTAACATAAATGCAACGTTAATACAGTTGATACTTAAGCGTGTGATAGACTTGAGAGCAAAACGCGCACTTATGGCACCGCGACATTTTAGGCATGTAAAAGTTTGCACACTCAAAAGTGCTACACGATAATGGTCGCCGAGTCACTGCGTACTTATAGTTCGACGTTATTTAACGCATGTAAAAGTGCGCACATTTAAATGTAGCACTGCAGATAAAGGCTGTCCAGTCATAAAAACGCGTACTTATGACAGGGCGATATTATACGCACGTCAAAGGTTGCATACTTAAAAGTGGCAAACGAATGATAAAGGTTGTCGAGCCATAAATACGCGTACTTATAGCTCGAATCCTTATGCATATAAAAGTTTGCACACCTCAAAGACGCGTACGACGATAAAGGCAGTTGAGCTATATTCATGGCTCGACGACACTTTATGCAATGTAAAAGTTCGCACACGGGCGAATACAGTCGTCGAGTTATAAATACGCGTACTTGCCCGAACGGCTATCACCAGCTATATGAAGTAAGTTTATACAAGACTAAACTATTACTATATAATAAGCTAGGTTTACATTTGCATTGGCTAAGGAGCGAACAACTTGCGCAACTGGTAAGTTAATTTTGGACAGTTTGTCAGTTAAGTAGTAAATCACCGATTAAGTGATTGTTTTCCCAAACGATGATAAGGGCTTAACTTGCCAGTTTCAGAAGTGAATTTGCTCTTTAAGGCTCGTGCTTCACCACATCTCTGAAAATATAAATTGACAGTATTCACTTACAACAAATGTGTATTACACAAATCCTTATCATAAAATTGCGAAATTCTTAATATGAATTAATTTTTAATCAGGAAAGGTTTAATACATATTAATTAATTCCCAAGAAAAGTAACATGATATTAATTATTTAATGTTTCACAAAAATAATAATATTGTGAAACATTCGTAATCTATATATACCTATATATACTTATATATAATTGAAATCCACGTATGTAGTGACTCATCACGATATCGCAAGAACTATAATATCTACAGACTTGAAATTTGGTATGAACCTTCATTTCGCAAAGTGGAGGTCAGCTAAGAACGAATTTTACGGCACGAAGCGGGCGGGTATCAGCTAGTTTTATTATAATATGGATTTGTCGTCATTAAATCTATATATTCAAAAATGTAGTAATGTGCGAGCGAGCATTTAGTTAGTTCTTTAACTTATGCAAATGTAACTCAGGCATCAATCTTATTTCACTAATAATATTGAAATAACTTCATAATTATACGACATGATTTCTATAAACACATGTTACTTTTTCAAAATATGTCAACCAAAACTTGGTAACTAATTGATGTGGCAGCGCATTATTTTTTCGTCAAAACTCGAAGTCATAGTTTTTAGGAAGGAACCCTGTTACTTAGGTAAAAATAAAACCCGTACGGTCCGGTCACGACCTTGTCGCTGTGAGCGACATAACAGTTAAATAAATAATGTCTGAAGTACGCTACGATTCTTCGCACACATGGCCGGTTTCTATATATTAGTATTCATTCACTCGCCTTACTAGCGGTAGAAATTTAACATTACCTTTGTCAAATTTTATCCCGCTTTTAAGGAAAATCAACGCTTAAAGATATAAGCACCGGCTATGTAGTTGCATCGCGGGCGGTGCTTTCGTCGTTTTGCTAGTCGCTAAGCCAACATTCGTGGCCGGGCCGTTACGAAATCGTCATGTCCGATAGTCTGTCATGTTACAGTCATTTTTGACAAGTTTTCTGTATGTCACACAGTGCTGGATTTACCAATAGGCTGAGTAGGCTGGAGCCTAGAGCGGCAGATTTTGGTGGGGCGGCAAATTTGAGGCAATTTTTTTTTATATATTATTTCTTACACAATCTTCAAACTACGGTAAAAAGGAGGTTTAATTCAAGACTATACACGTCTCACGATATGTACACAAATCATAAAGTTACAATTTCATTGACAAAAAAATGATCTAATTAATATGATTGTGAATTAGGGTATCGATTTATCGGTAGGGGCGGTAAAATTTGAATAGCTTACAGGCGTCATGTTTCTAAATACGCCCCTGATATCACACATTGATATGGTGTAGCGTAATCAGGATATAAATATAAATTAATGACGGCTACCATACATAAAAGTAGTGCATGAAAAATAATTAATATGCGCACACGCTTGGATCGGTAAGCTAATATTACACGGTTCATTTTTGTCTTTCAATTTAGTTGAACTAACCGAAGTAATCGTTAGGAACATAAGCGTAAATCATTCACTTCAATCTTGACATAAACTTTTTGCTTCATCTACGTCAATCGACATTTGAGATTTGTCTACTTTAAACTCATAAAATTATGAAGTTATTTGATATATAGGTACAATTTTATTTTATTACAATTAATACAATTATAAATGCTCAACATTGATACATAATATTGAAAAAAGTAATTTTTCTAACACAACAAATCTATAGATATTATCTTTAAGATACATTAATTATATTATATACGAGTATATCGCCTCTTTGCTCAATAATGTGGTGTCTTAGAAATTGAAACTTTAGAAGACAATCTATCTAACCTTCAAAAAATAATTGTATGTGAAGGAATAACTTTTATAAGAGGCGACAAAACAATCCAAAGCCAGGTGGTAGGGTATTTGCCCCTCTGGATGGCTACCACTTGAGTTGCGTTCTCGCATTAGTGGTTTGGTTCTAGTTCCATCTAAGAGTCTGGCAGTACATTGGTAGCACTTTTAGGGTTGCAAAGCCACTTCCATCACAGTTAAAAAAATATCTTTTGAATACATTGTAGATAGACAGACAAAAGGTATTCGTTTCGATACAATTATTGTTTAAGAACAAAATAACTCTTTTCTAAAATTTCAATTTTCAAGATTGCACATTATTGAGTCAAAGAGGCGATGTATTGAATACTTTTTCGAAATGCGCAACAAGTAAAATCTGATTCATCACTGGAGATCTAAATTCTGTTAAAAATATTTCGCAATGCGCGTTTACGGATGATGTAACTAACATTAAGTCCCACTGAACTATTTGCGTGCTCAAATAGATCAGTGGAACTTAATTTAAGTCTTGTATATTTAAGAATAATACTTATGCAAAACCCATGCTTGAAATCGTGAATTATTTAAATCAAAGAATTTTTCGAATCTAAGCAACGATAGTAGGCTGAGTGTCATTTCATTTGTTACATTCTAACATGGATCTTAGGCAAACGACATACCTGCCGAAAGTACGTCGCTGAAATTCCGCCTAAATACGCTCGCACTGTTTTTAAGTAACACATCAGCCGAAATTACGTAGCTGTCGGCGTAATGCCGATCTTTCGTCTAGAGGCTGTTTGACTGAGAACGCATTCAATGTATTTTGAACAGCATTCATGCGACGCGTTACCGACCGAAAGTTCGATGCGCATAGTATAATAAAATACATTCTATGGACAATGGACATGCTCCGATAATTTTTCGCATCTAAAAATGCATAATATCAATCAAAGTTTCGTACCGTAATGCGTTTAAATTCACGCCGCGTGATTCCGAATTTTCAGCGCGTTTGGTGTGAATAGTAAGTAGCACACATGCGGAACGTAGCGCATGGATAATTCGGCAAAATACGCTCGCAATGTTTTTTAAATAAATGCCGCCGAGTTCAGATTAGCGCCGATCCTTCAGTTGCCGAAGTGGTAGCGCCGTATCTTCGGCAGCTGTGTCGTTACACTTAGGTAAGTTTTAGTATACAATCCTATAAGGCCGGTGTAAAAAGTATTAATTCGGCCTTGGTCCTTGATTCGAGCTAATCCAAAAATATTATAACAATGAAACTTATATTGACCTTAGTATTTAAATCTTGCTCGTGTGGCAAATACATTCCGGGTTAAACATGCGATTATAGATCATTACCTACGAAATATTATATAAACCTACAATTTTAAACATATATATTACTATAAAATTCTAAACATGCCATGTATGTACATGAAAGCTATTTAAAAAAACAACTGGAATAGACTATAATCTATATAAACGATGGAGAACACGATGCAATTTTTTTTAGATTCTTGTCTGTTTGTTCGAGATTCACGTAAAACTTGCGATTTTCGCTGATCGGCAGCTAATTCTTAGACTTAAACTCTGCGCTGCTGGGAATCCCGCAGATTTTTTTTGGAATGATTTAAAATGTCCAAATTAAAAAATTGAATTCCATTGTTATTTTTTACTGATCGATAACAAAGTTAATGCAATAAAATGTGTGATATGTTTTATTCCGAGAATACCGCGGGTTTTTCCCGGAAGCGGTTTATAGTGGTTTGGATGCGTAAAAATTAGCTTATTCTGACACAGTTCTCAGTAAAGCGATAGCTTACATTCTTCTTCAAATTTTGCGGTATTTTGTGTCCGGAAATCCCGCGGGAATTTCAAGTCAAGCGTAGATGAAGTCGCGGGTATATCCTACTCGTAGTTAGAAATCAAATGCGGATTTCCTATAGCTTGTTTAACTAATAACGACAAATTTTTATGTTAGTCACTTTTTATAACCTTCACTCCATGACGATCTATGCTCACTCATATCCTAACACCAATAATTAATTCTTAGATAATAATGAGCATCAAAAATTATTATTCATCTCACTCAAAAACACACCATGAGATCTAAAGAAATATTTTGGTAGTACAAAACACATTTATGCGCGAATCTCCCAAGCGCATTATTGTCAGCAACGTCGTTTCTAAAGTCTTTATATATTATTTTAAATTTCTTTGATTTAAAAGCGTTAAACCGTGATAATGTAGCCAACAATGAATGTAGCACCAATTTAAAAAAAAGTTATTGCGGACAATGATGCGCTTAAGAGATTAACTCTTAAAATATTGTGCAATGTGCATTCCTAATTGCTCCACAGAAAATAGATGAAATATGAAATCACGTGATTGTGTTTAGCCAGAAGTGTTGCTCGTCCATATAGGGTATACTCTATCATTGGTGGCCCTCGCTCAAAGATTGGCACCATGCCTATTTATTCAAAATAATAGGAAATCTTAATATATATATATATACATTTTTTTGTAGCCATATAATACATAACATGTATATATATTTATATAAAATAGTAGTATAACAACAGTAGTAGACTCGGGCATATCTCGTTCGCCCGGACTAAAGAAGGAGCAAAAAAATAATAAATAATATGTATATTTTTGTGTTATTTCTATGTCTATTATACTTGCCATTTCAAAATTTTATATATATAATTTTATTTTTATTTATTTTTTATTCTAGTTATATAGCAAAACCCACATGTTACACAATTTTTCTCTAATCCATGCTAAGGTTGTCTGGAAGAAATTGCTTTTAGTGATAAGACCGCCTATTGTCTTCTGTACTTAAACTTCTTGAATCGTATCTTAATGTTATGCAATAAAGTATATTCTATTCTATTCTAAATAATGTCATTATTTACAGTGTATGCCAACCCAATAAAAAAAACTTATTTTTTGAAAAAATTATTAGGACTCCAACAATGGTATAGTACCTATATAATTGTAACAATTTAATTCTAGAACAAGAATTATGTTGTTATTACGTCGGCGCCATAAAAAAAAATATTTTAATTACCCTAAATACATAAACTTAATATATTTTTTTGAGGGCTTACTCTCGAAAGACGAAAGACGTTTTTTTGCTTGTGTTTTTATATTTAAATGAATTGCCACTGAGTTTTCCATTTATTTTTGTGTTTTATAAACTTTATTATAATAGTACTAGTTCTACTTTTAACCACACGATTCAGATAAAGTCACATTCCTAAAAGACTTTTGTCACAATAATAATAGATAAATAATAATATAATAAATATTATTTAAAAACTTCGCGAACTTAAAAACCAGAAAATTTATTCTCAGGTTTGAAACGTACCTAATTTTACTATAAGTTACATATCTTTATATATATAATTCTTCTGTACGTGTGTTGACAGTGAACTCCTAAACGGCTGGGCCGATTTGAATGAATTTTTTGTGTGTGTTGAACTGGATTCGAGGACCCGGTAGGTGGCGCTGCAATCGGGTTCTAAATTTTATTTCTTAAGGGCAGAACAACGTCTGCCGGGACAGCTAGTATATTATATATTATTGTTGTCGTGGGGATCTCGAAACCCTCGAAATTGAGAATCTCGTGGCCGAGCCTAACATAATAGGAGAAATAAAAGCTCACCGCCTCCGCTGGCTCGGTCACGTAGAACGGATGGGAGAGGATCGCAGCGTGAGGAAAGCATATTTGGGACGGCCGGTAGGTCGGCGTCCAGTCGGCCGTCCTAAATATCGCTGGAAGGACAGAGTAGAGGCAGACCTGTCGGGGCTAGGAGCCAGTAATTGGCAAGAAACCGCACAGGACCGAGAAAAGTGGCATGTTCTGGTTTCGGAGGCCATGACCCACTTTGGGTCGCTGAACCAACGGAGTGAGTAAGTAAGTAAGTGGGGATCTACAGATTGATTTTTGCACCTCGGCCCCCAACATGGTAAAGAGGGCTCTGAATAAAATAAATATAGAGGGATGGCGAGTTTATACAATGAAATTAATCTTTTTCTATAATTTAGGAGCGTTTTGAGAGTAAGCCCCCTGACACGTTATAGACAACATAATCGCGTGATTTCACTTTCGTCTGGATTGTTCGAAATATTAAATTCATTAATTTTTCAAAAACTTTTACCGAAATTGCACGTTTACTTCAATTCGAATTCGATAGAAATAAAAGAAGAAATTCTAAGAAATAAACATATTTAATCGTTACATTATTTTTCATAAGTGACGTTTTTAACTGCTTCTTTAAGTAGTTTTGAAATACATTAATATATTCATATTAATGTATTTCACGGAGGTCGCTAGAGAACGGCGGTCTGAAACTAAATGTGGCGAAGACTGAGTACTTGGCCTGCAACACTACAGATCCCACATCCGTGCGCATAGGCGAAGACACGGTCGCGCGCACGGATCAGTTTAAGTACTTGGGATCTGTACTTAGTGCATCCGGGGATATCGACCACGACGTCAAGGCCCGTATCACAGCAGCTTGGGCCAAGTGGCGTGAGGTGACAGGTGTCATTTGTGACCCCAAAATGCCGGTTAAATTAAAAGGACAGGTCTATAAATCCATCATTAGACCTGTCCTTTTGTATGGCAGTGAAGTGTGGCCTGTACTTGAGCGACACAAGCAAGAACTGCGTGTCACGGAGATGAATATGCTGCGTTGGATGTGTGGAGTGACGCGGAAAGACCGAGTCAGGAACTCCCGCATCCGCGGCAGTCTTCATGTCCGTGACATAGCAAGAGTGTCGCTTACGTTGGTACGGCCACGTTTTACGGAGACCGGCTAATTATGTGGGGAACAAATGTCTAGCCATGCCGCCTCCGCCAGGTCCCGGTCGAAGGGGAAGGCCCAAGAAATGTTGGCTTGACGTTGTGAAGGATGACATGCGTACCAATGGTCTCAAAACGGGGGATGCGAAGTGGAGTAGAAAAAGTGAAGACCGCGCGAAGTGGAGTAGAAAAAGTAGGAAAGCGGACCCTGGGCGTTTTAAGCGCGGAGTGAACGCTCCGGAAGATTAAACAAGTGTCAACCGGGAATTAACGCTCGCTTCGCAACATGTTGTGGCTTGAAGAGAAGAAGCAGAGCTAGAAAATCTTACATACATAAAAACTTAATTGGAACGAAGTTCCTTATCGCGTATTCCGAAAGCGGGCTAGACGGAAAAAATTAAGACCAAAAGTTGTAACGACACTTTTTGCTATAGTTGTAAGCCGCGCGGCGTGCGCGTGTTTCTCTGTCTGTCTCTCTCTCTCATAGAAAGCAAGCCAGTTATTTTCGTTTCGTCGTTCTATTTCGTATTGAACAGTGTGGTGTCGCGACGTTTATTTTTGTTGAGTGTATACAGGTTTTTTGTACATAATAAATAATAAAAAAAATATTACGATAACTTAAAAAAAAAAAGAAATACAATTCCTTCTCTAATTAATCGAAAAGAACTTCGTTCCATCCGGGTGTCCTTTGACACCTCTCAAGTTTTTTACAATAGAAAAACAATTCGTACCTCATCATTAATTGATTGTACAGAAAAATGTTTTCGAAAAATCTGTAGGAATTTTAATGCTTACAAAATAGGTCTCCTGTATTTTGGGGATTAAATTAAGCGTTCAAAAGATATTATAAGTAATGATTTTTTTGACCCACCCTAATCCACTGCAACTAAGTGATGGCGAAAACTGCTTAAAAATCCGTTCACCGTACTTTAGGAGGAGTTAGGGGATAACAGACAGACGCGGAAAGCGACTTTGTTTTATCTAATATATAAAATTCTCGTTCTCGTGTCACAGTTTTCGTTGCCATACTCCTCCGAAACGGCTTGACCGATTTTGATGAGATTTTTTGTGCTTATCCGGTATCTATGAGAATCGGCCAACATCTATTTTCATCATCCCCCTAAATGTTAGGGGTAGTCCACCCCTAATTTTTTATTTATTTTTTAGACAAATTTTTTAATTTCTATTTTTTTATGATACAGCATTAAAAAATACATACAACCCTAAATTTTCACCCCTCTACGATCAACCCCTATTTTTTATTTGTTAATTATAAACTTTATTTTTTTGGCAAGATTTTTAAACTTCTTATTTTTTTTCTCTTTTAGATTCACAATTAGAACCGGTAGGTGGCGCTGAGATCGGGTTCTGGAATCCTAATCACCTGGAGCGATTTTGGTGATTTTGTTTTTGTGTGTTTGAGTGGGTACCCGGATGGTTTAGAATTGCAAATAGAACCGCTACGAGGCTCTGGGATCGGGTTCTAGAATTTTATTGTTAACAGGCAGGGCAACGTCTGCCAGGGCCGCTAGTATTATATAAAGAAACAATTAAATTTCACTTATGAAAAAAGTTATAATGATTAGGTTCGTTTATTCTTCTTATTACTTTTGCGGAAGGTAGAAATTTTCGGCTTGTCTTTGAAGCGCAGTTGGATTTCGTCTATACAAGAATGTTTTAACGTGCAACGATGCTTTATTATCATGGTATAAAAAGTTACTGAAGTTTTTATGCAATTTTTAGATAGGTATCTAATAATAAAGAAATATTCGCGTACTTTAAGCTACATTCACACGTAGACATCCTTTTGAAAGATACTTTTGATAAATGATTGGCAGCCATATGATCTTTTACACGGAACGACTCTAATCCTATTTTTACCTTTACATAGAGCAGTTAAGAAGTGTAGAAACAGTATAATTACGGCCATTAACAGCCAGTTACATCAAACAAAGATATATAAGGACAGCTTGCAGATTGCTACATAGAATAAATGCACATAATAATTAATGTAAAATACAGGTATATACATACATACATACATACATAACTTCACGCCAGTTCCCTTGCGGGGTAGGCACGAACAACAGGTATATACATATGTAAATATATTGACAATTTTTGAATTAAGAACTGACTGACGTTTATTTTTAATTTTTGAAGTGAAACTTCTTCAGAATCGTTCTGTTTTGAAAAACGATGAAACAAAAAAGTGACACTAAAAATACACATAAAATTTCGAACATTTCTCTTTATTCGTTTTCATTTAAAAAAAATTAAAAGATTTTAAATGAATTTTAGCTTTATCTGTATATACTCAAGTCAGATATTCTTTTATACGTAGATCGAGGGAAATTGTGTGTAACAGTGCATTGAATTTTGAACTTTATGCTAGTGATTTAAAGTATAATTTAGATTTAATTTTTTAAATTATAATATGTTGACGGATGTAGGCTGAAGGAATTATATTAATATTAATAAAAGTTAGAAAAGAATTACCTGTGGGTATATTGAAGCTTCATTTCTACTGCGTGAGAGTTCACATTTAATATTAAAAAATTGAATTGTTTAAATTACTTTTATGCATCTATGTGTTTGAAAGGAAATATATAATATTATAAAACACTTAAAAATGTCGTGTCTGTTCATTGAAGCTATTTAACAAAATAGCAACTGGAATATACTGCATGAACGAGGGCGAAACCGATGCAAGTTTTTTATATTTCTTGTCTGTTTGTTGGTTCGGGATTCACGTAAAAACTAATGGGCCGATTTTGATGCGGGTTTCGCTGATCGACAGCAAATTCTTATACTTACAATCTGCCCTAATTTTTATACCGGGAGTTTCGGGGCCACTCCCAGGACAATTTCCTTGAAAATGTACTTGTTCGGGTGAATAAAAATTAGGTTATACCGAAACAATTTTAACTAAAAAGATAGCTTAGCTTTTGCCAGGTGGTAGGGCATTTGCCCGACTGGATGGCTACCACCCCTGGTCTAAAGTATGTCGCCAAAACAACCTTGAGTTGTGTTCCGGCATTAGTGACCAGGTACCAGTCTCCCTTAAGAGAGCAGCAGCGCATTTGTAGCACCTTTGGTGTTGCAAATGTCCATAGGCGATGGTAACCGCTTTCCATCAAGTGGGCCGTCTGCCTGTCTGCTGATTTCCGGCAATAAAAAAAAAAAAGCTTACGTTCTTTTTTTAAATACTTATTACTTAATACTTTGTATAGGTCCCGCCACGTAAAAAGAACGCCGAGCGGTAGTGGAGGGGATGTATCTGCGCAGGTGTACAGTCGTGTCTTAAAGTGCTAGGGTAAAGTTTTATGAGTAATTGTTTTATTGTAGAATCACGTCACCCCGTCTCGCCCCCTTTATATCACCAATTTGATCGATAAAACGCTCACTGCGCAGGTTCAGAGCCAACGCTCTTTTTACTTAGCGCGAACTATACCCCGGGAATTTCAAGTCAAGCGTGGACGAAGACGCGGGCATGTACTAGTAAATAATAATTATTATAACTTCTGCAAAAATATAGTAATTGAATGACGTCATTCGAAATTTTAATCCGAATTAAATTTACAGTATTAACCTAACTGTAAATAACGCCGTCTAGGCTGTGTTTTGTCGTATTACAATGATTAAAATATGCTATATATTCGTACTGCCAGTATAAGGGGATTATTATTAGTTTAAATTTAATACACTTGCGTAACCGTAAATTACTGTAATTAAAGGTTATTGGTCACATACTACTGATACAAACATTTAAATTTTTTTGTATTTTTCAAATGTCATTTTTATATTTGAATATCCTTAATCTAGGATTATGATTGGTAAATATACATGCAACTTTTAAATCTACCGTGGAGTAACATCAAGAAGGAGTTTAATTGTACTACATGTATTTTTTTTTTAAACTATTTTCAGTAACTTGATGTACCATTTCATAATGTAGATGCCTTAAACACACGATGAAAATATTTCATCTAATCATCTAAATCTCTAAATGCATGGGAATATAGAAGTACGTTAAATATTTATCTAGATTTTGGATAATGAAGAGCTTTTTTGCCATCTGCACAATAAAAGGAAATATTCACATATTACGTATTTATCTGTTATGAATATTCTTACATACGTGTAACTTTCAACTATAATGGCATTACTTGGCTTTATCCCTTTTAAAGTGCAGTGATCTTTGTTTATTATTTTTTGTTGTTACATTAATAATATTTAAATATGATAGTTACACTAAATAGACAGCTTTAAGGCATCTACAATAGAAGAAACAAGTTTATGCAAGTAGAGCACATGATGTCGAGAAATATTTGCTAACTATACAATGTACAATTTAAATTTGTTGTAGTCCAAGATTATTAAGCATCAAAATATTTCTAAACTATATAAATATGACTAAACAGATATACAATGCAAAAGTGGATGGATGCAGAAGTCGTGGAAGGCCACGACACACCTTCCATGATCAAATTGATCGTGTACTAGCAGAAGGTGATGTCAGGAGCCTTAAGAACAGACGAGCTTGCATGACAAGAGTTATGAATGTCAAAGAGGCAAGTGCGGTGTGTAAGAATAAGCCTAAATGGCGCTCTGTGGTTCGTGCCTACCCCGCAAGGGAACTGGCGTGAAGTTATGTATGTATGTAAAATATTTCTAATACGAATAAAAATGAATAATTTGTGAAGCATACTTAATTATGCTAGGCTGTTTTTAAGCTAGGTTGCCTGGAAGAGATCGCTTTTAGCGATAAGACCGCCTGTTGTTTTGCCAAGAAGTATTGTAATTATACATTTTGTTTTTGTATTTGTTTATTTTGGTGAGCAATAAAGTGTTATCTATCTATCTTAATTATGAATGTCAAAGAAGCAAGTGCGGTGTGTAAGAATAAGCCTAAATGGCGCTCTGTGGTTCGTGCCTACCCCGCAAGGGAACTGGCGTGAAGTTATGTATGTATGTATATTTAATTATTTGATTTGTAGAACTCATATTTGAAAGGAGTAAACGATATTTCGTTTCATTGCTCCATTTCATATCCATCATACACAAATCCCTAGAATTTGCCACCGTGATGGGCCATTTACATGGAGAGAGTTTCTTGCCTCGAAGATACGATTGTCGAAAGCAAGAAAAAAGTATGATCATGTAAACTAAACATACGATGTCGTACGTGGAAGGGCGATAATCGCCAGGTCATTGGATATTGATGTCTCTGTGTAAACAAAATTTGAAAGCACGGATCGTATTTCGAATTTAGGTAGTCACCAGTCGCAATCATAAGTGTATCCTGTTTTAATTATCTCTGGTATTATAAAACAAGAATTAATCAAACGAAAAATAAAGATGTTTGGATGATGCATTGAGTGCAGCATTTTTTTGCATCACGGTTTTTATCATTTTTATGCTCGCCATTCCACAAACACTCGTAACTTCTATAGAGTTCCATGAGTTTAATATTGTCACCAGAACCAAATTTATATGATTTTTGTCTCATTTTGAAGAAAAGCAACGTGCTAATCACCAAGCTCGAATGGCAAGTCTCGAAATCAAATCGGCTGAACTTGAAAAATGTCATACAAAATCTAGTTTATATAAGGCGAGAAACTGTAAGCAAATATTTCATAGTGCGATTTGTGTCATAGTGTAAACAAAACTCTCGGGTGATAATTACCTTGCGATCATGGTTTGATATATTCTTACGAGAGTTTTTGTTTTTTGGTTAAACGTAAACATATCAACGCGATTACTGTCGAAACGTCTAAAGAATATCGCTTACGAGAACAGTCGCTTACTCGCCCCAAAACGTGCGATAAACTCTCTCAATGTAAATGGCCCTTTATTTCTGAAAATGTCAATGCTTAGTTACTATTAGTATTATACAGAGGATATATTCCCTGTGTAACAGAACATGTAAAAATCCTATCAATTCGCACTTTTCACCTTCAACCAGTTGTTATTAAAGATATGGTGGTATATATTGTTCCTTGTTCTTTAGGCGCAATATCGTAATTAACTTTGGATATGTAGTCTAATAAAATAAAACGGGAAGCTTTACAACAGAATTACCACATATCAATGCCTAAAGCGGCCGCTTTTAGAGAATCACTTATTGAAATCGACACGTGTCTAGATATCGTGGTGGGTGTAAGACATTTAATAAAGTTTCACTTTATATTGGTACTTGTCATATTATCTTTACATACATACATACATAACACCACAACAGTTCCCTTGCGGGGTAGGCACGAACAACAGAGCGCCATTCAGGCTTATTCTTACACACCTCACTTGCTTCTTTGACATTCATAGCTCTTGCACGCTCGTCTGTTCTTAAGGCTCCTGACATATTATATTTACGAATCTGCAAAAGTGGCCGCTTTAGGCCCATCGACAACTTGTGTATTCAAAACTCAAACAAACCATTCGCTATATTGCCCCAAGGCATATAAACCGTGAATCAGAGGACATGCCACAATATTAATGTTTTTGGCTATCCCGGATCTACGAGCCTCTAATATAAATAGGTCATCTCTCATCCTATTTGCCATCTTTATTAAGAAAAAAGTTAGCAAATATTTCCCATAGATTCATAAATAATTTAGTGAATGTGACTGACAGTTGCAATGGCACGATCGTTGTCATTGGTTTCTTCGTCGTCCGCTTTTGGGATGTCGAATATTTCGGAGAATAATGCGGGGAGGGTCACCCTTGGCCAGTGCTCGCGGCACCAGGAGAGGAGATCATTGTGCCTGGTTCCTAGAATGCGCACATCATCAGTGGCGGCTTGAAAGGCCTCCAAACGTGCGGAGGCGTTTGGCCCTGCTGATACAGTTACCTGAAGAATAAGATTACAACATGCTTTAGCAAAGTCAAACCTTAACCTCATTTTATATAGACTTGGATTTTTATTACGTATACATACTTTATTTCATATAGTATAGGATTTTAAACCGTTTAGGATCTGTTAGGAACCTTCTGAAATTTTAAGTCCTTCAAAAATATGAAATTTAATTAGATTTAAAATTAAACTAAACTATAACATAGAAACCTAAAATTAAATACTAAAACTAAATAAAAAAAAGGAGAGCAAAATTATAGATAAAATATTGGTCCCAAACCACTGTCACTTACCGGGAACGTTCCCAAAAGGCTGGCGGCGTTACCACGCTGAATAGCAATGCTTACCCTTTGAGCAAAATAGACGCCAGCCTTTTGGTCGCGTGAGAGGTCTACTCAGCGCTCGGCACCATCTCGATAAAGTTTTAGAGCGTTAGGACCCCACGGACCCAGAGTTTCCACCCCAAACGCCGCAAATGTGTAACTATTGCCGATAGCGGCGTACTTGCGGCGCTTGAGGGCCTCCTGTTCGGTTGCAGCAGAACCGGCGGTAGCAGACGTACTTGAAAGATGCGACGTCTCCAGAGTGACTACGCAAGTAGCATCCCACACTAAGGGGCGGCCCATCTTCCAAGGTAGTAACGTCATCCCATCCGGTCTCCTGCCATCGTCGCGGCACAAGCCGTTTGGTTCCAGAACGGCAGGTGACAAGAGATTTTAATTTTTAAAATAATTTTGCTTGTTACAATAAATGATTAGATTTTGTTTCTTCCCAGTAAATGAACAGGAGGCCTTACTTTCGTATAACTTCATTAGCATGTCTCAAAGATGAATGAGGTGAAAGTTATTAACTAAGCCCGATATAAGTTTAGACCTAAGATCATTTTGTTCCGTAAAAGTAGAAGTCTTACTGAGAAAAATGTCGCTGGGCAGGAGTCTTTAAGTTATATAGAAGCTGAGATACGAATATTTGAAAATTAGTGAAGAATCGTTTTTTTTTATTTAACAAAAAAAAATCTCCAGCGGCCGGATCTGCACATATCGGGCTCAAATTTTCAGGATCGTCTCCTTTTCAGGTGTACTTTTGAAAAAAAAACAGCATCAAAATTGCCGACCCTAGTGCGCATACCTCCGTCGAGAATTAATGGATCTGCCGGTATATATTAAATTTGCACGCCACCATCATACACTTACGATTCCGTTCATAAAATCCATTACCGGATCGGATTCACTTTGGAGAGTGTGCAGTTGAGCTCTTCAATCTGATCCCGCCATCTCCCTTCCATCATCGGACAACCAGACGAACCGGCATGCGGCATCGATATATGTTGGATATTCCACCTATTAGAACGAAGCGCTTTGCATCTAGCTTCATCATACGCGCCGCAAAGGAGTGGAACTCATTGCCGGAGTCTGTCTTCCCGGATACATATAACCTGGGTGTCTTCGAGTCACGTGTGAATAGGTACCTTCTAGGCAAGCGTGCTCCATCCTAGACCATATCTTCGCCCCACATAAGGCAAGATTGTGGTCAAACGCGAACCTATACTACAATAAAAAAAAAATAAAAAAAATCACCCGAGTTGTCTGGAAAAGATCGTTCTAAACGTGCCCTCCACGAATCACGTCACATGAATTTCATGAGTTTTTCACCCCTCCCATCCTTGTCACAGTTGGTCACATCCGTCAGATACCTCCCACACTACTAGTGTGACATCACATAATTTGAAATTTTACGTCAAGAATTTATTAAATTAAAACAACAGCTCCGTAATTAGCTTAGATGTATTAATTATCATCCCAATCTTGGGAGCACTACGAAAAATTTCTAACTATATACCTCACAAAGTACGGCTCATCATTTACATTTCCCTTGTCAATTTTCACCTTCAATATCGAATAGAAATATTGGGATCAGCCGCTAAAACAAACTTAAAACTATTTTTTTTTATTGCAGGAGATCAGCAGACAGACAGACGGCCCACTTGATGGAAAGCGGTTACCATCGTCTATGGACATTTGCAACACCAAAGTCGCTACAAATGCGCTGCTGCTCTCTTAAGGGAGACTGGAACCTGGTCACTAATGACGGAACACAACTCAAGGCTGTTATGGCGACATACTTTAGACCAGAGGTGGTAGCCATCTAGTCGTAATGCCCTACCACCTGGCCTTATGGCACTATTACAGATTACACAAAATAAAATTGCACAAATCGTTATACCTACCATTTAGATTATCTTACTCCAACTAATTATCCGTGCAGGAACGGAGAAAGAATACGATTTCCTGCGACCGGGCGGCCTATCGTAAGAGGCGACAAAAGAACCCCCAGTCAGGTTGTAGGGTATTTGCCCGACTGGATAGATACCATCCCTGGTCTAGAGTATGCCGCCATAACAACCTTGAGTTGTGTTCCGGCATTAGTGACCAGGTTCCAGTCTCCCTTAAGAGAGCAGCAGCGCATTTGTAGCGCCTTTGGTGTTGCAAATATCCATAGGCGATGGTAACCGCTTTGCATGAAGTGGGCCGTCTGCCTGTCTGCAAAACTCCTGCAATAAAAAATAAATAAAAAAAACAATTAAAATAAAACCTATATTAAAGCCCGTCCAGCCCCACCAGACCAGTCGCTGGGCATTGTACCTAGAAGGCTGGCAGCATTACCTCGCTGGATACAAAGGCTAATCCTTTGAGCGAGGTCTGGACGGGCTGTAATATAGGTTTTATTTTAATTTTAGTTTTTTTACTATTGTATATATATTTTTAAGTTAGGTTTATTTATAGGATATTTTAGTTTTTGTTAATAGATGTTAGACTTAGTTTATTTAGAGTATTTAATTATACTTTTATTAATAGAATTACGGAACTGTTGTTTTAATTTAATGTTTCTTGATGTAAAATTGCAAATAATGTGATGTCACACTGCTGTGGAAGGAGTCTCAGGAATGTGATCAGATATGACAAGGAAGGGGGAGAAATCAAAACTCATGAAATTCGTGTAACGTAATTATTTTTTTTTATAATCGGCAGACAAACACACACATTGTATATCCCCAAATTAAGCAAGTTACGCTTGTGTTATGGGTAATACACAACGGACTACTCTGGGGCCGATCCCAGCCACCCAGACCATAGTAAATAACGGAGAAAATACGTTTCCGAAATTTACTATACCAGGAATCGAACCCGGAGCCTCTGCATTGCAGTGAGGTGGGCCGGCAAAGGCTTAGCCTGCTCAACTACAGAATTCGTGGATAGTCCTTTATAGCTAAAATTTAGATCATTAAAATCGAATACAACATAGTAAAAATATATACTTACAATGCTACGGAAAGCGTCTGCCATAGCTCGGTGCAAACCGATAATCTTCTCAATGTCACTGAGTCCTTTGCGTTGTGGGCACAGTAGCAGGGTGCCAGTAAAGATAGCCATCTCCTCTTCAGTCAGTTTCATTTGGATCATAAACCAAACGTAACCCAGCACAGCGGAGGCAAAATGCATCTGGAAGGTCATTCGATTCATCAGCTTGACGGAATGCAACGATTCGTAGAGAGTTTGCAGTAGGTGTTTCCCAAAGCAAGCGCGTTCTTCATAATTAGCAATAGAACTAAAGGGACTAGCTTCGAAGGGAGGTATTTATAAAAGAACACCCCAAACTTTTATGAGGTAAATGTAAATGTAGATATAAAGTACATATATACATACATAACTTCACGCCAGTTCCCTTGCGGGGTAGGCACGGACAACAGAGCGCCATTCAGGCTTATTCTTACACATCTCACTTGCTTCTTTGACGTTCATAACTCTTGTCATGCACTCTCGTCTGTTACAGTACAGTACACGATCAATTTGATCATGGAAGGTGTGTCGTAGCCTTCCACGACTTCTGCATCCATCCACTTTTGCATTGTATATCTGTTTAGTCATTCTTTCATCATGCATTCTTTCCACATGCCCGAACCACCGGAGCATTCCTTTCCTTACCTTCACCCCGACACTCTCTTTCAGACCAACTCTCTTTCTTACTTCGGTATTACGAACGCGGTCCACGAGCGTCACTCCGCAGATTTTGCGCAGTGCTCGCATCTATAGATATAAAGTGTTTTGAAAATTACTTTTTACTAGCAGGTAATCAGGTAGACGCTCCAAAAGTGGTGCCCGTTGCATATGGGCATTTCCAATTGGAGAAATTAAATAAGAAATGGACAATAACCCTATGTTGTAGTGTCCCCATTCTTCCTATTTAATTCTTCTATTCCGTCCACCTTAAAGGCTGACAACGCGTTGGCTTCGCTCCTGGTGTTACCACGAGTATAGGCGACGGTAGCTGTTGTCCATTACATGGGCCGTCTACCTGTTTGCCAGCTTTGCAACATAAAAAGCTACACACACATGTACGCGCAGACGCAACAGACACACTCGCGCAGACGTAACACATACACGCTCACGTGCAGACGCAACACATACACACGCACAGATGCAACACACATGCATGCGCGCACACGTCGCGCAGACGCAACACATACACACGCACAGATGCAACACACACGCATGCGCAGACAACACGTACACACACACTAATTAGCAGGCTCGGCAGTCGTTGTTGTCCTACCCTGAAAAATTAAAAATCTAAAAGCCGTTTACAACTCCTCTTACTGGATCTAATTTTAAATCTGGGACCCATTCAAACACTCAAAAAAAATGTCTAATGTGTAACGCGGGAACAGCAATTGATTTATATTTATAAGATATGTGGGTATGTGTATACGGAAATCAAATAAAGCAGATATGAATAAAATGCTGCATATCACTGAATTGCCATATAATACTTAAGCTTTTTAAATACAAGCTTTTGACATCCTGGATATCATGTATCAGCAGAGTGCCAGCCAAGACAAGTAAAACGAGACCAAACACGACGGGTCTATCTTGCTTAGTACAGGAGTTCTTCTGACTCCATCATCAGATCAGCTCCATGGTACCATATTATTGCATTGTCACGCGATATACACATTCGTGCAAAATTTCAGCTCAATCGGAAACCGAGAAGTTGGTCAAATTTAAGTTGCAAGATTCCTTACTTATACATACATAGGTACATCCATTGCAAGTTAAATAAAAGCTTGTAATATAAAAGTAAAAGCCTCAAAACACGGCAGTGTATCTAACGTGTCAAAACTAATTATTTTCACACTTGCTCTGCTTCCGAAAATGTTCAATCATTGAAAGGTAAAATAATAAAATGAAATATCACGATACTACAATTTTAATTTATCAATTCTCTTACTGATTAAAAAAAAAAAGTAAAATTATTTCATTTTCATTCGGTTTGTTTAACACCGACTGAGCGCAGAGTATCAACTTCGGTAGACGTCAGTTTCCTATGTTTTCTTATATTTTTCTCATCGTATTCCACATCCTTTATAGGAAGTCTATTGGCACATATTGCTTGAGTCTACCCCTTTTACTGGGACCAGAAGCTGCATAGTGTGTCGTTTTCAAAGTGTTTATTTTGTGACTACTACAGCTTTACGTAGTGATTGAAAAATCAGCCCTATCTAAGTATAACAAATATTTACTTCAGAAGAGACAATTCAGAGAATTTTATGCGGGGTAAATTTATTTTTAAAACCAAGTGTGTTCTGTTTACATCGTAAACAAGTCCTTTCAAACGATGTCCTTATGAGCGGCTAGTTACAAACAACAGGGCAACAACAATTTTCTAGAAAATTGCTTTCTAACTACTTTTTACAAAAGATTGAATTTAAAGGCAATTACATAATACTACTTGCAGTTACGTTGCCTAGAATGACCTACATTCATATTACGAGCATAGAAACTATATTAATTCTTGGAAGTTACTGCAAAGTTTCGATGGCTTCTACGTATAGTGAGTTAAGTGCAAAATTATAATTTACAAGAGAGCGTGTCAAAAATACATCGTTAATAACTTTTTCGTTCGAAAGTAAAAAAATACGCACCATTCAATGGAACGTGCGGTAAATAGGTAGGTAGGAAGTCTCACATTACGAGAGTAAATAAGCTGAATGACTGAACCTCTTTGGAAGCGCTTTTGATCAACACATTTGTCTCACTTTAATACTATAGAGAGAATGAGACGAAAGATGTAGTACTAATTTTCAACACGCGCATGTGACGCCATTTGCAAATGCGTGCCATTTTCATATCAGAAATGTCAAAGATTGTTGCGACTTTTCTGATTATATTTTGTTTCATCACTTATTGTACTGTTTCCTCGCAAATGTGTTGAAATACATCGTATGACACACGTGCGGAAGTTAGTATTTACAATCTCTTGACAGTCGTCTGCTTGTTTGTAAAAACCAATTTACCGCATTAGTATCATAAATGGGTATGGAAGAGAGAGCATGAAAGTAGAGTAAACGCGGTTGAGATGCGAGCACTGCGCAAAATCTACGGAGTGACGCTCGCGGACCGCGTTCGTAATACCGAAGTAAGAAAGCGAGTTGGTCTGTCGAAAGAATGCATGATGAAAGAATGACTAAACAGATATACAATGCAAAAGTGGATGGATGCAGAAGTCGTGGAAGGCCACGACACCTTCCATGATCAAATTGATCGTGTACTAGCGGAGGGTGATGTCAGGAGCCTTAAGAATAGACGAGTGTGCATGACAAGAGTTATGAATGTCAAAGAAGCAAGTGAGGTGTGTAAGAATAAGCCTGAATGGCGCTCTGTTGTCCGTGCCTACCCCGCAAGGGAACTGGCGTGAAGTTATGTATGTATGTATGTATTATACTTAGAAGCCATTAGTTTAAAATTATAATAAGCAGTTGTAACTACGCACCGACTTGTATTATGGATTCGATTTCCAAAAATATACGGCCTATTAAGAGACTATCGTTCGAAAGCCAATTTTACTAGAAATCGGGCAAGTGCGTGTCAGACCACACACAACCGAGAATTCCTTCCGTTGATGTGACAAACACAGGTTTTTTATTTCATAGTTTATTAAATCCATCTAAAATGTCAATTTAAAATACTCCAATCTCAAAAACAACTAACACAAACAAATATTTTTAAAAATATATATCGCGCAAGCTGTAAGAGCACTTTGAACATAACAGAAGTAACGTATTGCTTAATCTGATTGTCCTATATTAAGACACCAAATTAGTCCTTCAATTAACTATATGATAATAGTGTTTAATGCATGTTTTTGCTGTAATTTTTTTTTATTGCAGGAGTTCAGCAGACAGGCAGACGGCCCAATTAATGGAAAGCGGTTACTATCGCCTCTGGACATTTGCCACACCATAGGTGCTACAAATGCGCTGCTGCTCTCTTAAGGGACACTGGAACCTGGTCACTAATGCCGGAACACAACTCAAGTGGCGACATACTTTAGACCAGGGGTGGTAGCCATCCAGTCGGGCAAATGCCCTACCACCTGGCAAGAATGTTTTAATTGCAATCAATCTTCTCTTTTCTTTCATCTTCTAACATTTTGGGGTCGGTACAAAATGTCTCTTTCTTCCATACTCTTCTATTCTGGCATAAGTCCTCTGTCATACCACAAATCATCATCTCAACCTTCACACAATCCATAAATTTCTTTTTTATCTGCCTTTACATTTGTACCTGTCAGTCTTTTTTTTTTAATTTTTTTATTGCAGGAGTTCAGCAGACAGGCAGACGGCCCACTTATTGAAAAACGGTTACCATCGCCTATGGACATTTACAACACCAAAGGTGCTACAAATGCGCTGCTGCTCTCTTAGGGGAGACAGGAACCTGGTCTTTAATGCCGGAACACAACACAAGTTTATTATGGCGGCATACTCTAGACCAGGGGTGGTCGCCATCCAGTTGAGCAAATACTCTACCACCTGGCTGTGGGTTGTTTTGTCGCCTCTTACGACAGGCCGCCCGGCCGCAGGAAATTGTATTCTTTCTCCGGTCCTGCACAGATGAAGTCTTCCACTTTAACATTCTTTTTGTCACGTGAATTTCATCCCTCCTCATTACATGCCCATACTACCATAGTCTTCTTCCTCTCAACTTTTCAGTCACGGTTGCAACTTTCAAATATCCTGTTTTGTACTCATTTCTCATCTTGTTCATTCTTGTAACACCACACATCCATCGCAAAATTCTCATCTCTCTCAATAATAATAATAAATTTCAATCTTAATCATGTCACAGAATATCGGCGTTAAATAAAGCCTCCTGCAAATCGTGTTTCCTGCTGTTATACTGGATAAAAATATAGTTAAAAAAAAAGAAAGAACATTTTTTTTATATGAATGTGAAAGAAGCAAGTAAGGTACATACATACATACATACATAACTTCACGCCAGTTCCCTTGCGGGGTAGGCACGAACAACAGAGCGCCATTTAGGCCCATTCTTACACACCTCACTTGCTTCTTTGCAAGTAAGGTGTGTAAGAATAACCCTGAATGGCGCTCTATTGCTCGTGCCTACCCCGCAAGGGAACTCGCGTGAAGTTATGTATGTATGTAGGACGATGGGCTGGCAAGTAAAACAACACTTTACGAGTATCCGCTCTCGCGATGCGCGTGCGTTTATTTTTTATTAATTTTGATAAAACTTACAATATCTTCAAATCAAAATACATAAGAATTATCAAGAGCGTCTTGCGTCGTGCGTACGTCGTCCATCTGAATCTTTTATTCTCTCTCTCACTCGTCATCTCTTTCACACTATGGGTTCGTTCAGAAATATCATCTTACATTCATCACATCATGCGTTCAAAATACATCATTCCCACATGTATGTATTTTTTTATAGGAAGCAACACATTTTTTTAATTAATTATGTAGGATATATAAATATGACTATCTCTGGAGGTGGCACGATCCGAACTGACTCAAGCTATGGGGTGCAGTCGGATGAGATGTACGGGATGCTGAAGAAGTATCCCGTCAGCATTTTAGCTTCTCGTTTAGGGATGTAACAGTGCCATCAGTGGGAGTTCTAATGGCCTGCTTTCCCCTCCTCTATCCTGTTTTTCCTATCCCACTTTTCTTTCTATCCCATTTCTCCTGTTTGATTCCATCATCTTTAGAGAATAGAATAGAATAGAATATACTTTATTGTACAATAAAATTTATGAAATAGTACACAAAAACAGCTTAAGAATTAGTACAAATGGCGGTCTTATCGCTGACAGCGATCTCTTCCAGACAACCTTGGGATGGAGAGAGAAATATGGCACAAAAGCTAGGGCAGGGTTTACTGCACAATATTTTAAAAGTGTTACATATTTTATATATTAATATTATTATATAAATATACATACAGATTTATATACACATGATTAAGTACATAAAACATAGTAATATTATATATATATAAACATACATATATATAAATATATCCATACACAAACACACACACGCACACACATATATATCGTCTATTAAAAGGAATACATATTATATTAATTCAATAAATAGAATAAAGATACGTACAATAATGACAGCACAAATTATACTTTGAGGTAGTAATCCTTAACAAGTTATCCTATTGTAAAGGCTGATAATGCATTCACTTCGCCCTTTGTGCTGAAAATATCTATAGACGGCGATAACCACTTCTCACGGAGCTGAATCGTCTGCCTGGTTAATAGTTTTGCAATAAAAAAATTATAAATAGAACGTTCCAAAATTGTAATACTATTTGTTAGTGTAGTAATTGTAAGAACAGCGTGATGAAACCTGCACATAAGATATGTAATGTATGAGACCCGTCAATTCGCCTTGGTGAGTATAATATCGGTTCGCCACTGATTATAGGGAGGTCCGAGCCGATCAACGTAACGTTTATGGCCTGATTATGATACTTTAATAACATAGGTACACATATAAGCTACCAAAAGTACTTACATCATACATGACGGCCAACTGGCTTAGAGAGATGGCAGTTCCATCATCGAAGACAATGCATTCAGGAGTCGACAGCCTCGTGATCCTCGTCAGCCACACCTCGAAGAACCCTAGCTGTAAATACCATCTTCACTGACAAAGACTGCCTTTGGACTAAAACACATTGGAAGTAACCATGGGCAGATATGTAGTATGTACACAAACACACATGTATATACATATATATGTACATATATTGTTAGTATTATATTTATTTAGTCAAAAACCGACAGCACTAACAATACAATATAGGCAAGTACACTTGGATCAAAAAGTAATAATAAAGCAATACTATATAGCAGATTGATAGGTAGCTATAAAGTGTTATTATTGATGAACTCGCATATCGCAGACTCGCTGATGCAGTATAAATTCAATAAGAAGAATTCGCTTAGCTGAAAGATAAGTCATGCATGGATAAGAAAATTATTATGACGCATAATTAATACCTGACTAAATAACGATGTGACTAAATGCCATCTCTATAGTATAATAGTCATATTATGATTATAAAACTCTATAACAAAATACCTCCAATTATCAAAGAATATTAAGGTAACTTATTTAATATAAAGCTTTTTAACTGGCTGGTGGATAAATGTTTCTATTCAATGCAGGATTATATGAGATAAATACAATATTGACTAATTTTTTATTGACATTTATAATTTAATTGTAATATAATAAGATAATTAGAATAATAAAATTGTACTTTAAGAATAATTTTGCACGCTAATTTAGCTAGCACACGTGAAACTATCACGATGTATTGTAACACCTTGTAACCGTGTCTAATGCAAAATAAATATGAAATATGAAAAATATAAAATATAAAATGTACTAATTTCTAAAATTTATTGATTTTAAAAGTAATAAAATTTCTAGTCTTCCAGATAGCCTTTAGGACTGATGTTTTCCATTTTGATATAGAAAAATATAACGTTCTTCTAAGGCATATTTCAACTTATTACATTTCTTTGGTCCAAAAGTCCCCGTCTCCTTTCAAAAGATATAGGAACCGGCCATTAGTGATTTATTGGATCTCTTCTAAGTCGTTCCCTCAGTCCTGAGGATCGTGACTTTAATGGCAGTGAATAAGCGCTCTTCTCCATTGAGAACGATTTTGACCACGGTGCAGGGCCGAACTAATCGATGTGTCTAGCCAGTCAGCAACCTGGTCAATCTACCTGTTAGAAGATCTACCACGAAGCCTCTTATCTTCAACTTTCTCCGTCACCACAAGTCTCTCCATGTTTCTTAGCCGCTATGTGGCCAAAGTACTTCAGTATCCGTTGTCAGCAAACTGCTGATAACCGCTGGTGATCTCTAATATTAAGCTCTTCCAGTATGGAGATATTCGTCCGGCGAGCTGTCCACGGAATTTTGAGCATTTGACTCAAATATCAATTTTCAAAGGCGTTAATTTTGTATCTATCTGTCTGTGTTTTTAGTTCAAGTTACGAATCGTACAAAAAAAATGTAAAAGACAAGGGTCTGTAATAGACGCTTTTTTGTCTGCTTTGAAATCTGTCAGTTTTTCCATATTTTATTTAGACAGGTCATAGCAGTCCAATGCGTCTACGTATTTGTGGCTGTGGCTAATTGATTGAATACTTCATGTAAATTTTAATACTTAGTCTGTAAGCAACTTACCTTGATAAGGATGAGTTGATCATCCTGGGGCAGAGTGTGGAACCCGGGCAAGCGTTTGGAAAACTCGACCACTTGCTGCACCGCTGGCGTCATACGCAGGGCGACGTTGTACCAGAGCACCGAGCGCATATCAGTCATGCGATCGGTGGTCGAGCTGGCAGCCTCTTCACCACCACTTCCTGGTTAAACACCGAGCAGGATATAACTCTTCTTAGATTTTAAACCATATACCCTTATGGGGCTGGCAACGCTGCCGCTTCAGCTGAGGACGTCAAACGGCGCAAATATGGAGCCTTAGGAAGGGGTTACATATTTGTGCCGTTTGGGGTTGAAACATTAGGCCCGTGGGGTCCGTCGGCAAAGAGTTTCTTTAAAGACATATGTAAGAAACTCTTTGACACTACCCGTGATCAGAAGGCTGGCTCATATTTCGCACAACAAATAAGTATTGCCATACAGCGTATGCGTAGCTATATGCTAGGTGGTAGGGCATTTGCCCGACTGGATGGCTACCACCCCTGGTCTAGAGTATGTCGCCATAGCAACCTTGTGTTGTGTTCCGGCATTAGTGACCAAGTTCCAGTTTCCCTTAAGAGAGCAGCAGCGCATTTGTAGCACTTTTGGTGTTGCAAATGTCCATAGGCGATGGTAACCGCTTTCCATCAAGTGGGCCGTCTGCCTGTCTGCTGAACTCCTGCAATAAAATAAGCGTGGCAATGCAGCCAGCCTTCTGGGCACGCTCCCCGTTGGCAATGATCTGCTACATAATGTATTTTAGTTATAATGTCTTTGGTTTTTTATTTTTAATTAATATTTATTAGATACAACATACTCTTAGGTATCTTATATCTATGCAACCTATTGGGATAGGCAGTGACGAAAATTGACGTGGTAACGTAATGCCTAGCGCACGCGTCCCAAGCCTAAAGGGCGCGAGTTTGATCCTATCCGGAACTCACGCACCACTTAGGCAAATTTCTGACCTAATGTGCATATTGTTACAATTATTCCGTGCTAACAACGGTGAAGGAAAACATCGCGATGCTACCTTGCACATCGAGATAACCGATTTGTCAAACCTACCAAGTCGCCTTGAACAAGCGTGGCGGGTATACTGTCCGTTCCCCTATAATAGGAGGCCAGAGCCCAGCAGTGGGACATTTATGGGCTGTTATTATATATTATAATAGGCAGAGACGATATATATCCACCTACGATCTTAACAAATACTTTTCGGTTCATAAACTTCTATTGATCTTAATGAAACTACGTTTTAACGGTTTTAAGCGCGGTAATTTTTTTTTTATTTGATTTTGGTTTTTCCGACGTTTCGACCACTTTTCAGTGGCCGTGATCACGGAAGACAAAGATGTCAAGTGTCAACGAGTATTGTTAAAGTTTTATTTAGCTTACCGCCAACATGTTAATTTTAATTATTTAGTTTTAATTTTATTTATGGTTATTATTTACTTTATGGGAGTATATGAGCTAGGCATGTTTGCTGAAGAGTTTCTTGCGCCGCTACTTCTCTTCAAGCCATAACATGTTTGTTGCGAAGCGGTAGTAAATTAGATTATGCTCCCATAGAGTAAATTATAACCATAAACAAAATAAAACTAAATAATTAAAATTAACAAGTTGGCGGTAGGCTATATAAAACTTTAACAATACTCGTTGACACTTGACATCTTTGTCTTCCGTGATCACGGCCACTGAAAAGTGGCCGAAACGTCGGAAAAAACAAAATCAAATAAAATTCTCGCGCTTAAAACCGAAGAGCGGTTAAGAAAATATTCTATTAATCTTTTCATTCATACACATTTATTTGAAGTGTTTTCTAATAGAGCTTTCTTCAAAGTATGTTCATTCTTGATAATGGTGACTACGTGGTCTACGAGCATCGCCTCTAACAGTCACATTGCTGTCAAATACTTGTTTTGTGATTCTGCTTTCATTATCTCTACATGCCCAAACCACCTTAACATTCCTGTTTCTTCTCTTGTCACTACGTCCTCTTTCAATGCATAACGATCCCTAAACACCCATATCACATACATTAACCTTAATTATACTTCTTGTCGCGGCACGATTTACAACAGGAAGGTACACACCGGTCCAGCCGAGTATGAAATCAGTACGCTCGCGCCGGTGTGTACACGCAATATCAAAATTGCCTATGACAAACGTTCATTTGTCTACGGCCAACCGCCAATATTCGAAATTCAAGAACGGAACGACGACGACCAATTATACGCGCAACAAAACTTATTATAAAATCATATAAAATTAAAATATACGCATTTATCAAGCATAGAGTGCTTCATTGAAGACTTCCTACGCTTCACTTCTCAAAGCTCTCATTTCAACTGCGTTTATCCTGCTTTCATGTTCCGTTTTCTATACCTAATTTTCACTGCCATACATTAGCGTCGATACCAATGCCTCTTGATGAACACCCAGGTGTGCTTCTATAGATATCTTTCGGCTGTTAGAAGAGTTAACACATCGTTCACCTTATTTCCTACTATTACTCTCATTTGGAAAGAATGCATGATGAATGAATGACTAAACAGATATACAATGCAAAAGTGGATGGATGCAGAAGGCGTGGAAGGCCACGACACGCCTTCCATGGTCAAATTGATCGTGTACTAGCAGAAGGTGATGTCAGGAGCCTTAAGAACAGACGAGCGTGCATGACAAGAGTTATGAATGTCAAAGAAGCAAGTGAGGTGTGTAAGAATAAGTCTAAATGGCGTTCTGTTGTTCGTGCCTTCCCCGCAAAGGAACTGGCGTGAAGTTATGTATGTATGTATGGATGTAAAGATAATATTATAAACAGGAAAGAATTGTTTGATTTCATGAATAGGCTCCGAAACTAGTGAAACGATTTGAATAATTCTTTCACTGTTGGCAAACTACACGATTCCCGGTTGACATAGGTTATAAAATAAAAAGTTCATTGTAGATACCCGTGCGAAGCCGGGGCAGGCCGCTAGCATAATATAAAGACGTTAATAAAACCAAAGGTTAACTTAATTCTTAACAGGCCCTAATTCAGCAAATACATACACACACACATACATGACTTCACGCCAGTTCCCTTGCGGGGTAGGTACGAACAACAGAGCGCCATTTAGGCTTATTCTTACATACTTCACTTGCTTCTTTGACATTCATAACTCTTGTCATGCACGCTCGTCTGTTCTTAAGGCTCCTGACATCAGCTCCTAATTCAACAAATGCTGGTAGATAAGAATCAACGCTGGTCTTCCGTTAATGTTTAGCAGTAACGTCACTCTCACAGACAAAACTAATCAACATTTAAATATTTATACCTAAGAAAATTCTAGAAATTGATAAAGAAAATATTAAACTTACCCTCGTTATCAGAATCTTCGATGTTCAGAACGATAGTGTGATGCTGGAGAGTCTGCTTCAGATCTTCAGTGTAAGTGTTATTGTTTTTGTGTGCAGCGGTGACCATCTTAATGAGTTCCTTGGAAACACCGTGCTTGAATGAGTTACTGTCCATGTTTTCAATGCCTGGTACCGGGACTGTCAGGTTTCGAGTCAAATCTGGCATGGCATTCGTCCTAGCCGCTTCGCGTGGTCGCTTGGGCACCCTTCCGTACCTCACGGCTGTTCACAAAGGAGTCACTTAAGCTTGGTACACAACGCACAACCAATACATCATAATATTAAACAAAATAACATAACTGAGCTTAAACTAGAAAGCAAAACATGGATATTTCCCAACAATTTAATAATAATAATAATTTATCTTAGTTTTTGGTATTTTTAAGGTAGGGCATTGTGATTTCATGGTAGGCCATTACCCCCACAAAGCCCCCCCCCCCCCCCCCCCTTAGCTTATGGCCGTGCAAAAGGTCCGTAATGCAAAGAAGCGATTCTCATATAAAATTTTGAAATGTGTTTTTTTTTTTTTTTTTTTTTATTGCAGGAGATCAGCAGACAGGCAGACGGCCCACTTGATGGAAAGCGGTTACCATCGCCTATGGACATTTGCAACACCAAAGACGCTACAAATGCGCTGCTGCTCTCTTAAGGGAGACTGGATCCTGGTCACTAATGCCGGAACACAACTCAAGAGGTGTGTAAGAATGAGCCTAAATGGCGCTCTGTTGTTCGTGCCTACCCCGCAAGGGAACTGGCGTGAAGTTGTGTATGTATGCACTTCCTAGAGCCGCTTCGCTCTTGTACGCAGCGGTTCTCTAGAACGTTTCTCTTGCGCACCTTGGAGATTTGGAACGAGCTCCCAGCCATGATTTTCCCACAGCGCTACAATATGGGTTTTTTTTTAAAAGAGTGTTATAAAATTTCTTCGAGGTGGCAGCGCGTTAGTTACACCTCTGGTGTTGCAAACATCCATAGACGACGGTAACCGCTCGTAACAACGTAGACCTCTCGCATATTTAATAATCACGTCTTCTTAGCCCCCCCAACATATGCAAGTCTAATTCGGCAGACAGACAAACACACACATTGTATATCCCCAAATTAAGCAAGTTACGCTTGTGTTATGGGTAATATACAACGGACTACTCTGGGGCCGATCCCAGACACCCAGACCATAGTTAATAACGGAGAAAATACGTTTCCGAAATTCACTATACCAGGAATCGAACCCGGAACCTCTGCCTTGCAGTGAGGTACGCCGGCAAAGCCTTAGCCCGCTCAACCACAGAGGCCGTCAAAATTAAAATTGTAGTGTTAAAATAAATTATGTACTTAAACATATAAAAATAAGAGTAATACTCACGTGTGTGAAAAAAATATGTTAATTAATTATTACTGATTAATCTTCAGGAGGAGGTAACGTAATTTATTCATATTTTTTCTAATATTTATTCTCTCTCTTTTCTTTCCTCACTCCTCTACTCTGACATAGATCTTCTGTTACACCACAAATCAATATATCATCCATCACACAATCCATCCTTCTCATTTACTGGTTATTATAAGTTAAGAAAAGAATTCACCAAATTCTTAAGTTACGCCCCGAAATATAAGCTAACTCTATATCGAGTTTTATTTAAATCCGTTCAGTAGTTTTTACGTGATGCTCTAACAGACAGACAGACAAACAAGAATTCTAAAAAATGTATATTCGGAGTCTCCTGGTCCGAAGTAACCGCCTTGATTTTTAAACGTGTTGTTTTTTTTATTTATTGAAGTGAAACTTCTATATAAACGGGATCTTAGGACTTTTCTGTCACGAAAAAGCGTTATGGCCGCGTGGAAAAGTGGCATAAGTTTAGACTAGACGTGGTGAGAGGCGGCACAATGTTAGAGTAGACTGTCGATGTATTTATTGGTTCCGTTTCTTTGTTTGATAAAATAAAGTATGTTTAAATAAAAAATGCATTTACTAAAATGTACCTAACCAAATCATAATTTGCAGTAAACTTGCGAATAATCGAAATGTGTGCTGGGACACATAGTAGAAGTGAAACTTCAACGGACAAGCAGAAAAACGAATCGCAACAAAGTTTTAACTTGAAGTTTTACGGACAGATTTTTAATGTACTTGTCCAATTTGAAAACCTGCCCGTAAAACTTCAAGTAAAAACTTTGTTGCGATTCGTTTTACCGCTTGACCGTTGATGTTTTTTTTTATTGCAGTAGTTCAGCAGACAGGCAGACGGCCCCCTTGATGGAAAGCGGTTACCATCGTCTATGGACATTTGCAACGTCAAAGGTGCTACAAATGCGCTGCTGCTGCTAAGGGAGACTGGAACCTGGCCACTAATGCCTGAACAGAACTCAAGGTTGTATTGTCGCCTCTTACGACGTACCGCCCCAACGCAGGAAATTGTATTCTTTCTCCGTTCCTGCACGGATAGATTTATACTTCCTTTCCTTCATATTTGTTGTGTGATTTTAACATTTGACATACAAAATATAACTAATAGGTATGTACAAAAAGTGATAGAAAAGAGATGTACAATCTAATTACAGATAATGGCGACAACAATAAACCCTATCCCAAGTGTGAATTAGAGCTCCGGTCAGAAACCGAATCTATTTATTCACTTTCAATAATTACTTTTACAATAAAAAGTTATATTGCTAACTTTCATGTAGGTAATTATTATACGTAATAGATCAATTTCCAAAAAAAAAATATATGTATAGTATGTACATACTTAAAATTATGTGTATAGTATGTACATACTATACACATAATTTTTTTTTGGAAATTGATCTATGACGTATAATAATTACCTACATGAAAGTTAGCAATATAACTTTTTGTTTGTAAAAGTAATTATTGAAAGTGAATAAATAAATTCGGTTGCTGACCGGAGCTCTAATTCACACTTGGGATAGGGTTTATCGTTGTCGCCATTATCTGTAATTAGATTGTACATCTCTTTTCTATCATTTTTGTTTCAAAACTAATGAACTTTATTGATTTACATGTTCGTTTTCTTTCATTTGTGATTGTAATATTATTCATATATACTACTAATATATTATAATTAATGTTTATTCTTTAATTTTTTTTATTGCACGCCTTCATCAGACAAGCAGGCAGCCCATCTTATGGAAAGCAGTTACCATCGCCTATTGTTAAGAATTCAACCAGAAGCTTTGTAGCGTTCAATTGTGTGTATTAATTTTGTGTTATGGATGATTGTTTTGTCGAGCCCTAGATGGTGTTAGCGTCGATTTACATCGCGCTATGGTTTAAGTATGACACTTGTATTGGTGACCACTTAGCTCTTAAATAAATATCTTATTTGGAGGTAATTACTGTATCATTTGGGGTACCCCGGGTTCAAAGAAGTTGTGCGAAAGCTACCTATGAACACCTACAACACCAAAGGTGCAGTTGGTCTCTTATTAAGGGAGACTGGAAAGTGGAACCTGGCCACTAATGCCCGATCACAACTCATACTCAAGGTTGTTATGGCGGCATACTCTAGACCAGGGGTAGTAGCCATCCAGACGGGCAAATACCCTACCACCTGACTGTGGGATGTTACGTCACTTCTTACGACAGTCCGTATAAAATTGTATTATTTTTCCCTTCCTGCACAGATGAATATTTATATATGAATATTATTACTGGATTTTAGACTTGGATTAACGTTAACATGGATAAATTAGCTCTGTTTATAATTCACTAAGATTAACTACAGATAAAATAGAATATTATTTTTATTGCAGGAGATCAGCAGACAGGCAGACGGCCCACTTGATGGGAAGCGGTTACCATCGCCTATGGACATTTGCAACACCAAAGGTGCTACAAATGCGCTTGTGCTCTCTTAAGGGAAACTGGAACTTGGTCACTAATGCCGGAACACAACTCAAGGTTGTTATGGCGACATACTTTAGACAAGGGGTGGTAGCCATCCAGTCGGGTAAATGCCCTACCACGTGGCTGTGGGTTGTTTTGTCGCCTCTTACGACAGGCCGCCCGGCCGCAGGAGATTGTATTCTTTCTCCGTTCCTGCACGGATAAATATTTATATATTTATATTTCCAGAAGGCAAAAAACTTGTTCACGTTTTACACACCATGGCCAGGAGGTGTTGGCAACCCTAGTTGGGGCGTCAATTGATAAATAGCACTGGTGTCGATGATCCTTATTTAGAGTCGTGCTAGTGCATTGCGGTGTGTTTGATACCTTTATTGCTCGATCTATTGAGATACAGCAGCTCCTTGAATTCGCTTAAATTATTATTATAGTCAAGTATCATCATTCTATCATCGTCAATCTGAAGAAAGAGAGACCCTAATTCAGCTAAGTACTTTATTGTATACTGGCCTAACTGCGAAATTTCAACACCTAGCAGTAGATATTTTTTAAATGAATATTCTGGGCTGGTTTTAGCCAGGGGTGAAAGGGGTGCGTAGCACCCGTGCGCTAGGACTTAACAGGCGCAAGCCAATTGGCTTCAATAAGAAGTCATTAAAGAACCTTAAGCTTCTTCAAGATCTGATTAGCGACACTTAAATATACTACACTAATGTGTAGCATCGACAACCGGATCGTGGCGGCCCGTGGAAGGCATTTGCGAATAAGTATCTATAGAATGTTGTATAAATATAAGCATGTATAATTACATGTTTACTACCTGTCCCGGCAGACGTTGTTCTGCCCTGAAGAAATAAAATTTAGAACCCGATTGCAGCGCCACCTACCGCGGGCCAAATGTAAGCTATCCTATCTTTCAAGTCGGATCAAACTGCACACGGTGTGCAAATTTGGTTAAAATCGGTCAAGTAGTTTAGGAGTCCATCGCGGACAAATAACGTGACGCGTAATTTATATATATAACGATGTCTCCATTTCTAATCCTCTCCAACATAATCCAATTACTCCCAACAACTCCTTACCATTTTTTTTAAACAGAGGAAATCCGTTTGAGGACTATCAGCCGCCCGAGGGGGAAAGATCGCGGACCGTATATGGGATTCGCCAGGTCGGGGTGGCACTAGCACCTCCCATGTGTGATGCTATTGCCACGCCGCAGTTAGGGATACCCACTAAAACCCCTGTCCGATCCTCGAGCGTCCTTCGTCCGGGCTGTGGACCCGCTCGCGCATTCAGCACCAGCCCGGACGGACGACGGCCGGCCCCTTTGCGGGCTGGCCTCACCATTTATTAGCCAGAGATCTGGGTCTCTCCGGATCCTCGATCTCACCACGAGATGAGAGGGGGCGCGTCCCTCCTCTCCGACCTTTATTTGCCAGTCCGGTTTCCCCGCCGGACGCCCGCACGGCCGTAGCCTACGGCGGCTGGAGGTCGTCCACGACGACCCACCATCGCCGCTGCCGGCTCTGGCGGGATAGGAGCGTGGTGGACATGACGGTCTCACAGAAGGAGGCGGCTGCGTCCGACGCATCGGCGGTCCCGACCATGGCTTTTACCATGGCCGGCAGGGACAAATCTGCCCCGATGGCCGCGACGAGATTGCGGCGCTGCTTGTCTCAGGCTGGACACACTTGGAAGGTGTGCAGCGGCGTGTCTTCGTCGCCGCCGACGCAGTGGTGGCACCCTGACGTCTGTTCGCGCCTTATTTGACACAGGTACCTCCCGAAGCATCCATGCCCCGAGAGGACCTGCATCAGGCGGAACGTCAGGGTGCCAACAACTCCAAATCAATAGTTATAGCCTATATTAAAGCCCGTCCAGCTCTATCAGACCACTGTCGCTGGGAATTGTACCTATAAGGCTGGCAGCATTACCTCGCTGGTCTCGCTGGATACTGAGGCTAATCCTTTGAGCAAGGTAAGCTCTAGAGTTCCGGTTTCCTGTTGTATCGACCAGAAGTTTTTTAAAATATGTTGAAATAATTATTATCCATGCAGTTGTCATTAATTAATTATTATCAATAATCGAAAATTGAAATCAGCCTTGTAGTTTTTACGAGAACCCCGAACAAACAGGCATTAAATCTAATAAAAAAATTGCATCGTTTTTTTTTATTGCAGGAGATCAGCAGACAGGCAGACGGCCCACTTGATGGAAAGCGGTTACCATCGCCTATGG
Organism: Dendrolimus kikuchii; assembly: GCA_019925095.2. Taxonomy (NCBI): domain Eukaryota; kingdom Metazoa; phylum Arthropoda; class Insecta; order Lepidoptera; family Lasiocampidae; genus Dendrolimus; species Dendrolimus kikuchii. Next base: position 2,169,514 of record CM034387.1, read on the forward strand.
ACATTTGCAACATCAAAGTTGCCACAAATGCGCTGCTGCTCTCTTAAGGGGTACTGGAACCTGGTCACTAATTTTATTATTTATTTTATTTTTATTGCAGAAGTTCAGCAGACAGGCAGACGGCCCACTTGATGGAAAGCGGTTACCATCGCCTATGGACATTTGCAACACCAAAGCTGCTACAAATGCGCTGCTGCTCTCTTAAGGGAGACTGAAACCTGGTCACTAATGCCGGAACCCAACTCAAGGTTGTTATGGCGACATACTTTAGACCAGGGGTGGTGGCCATCCAGTCGGGCAAGTGCCCTACCACCTGGCTGTGGGTTGTTTAGTCGCCTACTTCGACAGGCCGCCCGGCCGCAGGAAATTGTATTCTTTCTCCGTTCCTGCACGGATAAAATCGTGTTCTCCATCGTTTATATATGCTATTCTAGTTGTTTTTTTTTTAATAGCTTTAATGTAAAAACACGGCATGTTTAGCACTTTGTAATATTATACGAGTAGATTTCAGGCTCATTTTTTAATATAAACATAAGGGTGTTATAAAATTACATTTTGAAGAGGGAATGGAGTTAAGAGGAAAGGAAAGACAAGGGCATAGTATGAACAGGAAAGAAAAATATTATTACTGTTGTAATAATGACAGCATATACTATACATACATAACTTCACGCCAGTTCCCTTGCGGGGTAGGCAGAAATAACAGAGCGCCATTTAGATTTATTCTTACACACCTCACTTGCTTCTTTGACATTTATAACTCTTGTCATGCACGCTCGTCTGTTCTTAAGGCTCCTGACATCACCTTCTGCTAGTACACGATCAATTTGATCATGGAAGGTGTGTCGTGACCTTCCACGACTTCTGCATATCATCCACTTTTGCATTGTATATCTGTTTAGTCATTCTTTCCACATGCCCGAACCACCGGAGCATTCCTTTCCTTACCTTCACCCCGACACTCTCTTTCAGACCAACTCTCTTTCTTACTTCGGTATTACGAACGCGGTCCGCGAGCGTCACTCCGCAGATTTTGCGCAGTGCTCGCATCTCGACCGCGTTTACTCTACTTTCATGCTCTTTCTTCCATATATATATATATATATACATATATATGAATATCTCTCTCTCTCTCTCTCTCTCTCTCTCTCTCTCTCTCTCTCTCTTATATATAAAATTGTCATGTCACAATGTTCGTTCCCATACTCCTCCGAAACGGCTTGACAGATTCTTATGAAATTTTTTATGTATATTCAGTAAGTCTGAGAATCGGCTACTATCTATTTTTCAAACCTCTAAGTGATAAGGGGTGTCCACCCCAAAAAAAAAAAATATTTTTTGGATAATTTTTTTATTGTTTTAGAATACAGCATTAAAAAATACATACAACTCTAAATTTTCACCCCTCTACCATCAACCCCTATTTTTTATTTGTTAATTATAAACTTTAATTTTTTGGCAAGATTTTTAGTCTTATTTTGTCATGACTTAGAATAAAAAAAATTATATTACTCTTTTAGATTCACAATTAGAACCGGTAGTTGGAACCGGTATTTGGCGCTGAGATCGGGTTCTGGAATCCTCCTAACCACCTGGAGCGATTTTGGTGATTTTGTTTTTGTGTGTTTGAGTGGGTGCCCGGATGGTTTAGATTCGCAATTAGAACCGGTACGTGGCTCTGGGATCGGTTTCTAGAATTTTATTTTTTAAAGGCAGGACAACGTCTGCCGAGGCCGCTTATATATATATATATATATATATATATATATATATAGTATTAATATATAATTTATATTATACTCACAGTCGCGACTCATGCCCACTGCTAAGCACTTCTTGAATCTGCAGAACTGGCAGCGGTTCCTGTTAAGCCTGATAACCAGGCACTTTCCGTCACGTAAGCAGCGATACTCTATCTGCTTTTGAATGCTGCGTCTGAAGAAACCCTGGAACAATTGTGTTGGTTTAGTGTGTTGTATCAAAGCTTGGTGACCTAGTGGCTAAAGATGTCAAGTGTCAAATTCGCGTTTCAAATATCACTCGTGTCTTTTAGTTCTGGTTGAGAAGCATGGCAATACATACAGGGTGGAAACTTTCAGCGGGGCAGTAAGGGGAAGTACCTTAACCGTTGCAACTATAAGAAAATGGAGATTCACACTGTGATGCTCACGGGTCAATCGCATTCCGGTCTCGGTCCGATGAAATCTCACTGTGTGTACTGTACTTTATCCGTGCAGGAACGGAGAAAGAATACAATTTCCTGCGGCCTGGCGGCCTGTCGTAAGAGGCGACAAAACAACCCACAGCCAGGTGGTAGGGCATTTTCCCGACTGGATAGCCACCACCCCTGGTCTAGAGTATGTCGTCGTAGCAACCTTGAGTTGTGTTCCGGCATTAGTGACCAGGTTCCAGTGTCCCGTAAGAGAACAGCAGCGCATTTGTAGTACCTTTGGTGTTGCAAAAGTCTATAGGCGATGGTAGCCGCTTTCCATCAAGTGGGCCGTTTGCTTGTCTGCTGAACTCCTGCAATAAAAAAAACGACTAGCCTCTTTAATCGTCATATATATTAAGAAATATAATGATTTCAAATATACACGTAGAACGACTCCCAAAACAATAGAGAACAATTGTACCGGGCCGCGATCCGAACACATGAATCTAAAAATGTCTCTTCGTTGATAATACAAACTTATACTCTGAACCAGACTCTTATCTCTTATTTATCCGTGCAGGAACGGAGAAAGAATACAATTTCCTGCGTTGGGGCGGCCTGTCGTAAGAGGCGACAAAACAACCCACAGCCAGGTGTTAGGACATTTGCCCGACTGGATAGCCACCACCCCTGGTCTAAAGTATGTCGCCATAATAACCTTGAGTTGTGTTCCGGCATTAGTGACCAGGTTCCAGTTTCCCTTAAGAGAGCAGCAGCGCATTTGTAGCAACTTTGCTGTTGCAAATGTCCATAGGCGATGGTAACCGTTTTCCATCGAGTGGGCCGTCTGCCTGTCTGCTGATCTCCTGCAATAAAAAAAAAATCCCGGTCAGCTCAGAAACCGCTGGCCGTTACAGTACACTACTACTAGTTTGCTGTTAGTTTGCGTTGCTTAAGACATCGAGAAGAGTCTTAATAAGACCCCCTCTAATCCGGTGACCGCGGTAATCCGACCGTGCAACGGCCTTAACCCTTAACCCTATTTTAAGTCAAATTATCGATATTACCAAAAAGCCGCAAGACTAACACTATCACTATCTCGTAACATACCAAGAAAATATACCCATTTCATACAAATCATACAACTCCTATATAAACAGAGTGAGACAACAACACAATTAACGATCACGTGCACAAACGCGATCTGCACTCTCATCGCGGACACTTATGTGCTAATAGTGAGTGTAAGAGTTAGGGAAGATTTATATTAGACCGGGCCGTGTCCGGGGCGTGCCGTGTACGTGGCCCGGACGGGGCACGAATTTGAAACGTTACATACATTTTGTATCGCCCGTTTAGCACCCGGTGTAATATAAACGTGCAGCACGGAGTGGCTCAGCTCCGGCCCCGCCCCGGCCCGGACACGGGCCGGTCTAATATAAATCTTCCCTTAACACTACTTTGAAATAGACGAAAAATAACGAATTTGACAGCCATAAAGTTTTTAAAACTAAACAGATATACAATGCAATAGTGGATGGATGCAGAAGTCGTGGAAGGCCACGACACACCTTCCATGATCAAATTGATCGTGTACTAGCAGAAGGTGATGTCAGGAGCCTTAAGAACAGACGAGCGTGCATGACAAGACTTATCAATGTCAAAGAAGCAAGTGAGGTGTGTAAGAATAAGCCTAAATGGCACTCTGTTGTTCGTGCCTACCCCGCAAGGGAACTGGCGTGAAGTTATGTATGTATGTATGTAAAGTTTTTTATTGCCTCAATTCAGCAGACAAGCGGACGGCGCACATACTTTTTTAAATAACTCCATGTAAAGCGAGCTGATCCCGCGGGGATCTTCCCGGTAGTAGTTTGAAGTTGTTCGAATGCATAAAAATTTGCTTCCGACCCAGTTTACAAAAACGATAGATTATATACTTTTTTGCCAGGTGGTAGGGCATTTGCTGGACTGGATGGCGACCACCCCTGGTCTGGAGTATACCGCCATAACAACCTTGAGTTGTGTTCCGGCATTAGTGACCAGGTTCCAGTCCCGTTTAAGAGAGCAGCAGCGCATTTGTAGCACCTTTGGTGTTGCAAATGTCCATAGACGATGGTAACCGCTTTCCATCAAGTGGGCCGTCTGCCTGTCTACTGAACTTCTGCTATAATTTTTTTTTTTAATATTATTTAATACTAGTTTCATATTATGCACCCTCCTATAAAAATATATAAAAAGTATTACTTTATTTATTTATGTGCTGACCGTACACTACTACAAACGCAAAAACGTCTCGAAGCTAATTTACCTGCACTAGTATATATAATATGCACATTTTATGCTATAACTACGATACGCCCGCGACTTCGTCCACGCTTGACTTGAAATTCCCGCGGGATTCCCGGGACACAAAGTATCGCAGCATTTAATTTTTTTATTTTTTATTGCAGGAGTTCAGCAGACAGGCAGACGGCCCATTTGATTGAAAGCGGTTACCATCGCCTATGGACATTTGCAACACCAAAGGTGCTACAAATGCGCTGCTGCTCTCTTAAACGGGACTGGAACCTGGTCACTAATGCCGGAACACAACTCAAGGTTGTTATGGCGACGTACTTTAGACGAGGGGTGGTAGCCATCCAGTCGGGCAAATGCCCTACCACCTGGCTGTGGGTTGTTTTGTCGCCTCTTACGACAGGCCGCCCCAACGCAGGAAATTGTATTCTTTCTCCGTTCCTGCACGGATAAAATCTCGTGTAAGAATCTACTATTATCACCTCTAAATATCGCAAATCTAAATATAAACTCTTTCTTACCTTACAGCCCTCGCAAGACGTGACCCCGTAGTGATATCCAGATGCTTTGTCTCCGCAAACTTTGCAGGGAGTAGTACCTTTGCCGGCACTAGTACCTCCACTCACAGTGTCCGCTTGGTACTGTTGTTCTATGACAATTAAAAAGGAACATTAAGCAATGGTGATACGGAGAAGGTCTTAAAGAGGTGATTAATGTTAAACCTTGAGGGCTTGAGTCGTACTCCATACGAGGTCCAGCCAAGTAACGAATTTAAATTTTCAAAACAATTTCAATCTAGAGCAAGAGCATGAAAGTAGAGTAAACGCGGTTGAGATGCGAGCACTGCGCAAAATCTGCGGAGTGACGCTCGCGGACCGCGTTCGTAATACCGAAGTAAGAAAGAGAGTTGGTCTGAAAGAGAGTGTCGGGGTGAAGGTAAGGAAAGGAATGCTCCGGTGGTTCGGGAATGTGGAAAGAATGCATGACGAAAGAATGACTAAACAGATATACAATGCAAAAGTGGATGGATGCAGAAGTCGTGGAAGGCCACGACACACCTACCATGATCAAATTGATCGTGTACTAGCAGAAGGTGATGTCAGGAGCCTTAAGAACAGACGAGCTTGCATGACAAGAGTTATGAATGTCAAAGAGGCAAGTGAGGTGTGTAAGGATAAACCTAAATGGCACTCTGTTGTTCGTGCCTACCCCGCAAGGGAACTGGCGTGAAGTTATGTATGTATGTATGTAATTTCAATCTATCCAAAGAGTAAAGTTACTTCTACAAAATCTCTACTTTACAGGAAAGCGATTAGAAGTTTGAACTAAAGAATTTTTTGATCAAACATGATATATAAAATGTTTTGATTAGTTATGTGCAAGTTCATGCCGATGGCGATCACACCCACAGATATATTAATTAACGCTTAAATTCATATTAGTATTAGAGCGCCTGACAGAAATATAATAGTAGTTACTACAAAACTCCTCTTGATAAGAAAGTTAGTGCAGGAGAGGTGAATTTTAATATCTTATATTATAACTTATACATACATACATACATACATAACTTCACGCCAGTTCCCTCGCGGGGTAGGCACGAACAACAGAGCGCCATTTAGGCTTATTCTTACACACCTCACTTGCCTCTTTGACATTCATAACTCTTGTCATGCAAGCTCGTCTGTTCTTAAGGCTCCTGACATCACCTTCTGCTAGTACACGATCAATTTGATCATGGAAGGTGTGTCGTGGCCTTCCACGACTTCTGCATCCATCCACTTTTGCATTATATATCTGTTTAGTCATTCTTTCATCATGCATTCTTTCCACATGCCCGAACCACCGGAGCATTCCTTTCCTTACCTTCACCCCGACACTATAACTTATCTTAATATATATAAATTACGTGCCACGTTGTTTGTCCGCGATGGACTCTTAAACTACTTGACTGATTTTAATCAAATTTGCACACCGTGTGCAGTTTGATCCAACTTGAAAGATAGGATAGCTTACAACCGTTGGAACCGGTAGGTGGCGCTGAGATCGGGTTCTAAATTTTATTTTTTCAGGGCAGAACAACGTCTGCCGGGACAGCTAGTACTAATATATAAAGCTGAAGAGTTTGTTTGTTTGAACGCGCTAATCTTAGGAACTACTGGTCTGATTTGAAAAATTCTTTCAGGGTCAGATAGCATATTTATCGAGGAATCCGTGTAGGAACGGAGAAAGAATACAATCTCCTGCGGCCAGGCGGCCTGTCGTAAGAGGCGACAAAACAACCCACAGCCAGGTGGCAGGGCATTTGCCCGACTGGATGGCTACCACCCCTGATCTATTTATGCGCCATAACAACCTTGAGTTGTGTTCCGGCATTAGTGACCAGGTTCCAGTCTCCCTTAAGAGAGCAGCAGCGCATTTGTAGCAACTTTGGTGTTGCAACTGTCCATAGGCGATGGTAACCGCTTTCCATCCAGTGGGCCGTCTGTCTGCTGAACTCCTGGGATTAAAAAAATGTTCTCATGCCAAATTTAAAAGGTCCATTATGCTTGTATTGACTGACTTTGATAGTACACTCGAGCTGGTATAATTTTCTTTGTTACATCTCTTCTTTAAAAAACAATCTTACAATTATCTTTCTTCTGTAATAATTCTATGGATTATTTTTATATCCTTATTTTTACTTGTTGTTAGTATTTTTGTACCTCTTGTATCCTTTTGTATTGCTCATGTGAGCAATGTCGTTGTCTTCAATATTATTACCTGATCTTATTGTAACTGTTTAAAAAAAAAGAATGTGGTTATGAAAAAAAAAAACAATAAAACCTATATTCAAACATTCAGTTTGATGCAAATAAATTAACTTGAAGAAAAAAAATGGTTGTTATAATGGAAAAGACATCAACGCGTTTGTATGGACATAACTTATATATAAAAACTAGCTGACCCGGCAAACTTCGTAGCGCCTCAAAATCAATTAATAAAAAAAACAATGATTTCTGAATGACTTTTAAATTTAATTGGATTTCTAAACGACGGGACGAACATCAAACGTTTGACATTCAAAACCAAAAAAATAACTTTTAAATTTAATTTGATTTCTGAACGACTTTTAAGTTTAATTGGATTTCTAAACGACGGGACGAACATCAAATGTTTGACATTCAAAAACAAAAAAGAAACACTTTTAAATTTAATTTGATTTCTGAACGACTTTTAAATTTAATTGGATTTCTAAACGACGGGACGAACATCAAATGTTTGACATTCAAAAACAAAAAAGAAACACTTTTAAATTTAATTTGATTTCTGAACGACTTTTAAATTTAATTGGATTTCTAAACGACGGGACGAACATCAAACGTTTGACATTCAAAAACAAAAAAGAAACACTTTTCAATTTAATTTGATTTCTGAACGACTTTTAAATTTAATTGGATTTCTAAACGACGGGACGAACATCAAACGTTTGACATTCAAAACCAAAAGAAACACTTTTAAATTTAATTTGATTTCTGAACGACTTTTAAATTTAATTGGTTTTCTAAACGACGGGACGAACATCAAACGTTTGACATTCAAAACCAAAAGAAACACTTTTAAATTTAATTTGATTTCTGAACGACTTTTAAATTTAATTGGATTTCTAAACGACGGGATGAACATCAAAAGTTTGACATTAAAAAAAAACTTTTAAATTTAATTTGATTTTTGAACGAGTTAAATTGAATTGATTTCTAAACGTCGGGACAAACAGCAAATGTTTGACAGGCAGGAATAGTTTCTAAGGGAAAGCTAAATTGTGGTTTTTACTATATTTCAAGCATTTTTTTTTTCATATTTGCTCACCTTTCAAACCTTCCCTGGACTTCCACAAATTAAAAAGCAAAATTAACCAAATGATTCCAGCCATTCTCGAGTATTAGCGAGACTAACGAACAGCAATTGATTTTTATATATATAGACAAGGATGAAAGTAATTCCTGCAAATGTACTACTTTAACCTTATAATTATTCTGTATTGATAACCTTTACTAATAAAATTTAAGTAAAAACTGCTATTGATACGATGCCTAATCGAAATAATACAATTTCCTGCGTCGGGGCGGCCTGTCGTAAGAGGCAACAAAACAACCCACAGCCAGGTGGTAGGACATTTGCCCGACTGAATGGCTACCACCCCTGGTCTAAAGTATGTCGCCATAACAACCTTGAGTTGTGTTCCGGCATTAGTGACCAGGTTTCAGTCTCCCTTAAGAGAGCAGCAGCGCATTTGTAGCACCTTTGGTGTTGCTAATGTCCATAGGCGATGGTAACCGCTTTCCATCAAGTGGGCCGTCAGACTGTCTGCTGATCTCCTGCAATAAAAAAAAGCTCCAAAATGACTGAACGTATTTCAGTTACACTTTCAGGAACTAAAGTAGCAAACTCTTAATTTTTCATGTATGATTATTTATAATATATATAATATCAGCCCATTAATGTCCCACTGCTGGGCTCGGGCCTCCCATTATAGGGGGAACGGATAGCATACCCGCCACGCTTGTCCAAGGCGGCTTGGCAGGTTTGACACATCGATTATCTCGATGTGCAGGTTGCATCACGATGTTTTCCTTCACCGTTATTAGCACGTGGTAATTGTAAGAATATGCACATTAGATCAGAAAAGTGCCTAAGTGGTGCATGAGTTCCGGCCAGGATCGAACCCGCGCCCTTTGAGTTTGGGACGCGTGCACTAGCCATTACGCTACCACGACTTTATTGATTATTTATTTTTATTAGAAAAATGAAAATCTGGAACACGATTCCAGCGCCATCTAGCGGATCCAAGTGCAAATCTAAAACATCTAGGGTCTCACTCAAACACACAAAAATGTACTTAAAATCGGTCCAGGAGTTTAGGAGATCCTAGAACCCGATTCCAGCGCCACCTACCGATTCCAATTGTGAATCTAAGCCATCCTGGTATCCATACGAACATATACAAAAAAATGTCATCAAAACTGATCGAAAGGTTCAGGGGATATTAGAACCCGATTCCAGCGCCACCTACCGCTAAACTAAACTATCCGTGGACCTACTCAAACAACCACAAAACATAAGCTATAAGCGTGCGTGACGTGAGCTGTCAATTGCGGAAGAAGGTAGGGTTCCGAACCGAATATATTTAAAAAATTCTAAGTACTTTTTCCAGGATATTTTTTTACTGCATGAGTTCAGCAGACAGGCAGAAGGCTCACTTGATGGAAAGCGGTTACCATCGCCTATGGATATTTGCTACACCAAAGGTGCTACAAATGCGCTGCTGCTCTCTTAAGAAAGACTGGAACCTGGTCACTAATGCCGGAACACAACTCAAGGTTGTTATGGCGACATACTTTTAGTATATTCATAAGTATTTTGATATTTTGGGGTAAAGAGAAATCCAACGACTCAAAGATTATAAAAATCGGTCCCGCCGTTCTTGAGTTAATAGTGTAAATGCTTTGTTTTATATATATATACATATATTATAGATATGTCAATGTTAAGAAGATATAATGTCAGCAGGCCATCCGAATGGTGCAGTATGTAGCCATAATATAAGTAATTTGTGAAGGGCTCAAGTTTCTACAATGAATTAATACTAAAGGCTGGCTGCATTGTCACGCTGTATGGCAATGCTTATTTGTTGTGCCAAATATGAGTGAGCCTTATGATCACATATATGTATATGAAATTTTTCGTGCCTACCCCGCAAGGGAACTGGCGCGAAGTTATGTATATATATATATATATATATATATATATATATATATATATATATATATATATATATATATCTTTATATATATAATTCTGTATGTGTGCTGACAGTGAACTCCTCCTAAACGACTGAACCGATTTGAATGAATTTTTGTGTGTGTTGAAGTGGATTCGAGGATGGTTTAGATTCACAATTGGACCCGGTAAGTGGGGCTGCAACCGGGTTCTAAATTTTATTTCATATATATATACTAGCAGCCCGGGCAGACGTTGTCCTGCTCTGAAAAAATGAAAATTAGGACCCGATCCCAGCACCACCTACCGGTTCCAGTTGTGGATTCAAACCATCCGGGGACCTACTCAAACGCAAAAACAAAATCACCAAAATCGGTCCAGGTGATTAGGAGGTTTCTAGAAGCCGATCTCAGCGCCACCTACAGGTTCCAACGGGATAAATAGTAGCAGCCGTTCTTGAGTTGTAAATAGTGTAACTAACACGACTTTCTTATACATACATACATACATACATAACTTCACGCCAGTTCCCTTGCGGGGTAGGCACGAACAACAGAGCGCCATTTAGGCCCATTCTTACACACCTCACTTGCTTCTTTGACATTCATAACTCTTGTCATGCACACTCGTCTGTTCTTAAGGCTCCTGACATCACCCTCCGCTAGTACACGATCAATCGATCGACTTTCTTATATATATATATATATATATATATATATATATATATATATATATATATATATATATATATATATATATATATTAGGGTAGCGCAAAAAACCCATATCTTTTTGGAGTCTGAAGTGAAAAAATGGACTACCTTCAAAGGACAGCTGAAAAAAATTTTTTTAAGAGGTCGCTCCAAATTTTTTAATAATTCAAAAATCACCATGTACTGATTTTTTTATTCAAATTTTTTTCTCCTTAGGGTATAATTTTATAGACAAAAGAATAATACGTTTCTGAAAGTTTTAGAAAGTACCGAAGTAAGAAAGAGAGTTGGTCTGAAAGAGAGTGTCGGGGTGAAGGTAAGGAAAGGAATGCTCCGGTGCTTCGGGCTTGTGGAAAGAATGCATGATGAAAGAATAAGTAAACGGACATAAAATGCAAAAGTGAATGGATGCAGAAGTCGTGGCAGGCCACGACACACCTTCCATCATCAAATTGATCGTGTACTAGCAGAAGGTGATGTCAGGAGCCTTAAGAACAGACGAGCGTACATGACAAGAGTTATGAATGTCAAAGAAGCAAGTGAGGTGTGTAAGAATAAGCCTAAATGGCGCTCTGTAGACCGTGCCTACCCCGCAAGGGAACTGGCGTGAAGTTATGTATGTATGTATGAAAGTTTCAGTTCAAAATTTGTATTTTAAAAGCTCGCTCATATTTTTTTTAATTTACTAGTGCATTACTCGCTCGATAATATTTAAAGTTGTAGTAGTTCTTAAAATATGAAAAACTAAGATTTTTTCACTCGAGACTAAAAAAGTCGCTTTTTTGCGCCAAACTTATATATATATATGCGATATAGTCAAAAGTCGATATGCAGTCTCTTCCCGGAATGACAGAATTATCCTAGGTTCGAGCAAGGCTTTTCGACAAAACCCGAAATAAATTCCAATTTCGGCCTTTGACTAAACTAATTTTAATTTCATTATAAGTCTTTTTGTATTTCTTAGTCTCCAAAATATAGGAAATTAATACACAATAGCCGGGGAACAGTTTTCAAGGTAGAGGTGACACGATTTTCCTCGTAACCAAAACATTTAAACATCAAATTTTATAATAATTGGTTTATTTCAAAAATATCAGATGAGGGTCAAACTAAGTCCAATTCATATTTATTTAAATCTATTATTAAGATAGCTATCGTCAGTTCCTAGTTCCTTTAACTCGTCGTTCAGACGCCTATTTGAAGCTTGCGTAAAATGAATCTAGATGTCGCTGTAAGCTTTTCATATACACTATAATGTTCTTAAATGTTAAAAACAAGTTATAAGTATGTTAAATATCAAAATGATACTAGATTTAAGTAAAATTAAGTCGATTACGAAAATATCACATCATCCGACTATAAAGTTTTTGGAAGATCTATCAACCTAGGACAGGGTTGACTAGATTTTGCAAATTGCATTACACCACAAAAATAAATTAGGGATATATGGTAATTACATTTAAGTCTTGTAATTATTCGCTCATCCGAGTGAGAGCTCTTTAACCGACTTCAAAAAGGAGGATGTTCTCAACTTGATTGGTATCTTTTTATTTACGTATGTACACCGATTACGCTGAAATTTATAATCCGATTTACGTGATTATTGTTTAGTTTGATGCGGAATAGTTACCACTTGGTCCCCTAAAAATTTAACATAGTTTGGCCCATTAGTTTTCATTTTATGAACATTTTATATGATTCTTTTTCCATTCCGTTCCGTATGTACACCGATTACGCTGAGATTTATGATCCGATTTACGTGATTATTGTTTAGTTTGATGCAGAATAGTTACCACTTGGTCCCCTGAAAACTTAACATAGTTTGGCCCATTAGTTTTCATTTTATGAACATTTTATATGTTTTTTTTCCATTCCGTTCCGTATGTACACCGATTACGCTGAGATTTATGATCCGATTTACGTGGTTATTCTTTAGTTTGATGCGGAATAGTTACCACTTGGTCCCCTGGAAATTTAACATAGTTTGGTGCAGTAGTTTTCATTTTATGGAAATTTTCCTTTCCCGTTTCTTGGGACCTATATTCATTAAGGCGCGCGGCGGCTTTCT